>BMAV01000648.1:1741-13122 GCA_019973955.1 Trichonephila inaurata madagascariensis
TAAATAGCATCATAGTATAAAATTAAATATTAAAATGTATGCCATTTAATCAAATTCAAATTGCTTTGGGTTATGGTTGAACTAATTGTTTCATATGGATTATTTGTATTTTTTTATCGACCTTGCTTTATAGCAGCTCATTATCGGAAGTTAACCTACAAATATGCGAGAACATTGTACGCAATACATCTTCTAGTTTTTGTTTAATGAAATACATACAGTCAGACCCCGATTTAACGAATTTGGCTATTTAACGGATTTCATTTTTCTTGATAAAAATGAAGGCAAAAAAACTCTATTTAACGAATGATAAACCCGAATTAATGAATTACTTCAACATCGAAAAAAAAACATTTTTATTAGTTTGGTTAGGAAAAAATTGGATTTCTTTTTAATAGCATATTCTTTTAGTCCGCAACAAATAAGATTTCTATTGTAAGCAGTAAAAATTTCGAAGGGGAAAGAATGCAGCTCATTATTAGAATTTACAGGTAGAGAGGTGAGTCATGAGTGTAACCTATAACTTGAATTTTGAATAGGATAGGTTATTCCTTTCTGAAACTTCTTACAAAATTGTTACTGGATGCGGTAGCCCTGTGGTCAAGATATCGGATCATGGCAGGCATGTCATGAGTTCGAACCCGATACCACTAAAGACCCGCATTGTAGAGGAGCGATGCACGCTAAATCTGTCGAGAGCTCAAACGTCCTCCCGTTGGTATTTTAGTTAGGAGAAGGGGGTGACAGCTCAGGTGTCATCTTCGTCACTTGATCATGGTTCAAAATGACGAGGTCCGTCGCCAAAAGCCCTCGTATAGCTGAACAGTGCGACGTTAATATTCACTCCCTCAAAATTGTTACATTTCCTAATACTTTACATTGTTTGTAAAATGTGAAAACATTCCTCATCCAGTAGGATGCAAATGACGCAGTAGTTTCTTCTCTGCGTAAAGTCGAGAAAGAATTCTTTTGAGTCAGGAATCAAAAAGATTGTCAAACACCTATTAGTCAGTATTTTAAAAATTCAAATTAACACTGATGCGTAATAATTCGGTAAGGGCATTTTTAGCTACTGAATAAAAAGTGTGTGATTTCTAACTATGGATACATTTTGTATTTCCAAAAGGTGAATCCAATAATTTTTTTGGACCCCCGATATTACGAATCGCCCTGAATAAACGAATAAAATGTTCAGTTTCGGTGAATTCGTTAAATTGAGGAGTTCGACTGTATCTCAGAAAAAGTTTAGAGGAAATGCTCAAGTTAAGATAAGTTGAAGCCAGTGGAAGAGTCATTGACCTTCCTTTTGACAACAGCAGACGCTGGTTTAAAATAACGGCCCTTAAGGAGGATTTGCCCCCCCCCCTTAAAAACGGCCAGAAAGTCCGCTTTGATTCAAGATTTCTTTCCCGTGCACGGACAAAGTCGTCTTGTATATTCCACTATTAGGATAATGAAATTCCTCTATTAGGAAAACAAAGTTCAGTAAGACTTAACGCTGTTGTATACGTCCCATCAAAGTAGAGCGTAATATGAAACAGCGTTAAACGAGGTTATCTCATCATGTAAATATTGGGGTTAGGGGAAGATGGGTAGAAAATTGGTCAGGTATTTTACCATTAAATTTATTAATTGTGTTTTTTATAACAATAAAACAAAAATTTATTTCTTACAAATATAAAAACGTAATAAACGAATATGCATATAAAAATAAATAAAATTCTATGTCAGTATGTTTACATTTCAGATCATTCAGTCTCTTCTGTATTTTCAATTTTCTGCCGTTTTATCAAGAAGGTAGATTGGTTTAATGGCATTTTGCATACAATTTCGTCGTCAATCCATACAGAAAGTCGTTTTCCCATTTTTCCTCTACTGTATTATTTCTAGAACGGATAATTCTAGTTGCAAGGTTGTCGTAGTTGCAGTTACCGATGACAGTATTTTTTCTTTATTCTTAAGAATGATCCTTATTGTTGAAGTTGCCAAATTCAATGCAGCACCAATTTGAGACTGACGTTCACCAGTATCTAATCTTCTAATCCCTTGCATTTTAGTGTCTAGTGAAATGCTTTTTTTTATGCTTTATTTTCTTGTTTTTTATTAATACCCATGGTAAAAACTAAAAATCATAATATTTGTCACTATAGCAATCGTTATATTATATTAATTTATACTTACCGTCAAGAAATGTTTAATACCACCGGAAAGAAGAAACACAGATAAACTGCTTCGAATATAGGGAAGCCTAAAACTGTGTGCTATTTCAGGGAATCCCACAATTCAAATAAAAGAGCTCTAAACGAAATAGCGTTAAGCGGGGTCTTACTGTACCTCAAAGTGTTTCTTCTGAGATCAGGCATCACCTGCAGAGTTTGGAGGACCAGGTCACAAGAAGATTTCAGGATTTTAAGAAATATAAACCTGAATTCAATTTGCTCTTTTATCCTATTACTGCTGATATTGATACAGCACTTGAAGATATAAAAGGGGAACTTATTTACTTATAGTCAGATCATACTGTGAAAGAAATGTTTAATGCTATGACATTAGATGACTTACAAATCTTTGTCTGCTGAAACACTTCTATGAATTAATAAATTTGCAGGGAAAACGTTCTTTAAATTTGGGACGACATATATTTGAGAGGAACGCTTTTCTTGTATGAAGGTCAGTAAAAGTAAATATAGATGCAAAATGGCTGACATAAATATGCAGGGTATGATGAGAATTTCAACAAGCAATTTCCCTTAAGATTTTATAATAAATTGTAGAAAGTGTAACAGGGTACATTTGTCTCATTAAGCTGATTCTAAAACAAAATGTGCTTGCAATTTTTAGATGATACGTGAAATTAGCACAAAAAATAAATTGAATAAATCTATCACTATTTTATTTAACTTACCGTAAAATCCGCCGTATAACGCGCACTTTAAACACAAAAAAATAAGATCGAAATTTAAGGGTGCGTGTTATACGCTGAGTATATAAACGATAGCTTTAAAAATAACAAAAGAGATGAGCATAAAAAAAGTTATTTATACACCTATCGAAATAATGTTTATTTAAAAGAAATGACATGCCTTATGAACTAAATGTGTTGTAGTTATGGAAGTATACTATTTTTTCAAAAGTCTGGGATAATACCACGAATAAATGACTTCAAAACATAAGAACATACTAACATTTCAGATTTCTTCATAAAAAAGGGGGTGCGCGTTATACGGCGAATATACAAAAAAATTTTTAAAAATACAGCTTGAAATTATAGGTTCGCGTTATACTTCGGATTTTACGGTATATGTATTGAGTTTTATATGGTACAATTTATACCTTTTCTGGGATGTAAAGTTAACTAATGAATGGAATCATTTGAAAAAGGTGTGTCTCTCCCCGGTTACCTCCGCTCTTACAAATGTGGATATAGATCCAAAACAATTACCCACTTCTGTTTTTTATTTGTTTTCTGACGTAAATAGACTTATTTTTATTACATTTCTGAAAATGAGATGAAAAAAATAAAAATGCTCTACTTTAAAATGCAGGAAAGTTTTTTTTTTATTTGAATTATTTTCAAAGTTGACCGTTGATCAAAAAACGGCCGGACTTTAAACATCTTTGCTATAGCTTTATTGTATACTGTTTCTTGTGGTAATGCAATCTTTTCTTGTGTGGTATTTGTAGAGTTTTATACAGCTTTAATTGGCTTGTAAAGTTAATTTTCAATAAACTAATAATTAAATACTTCTCAGAATTTTTCCTAATCAGCCATGTACCAGAACAGATGTAAATAACTGAATAAAAAAATAATAAAGTAGAAGATGCCAGATTTCATTTCTCTAATCTAGAGGTTTTTCTCCATCTCCCTATTATCATTTTAATCTCATGTACTCTTAATCACACGCCAGTTTATTAATGCAAAGACTTTCTGCTTAATTCCATCCTCCTCCACGAATGCTTATCCTTAGATAAAACATTACTAGCTAGCTAATTAAGCATTCAATTAAGTAAATGTTCCGGAGTTCTACTTTTGGAATACATCAATACAATTTCCGAGAAGTAAATTGCATTTGCTGTTCTATGCAAGGCAACTAACGTTTTTTACCATCATGTGCCCCTTTTTGTGATCGTGATTTTTTCGTCACCCTAGATATTAGATAGAAAAGGATTTTTTCCATGCATATTTTGTTTCTTTGATAAACAATGCATGAAAAAAGTAATTTTAGGATTTGTTTCAATGTACGAAAAGTAATCATCGAAAATCACATTTTAATGAGACAGACGGGGGTTGTTGTTTGTGTCTGTGTAACAAACTAAATCTTGATGCAGTATTTGAAATTGCTGACGTAAAAAATCTCCAAAGTTTTTTCGGCTTTCAGCGTTGTTTAGATTAAATAATCAATAAGTTTCCACAAGTCTTTTCACCTACGTAAGTATGTGAAGCTGAATTTCAGAACATTCAGTTCCATTTCAAAAATTGTGGGAAGTTCGATTTAAATTCAGATCTCAAATTCAGTCAAGGATTTTTGTGAAAACTTAACTTTTAGTTTTGAGTCAATTGATAGCTCAGCAAATTCCTCCTGGGCTCTATACGGAAGATGATTAATTTCAGATAAATCAATCAAGAGTTTTTCAAATTCAAAATAATTACTTGAAATTAATATTGAATATAAAGTACTTGCAAAATTGTATTTCAAGATCTTTTAAGTAATCTATAATATTTTGGTTTAATTAAATTCTTACAGTTAATTTTATAAAAAATAAATTTTTGTACGTGTAACCCATAATTTTATACAGATCTAATAATAAATGACTGTGTTAAGAGCACATCTTTTAAAAAAGTCTATTATTTTGTCAGCATCCTAAATATAATGTTCAGTTTCGTTGCTATTTTTTTTTTTTTTTTTTTTTTTTTGCTACACGATACTTTTGATGGATCGGAAAGTGTATAAAATCAAGGATACAGGAAATTAGGAACATAAAACTAGGAACCTTAGAAGTCAAAATAGGCGTAGCATTCAGTAATATTATCATAACAGTAAAATTTTCATATTGGTTATTTGAAAGGAATTAGCACATTTCTTTATCTTCTAGCCATTTTAATCATTGTATGCTTTTAAGCACACAGTATAAGGTATCAGTTTCTCATGTCCTTATTAAGTGTTCCTCGATATAATATTCCTGAATTAATACATTAACATCATTCTTTAAATAACACTTTTAAGCATTCTTTAAGCTCTCTTTTACTGTTTGAAATGATTCTGTTAATAATATATTCACATATACTTTATTGTGAATCAAGTCAAGAATTACTGAATTATTTTTTTACCAACAATAATTTTTCTCATCGATACAGTATTTCCTTTACTTTTTTCACATTCTATTCATTTTTTTTTATTTGTCATTCATTCAGATAAAAATTTGGAAAATTGTACAATGATATTGCATAATATATGATAGTAAATGTTTACTCATGATCAATGAAACATATTTGGTAAAATATTGTGTATTCAGTGTTTTTCTATCTATATACTGACAATTCTACAGCTGTTATAAAACGTGCTGCAAAACTTTTTCCCATTAATTAGTCCTTATTTTCTTATTTACAAAGAGATTTCCAAAACATAGAGGAAAATAGGCTCCACTAAATCTTTGATAACCCATTCAATTAATTACTTTGATAACTAATTGCTTTTATAATTGTAGAGTTTAATTATTTGAATTAATATCATCCAATGAATTATTCTTAAAATAATTCTTAATGGTAAAATTTGAGATGATGTCTCTGTTCTGTTATTAACTGTTTCATTTCTTGACAATCGCTACAAAACAGTTACGTTTTTCGGAATAGTTAAGAATAAATAATTATTGAAGAAATGAAACTGATTGCGTATTTAGTGGGCACGATGTCATTTATTTTAGTGCAACATGGTACAGATATCGCCATCTTGAAGAATTAAAAACTTAAATAAAAAATAAAAAAATGCTTTTTAGGAGATTTTCAAACGCTACAAAAAATTATCTTCAGGTCAGAATGATGCAGACATGAGTACCTTAGTGAAATGTGTGTTGACCACGGACAATTTTATTGGTCAGTTGTCTGAGACTAAATTTTGCGTAAGCCACTTGTTCCTGAGCAATTGTCAAGCAGTGTATATCATGTACAGTGAGGAATATATAGAGAAGGAAACAATCAACAAATAAATTATAGTTTTAAAAAAGATTAAGAAAACACGCTTTTTAAAGTGAATCGAACTAAAAAGTAAAAGAATAATTCTTTAAAAAAGAATAAAATGATTAACGAGAAAATTAATGTAATTGTGGTAAAAGCGTGGGGTGCTTTGTACTACATTTTTACACTAACTCAGCATTTCGGAATAGAACTGGTAAGAAATTATAACAATTAATATAGAGCACCCCACGCTTTTACCACTATTACATTAATTTTCTCGTTAATCATTTTATTCTTATTTAAAGAATTATTCTTTTACTTTTTAGTTCAATTCGCTATAAAAGCGCATTTTTAAGGTTTTTTTTTAAACTACAATTTATTTTTCATTTTTTAGTTCGATCTACAATAAAAGCCTGTTTTTTTAGTTTTAAAAACTATCATTTATTCCTTGTTGAATTTATCCTTGAGTTTGATATTTGGAGCCTTAATTATTTGGCTACTGGAATTAGTCTTGCTCTTCAATGGATATTAATTAAAGGGTCTGAAGTGTATTTATTCTCTCCATTTACGGGGCTACAAATGAGCCCCATATTCAAAGATTCCGTCTCTGTAGATACAGGTCTTAACTAATAAAAGTGTGTAAAGAAGAAATATTAAATGCCAATCGTATCATCACCTTTTAAACGTATCGCGAAATGTTAGTTCGTATCATCATTTCTAAATGTATTGCTTAATCAAAATATAAAAAAATATTTAGCAGTTAGAATATAAATTATCTTTTATTCACTTGTTTGCAGTTTTAGGGTTGCACCTTAATCTTTTAGGCACTAAATCTGGAATTAGTCACCAAATCTGGAAACGATAAAATGAATTAGTCACCAAATCTAGAAATCCTTATATTCCTTAATTATTAAGAACCTAATCAGGACAATGAAACAAAATATTATGAAATTATTGTATTGTCATCGGTCTTTGACAAGTGTGCAAAATTTCGAATTAATCTGACCTTTTAAAGTGGGTAAAAATCGTGTTCAAAGATTCCATTACATACAAGTGAACCTTATAAAAACGTGTTAAAAATGAGTTCATTTAATTGGAATAACTAAATTTAGTAACACCAAATATAAAAAGTTATATGATTTTGTAAAAACATAAACTACACTTATTTAGAAAACACCATTTTGATACAGCACCAAGTCCAAAATATTGTGCACATGATAAAAAATTTAATTAATCATCTATACTTTGATCTGAGTAAACCTGTTGAGGAATATAGTTCACCATATTTCATTTTTATAAGTAAATGATTTTTTTTTCTGAAGTTTCGTCAGACATACCCTAGATTCCCTTAAAAAGAAAAATTGATTTTATTTTTTTGCTTTTCTCGAAACATATAAAAATCGTGCTTTTATAACATATAACTTCACTTGAAGTTCTTAAATTCCTTTCAGAATTCTGAGAAGGAAATGAGATTTTTATTTTCATTTGCTGATAAAAAGTCTTACTAGTACATCAATATAGCTTTGTGAACATTTCAAAAGTTTACATAAATTGTATCATTTTCCATCGGAACGCTTTATAGAAGTTTCAAAGTATAAGTTCAATAAATTCATTCGATATTACTCAAATCTTCAAAGAGCAACGTTTCTTTTAATATCTTTGTTGAAGGAGCATATTAGGAAAGGTGGAAATGTGTACTTTCCCTTTCTGCCTTCCTCCTTACCCCATGGGATGGAGATGACGTCACATTCAGGAATTGTTAGAAGAGGGCTTCTCTTACAAAATCCAGCTGGAATGTTTTCTCCATACCCATAAAAGAATATTGGCTGTTGTAAATAAAATAGTTGTGTTCCTACATAAGCTGAATTAAGTTTATTGGATTATATTAACTTAATCTATAAATTGTTTTAAAAATTTAGTTAATTTTCGTAAAGTTTCCTTCCGTCAAAGTTCCACGGATATATACGTATACTTGATTGGATATTATTTATTTAAATATCGTCACTAAATAACTTCACACTTAATAAATAAATGTATTTAAATTTCAATATTTGATTGATTGAATCATTTATAATTTTTAAATATTTTCCACACTTGTGGTATTCGTTCACACAATTAATATAAGAAACTTTATTTTATTGAATAATTAAAATAAGAAAGAATATGTTCATATATTTATAAAAGAAGTGGGTTTGGTTACCACAAACTAAAAATTTCCAACAATTCTTTTCGAACAAAATTTTCTATAATTTCTATTTTTAAATTAATGAAACAATTTCTGATTATATTTTTAATATTAATATTCTTTTACTTATTTCTTTTTTATCATTTACTCACAATCCCAAAACTAAAGTAAAATATCTATCACAGGCACTCATGGTATACATTATTTTTTTAATTATTAAATAGAGAAGATGAAATTCTAATAGCTGGTATTATTCACTGGTTACCAATAAGTAATGGGACAGTTGTAATAAAAAAGATAAACAAAATTTATTCATATTCATTAAATGGCAGAGCCTCCACCTGAGGCCTTAACACTCTAGAGCAAGGATCGGCAACCTAAGTCACGTGTGCCACATGCGGCCTGTGGTACATTTTTTCAGTGGCACTTTGCATTACCCTGCAAATTTGTCAATATTTGAGTAGATGGAAGTTGATAAACCTTTAATGGATCTTATTTAACAAACATCTTTAGAGTTGTGGACATATACGAAATAACGAAATAATCAGAAAAAGGTTATTCCAAAGATAAAAGTTTGCAACCATTTTCTAAATTATTGAATGCCATTGCTGGAGAGATTGTTGTTGTTGTTTCCAATCCCCTTGGAGCAGGAAAGCCTACACCAAGTCCATTTGATCTTTCCGCGTAATAGTGTCACACACCAGGTCTTGCTCTTCATACAACTGTCGCAGGAAATGCCCCAGCAGTCCAGAAGATGAGCAGGAGAAGCAGGGAGAGATCAGGAACAGGTAAAGAAAGATTTTACCCCCTGCACAAAAGTCATACTAAGCAGGTGATCACTTCTGAAGCACGCCGATTTAATTGTTTGAAGAGAGAAAAATTTCATGCACTCTGCTTTCCGCTTTTGATTCTACATATCTAAGTAAAAAATCTTTCCTCATATGAAAAAATTTCGAGTCCTCAAAGAAATTGTTTAACAACTGAATGCTCAGAATCGTGTTAAATTGAAATTCATAAATTATATCCATGATTTATGATAAGAAAAATAGACCAGTACAAACATTAAGTTCACATTAAAATTTTTATTTATCTTTTTATTTAACTCTAATGAAGGTAAATACTTATAATTTGTGTTGTCTATTTCTTATTTTAACAAATATGTTTAAAAGTATTTAATATATGTACAATTTAAATTTTTTAAAAAGTTTTATTGAAGATATAAGTATTTTTTCTCCTGTTTATTTTTATGTTAAGAAATATCTTTAATATATAATAAAACTGTAAATATCTATGTTATTGAACTCTATTCTCTAACTGTGCATGCATTATCGCGAGAATAGAAATGTTTCAAACATGTCCTACTGTGTGGTACGTTTAATCATATTGGTAGATTGGTTTGGCACGCCAGAGCCAGGTTGACGACTCCTGCTCTAGAGCATGCTTTCCACAAGTTTTTGGATGATGGACATTAACGTTTCCTTCCACTCAACATGGAAAAGACATGTAAGTTCTTCTAGAGATTATGGGGGGGGGGGGGCCTGAGGGGCCTCTTAATTCAGTGATCCAACTGGTCCCATAGGTTTCCATATGTACGCCAGTCCAGTCCATTCTCCCTAATGCAGTGCTTCTCAAACTTTCCTAACTTGCAACCCAATGTTGAATCATAATTTTCATTGCGCCCCCTCCATACAATAATAATTAATTGAAATTGATGGTAAGACACTGACGCTGAAGCTACTATACGACTTAAACTTCTTAAGTGCTGTCAGAGCATATAAACGTCTCTTTCAGCCAGTGCGTAAATTCGCCCAGATATATATATATATATATAAAAGAAAAATTTGTATAATATATCAAAAACCAGAAATAATAGATAATGAACATAACAAGAAATAACGTAATAAAACTATAAAAGCAAAACGTGAAGATCAAATTTATAGAAAAATACAAAAAGGGAGCTATACAAAAGAACTTAACGAGTCAGAAAGAAATTTCAGACATAGGCCCGAATAAGTGGGGTTAAACTAGTTTGAAGGCGCCAACCTTCCCCCTTTGAAACTCGGTAGGAAAAACCAAATAAAATAAACAAAAATTCAAAGTATATAAGAAAATAAACAAAAATTCGAAGTATATAAAAACTCGCAGAAAGTATGATAAAACCACTGACTACTATTCTGAAACAAATTCTCCCCAAATTCTTAAAGCAGAAAAATCCCAAAGCAATTACGTAAAAAAAATTTTTTTTAAAAAAAAAAAAAAGGAATTTAACGAAATTTTCCTATTTACAGATCTTTTTCCAAGAGAATCAAGAGTCTTGAAATTAATGAAAAGCAATTATCCACCAAGGTTAAAAAAACCTGAATATACATAAACGCATCTTTTGAACTACCTTTTACACTAGCCAGCATAGATAGATACCAAGAGAGATGACAGTCAAGTTTGGTAGGATTTGAATTGGTTGATTGCCAAAAATGTAAATTTGCTAGGCTCTAATTTCGTTGGTTATCAAAAATGTGTAAGATGTTCAAGATGTGTGTGGAAAAGTTGTAAACTGTGATATGAGTGTTATGATATAATCTTCACAGCAAGACCACTAACATGCTGACTTTGAAACCCCATTGTTGTGTGGGCGATTTGGAATTAGAAGTAGCAAGACGATTAATATATTTGTGATGAATATAAGTTCTTAAGAAGTTAAAAGAGTATTCATGATCAAAACAACATTGAAAAATTTTTTTAATATTATTGAATTTATCTATTTTGTGGGTAGTTAAGTTATCATTTCTAAATAAAAAAAATTCAAAATAACATTTCTGTAAATTGATAAATGCAAGTTACTATTCCATACAGGAATCTTAATTATATGGAACTTAAAAGAATCTCTTTTGTCAAAAATGTTACTGACTACATTATTGTTAATAAGATGCAAATCTAAATCCAAGAATTCTACCATATTAGAGTTAAAGTTAGTTTTAAAGAGGTTCAGATAGTCAGGGTAGAATGTAATATTTGGTTTGTATTCAC
>BMAV01000648.1:13328-127171 GCA_019973955.1 Trichonephila inaurata madagascariensis
TGTGAAGGGCTTACTTATTTCAGAGGATTTTCTTATTTATCCGCCGCCCCCCAATACACCACATACTCTCGCATACGAGGAAAACGGTGGCATAGGGGAGAGAATCACGTACCTTTTAATCGGCTGTTAAGGGATTAATTATAAACCGTACAAATTATCTACATAAGTGCTACGGTGCAATAACTGGGCGTATGGCTCGCGAAGCGATCCTCCATCCCATATCTGGAAAAACGATGTTTAGTGACTGTGATATTATCATGCTGGGGAGTAGGTAGCTTCTGATTGGTCGAGCCAATCGTTCGGAAAAATTCCAAGTTCATAATGATTTTTGGATACATGGGTGAGAGCTGAGTGTGCGCTCTCTGATTGGATCATGGCGGGTGAGGATAGTGACTCTCATTGGCTCATCTCTCAAGAAAATATTTAAGACTAAAAAAGAAGGGGCAAGCCCAGATGTGGGGAATACGACATAAAGATAAGTGTTAATTTTTGCATAAAATTCTACGTATATGTATTACAGGCTCGTGGGGTCACTGGTAATTCATTGTATAGTACTGGTACATTTATTAGTGTATTATATCAAGGTAAATTGTTTGTTTTTTTACTTTTTATTGTGTCAGAATGTATTTTTTGTTACTTTAAATAAATTAATAATTTTTAAAATCTCTTGTTTTCGACTTTTCAATAAGCTCGCCCCCCCCCCTTCTAGGGTTATTATGCCCCATAGTAGGCGCCCCCTTCTACAGTTTGAGAAGCGCTGCCCTAATATCATCCTATCAACCGCTGGTGGATCTCGTAACATGACAACACTGGAAGTAATATATATAGATAGATTAGTAAATTAGTAATATAGATATATTTAGTAAATTTGTATAATATAATTTATAACCCTTTTTAAATGTTAGATAACTTTTTTTATTTAGATTTAATATCATAAAATGTGTTCTTACTAAAAATTAATGAAACACCACGATTCTACATGTACAGAGCTAATTGAAAAATTAATAACCTTAGACCAACATTTAAAGACCTACTTTACGACTCAAGCATCACACATCAAATGATTATTATTTTTTGTGAAAAATAATCTATTTTAAATTCTCTATATCAAAAGACCATCTCGATTCTTCAAAATTAAAACAATTTTTGTCTTCAAAACATGGCAGCAGAAATATTCGAAAGTCTTTCGTCAATTAGTTTGAATCTAGTTCACGTCATAAGTGACAGAAAAAAGAAATTTCGGCCCTTTTTTTAAGTTATGAAAAAAAAAGGAATATTTTTTTAATTTTCCCTATTCTTGGGCATAAAAACTTATTTTTTTTTAAAGGGAAAGTTTTTTAAATTAATTTGTTGAATTTCTTTGCATTTTTCAGGCTTTTTTTTCGTTTGTTTTAATTTCATATTTTTTTAACCGGGGAAACCGATGAAGTTTTTTCTACAAAAAGTAGGTTTAAAAAAATTTTTTTCTTGAATTTAAAGTCGAAAGTTTTAACTAGTAAAAATATAAAAAAATTACCAGGAAAAGTATAAAAGGATTATTATTATAATTTGTTGGGCTCCATTAAATGTATTTTGGGGATTATAAAACCAGATGGCGAAAAAAAAATGTTTTTAAGTTGATTTTTTTTTCAAAAAAAATGAATTATTTACTAAAGAATTTTTTTAAATTTAAGATCCCTGTTTTATTTTTTTTTTAAAGCCTTATTTATGCCTCTTAAGTTTTAGAAATTTTTTTTCTGGATACTTAAAGTATTTTAAGAACAGAAATTTATTTTTACATACATTGGGGGGGTTTTTTTTAAAAAATAATTTTTTTCTTAATCCACTAAAGATTAGTTTCATTTCAAATTAGTTCCAATTTTAAAACCTTTAATTTAAAAAACTTTTCAATCTTTTTTTTAATAAAAAGGGGGAATAATTAATCAAGACAACTTAAAAAAATAAAAAATATAAAAAAATTTTTTTGGGAAATTTATTATTTATAGTGTTGCAAATATATTAGATTTTTAATTAATTATTTTTCAAAACAATCAAAATCTGAAAGATTAAAATATTCTTACGAAAAAAAACTTGTAGCATTTTCATGTCATTTAAATTTAATTTATGTTCCCCATCTAAATCTGTACGTATGTATAACTATAATTGTTTTTTTTTTTGAAAGTTCTTCAATCTACGTATTATCACAACCATATTGGCGACATTATATGAAACGAAGCCCACGTTCCAACACGTTCAAAACACATGCAAAAGGGTTAGCAACGGTGACTTCCCTTAACGTTGACATTTTGCGATAGTACGAAAGAAAGTTGTTCTTTTTTATCTTAAATAGTGTAATATGCATTTGATACCCGGGTTTCATCTCAACGTTGACAAGAGATCAATCTTTTCCTTGAAAAAAAAAAAACCGTGAATTGAATTACAACAAAAAAAGGTATCATACCTGAGAAGGAAACAAAAGAGATGAAAAAAAGTAATATAAACCATGGGGGGGGGGGTCGCCAAGACGATCAGAAAACCAAATAGATAAAAAAAATTCTTTATAATTTGGGGAAAATGTTTTTGAAAAATTTTCCTTGCATGAAGATCAACAAGAGTAATTAAAATCAAAAATTTTTCAAACTCCCCTTTGTAATTGGGGTTTTTTCATGTTTCTTTTTTAAAATTCCGTATGAAAAAAAATGGGTTTATTTAGAACGACTATCGCCGATTTTAAAGCGGGAAAAATTTCCTTTAGTCTTGAAATGGTTAACAAAACAAAAAAATATTAAGATGAATACATGTCACAAAAAAAATTTGGGAAACCAGAAACATATATATGTTTCTGTTCTTTCCTTTAAAATTTAGTTGTTTGGAATAAAAAGTGTTTTCCGATTAAATTTTGTTCCCTTTGGGTCGAATAATTAGGTTTTTTAAAAGAAAATCAGAAAATTTTGTAACCTTTTAAAAAAGGGTACACCCCCCATTTTTTTGATTTACTTCGGTTTAGGAACTGCTTTAATGCTATTTGAAAATCTCCGCTCCTCTGTTACCCAAAGAAAAAGAAAACGGTCTCTGAAAAATTATTCTGCAGTTATATCTCAGCTGAAGTAAATAAAAAAAAATTGGGTACAGCATTTTGTACCACCCGGGGAAATCAACTTTTTACATCATTAAAAAAAGGTTGCTTTTAAATTTTAGAAAATAAAAAAAAATGTGCAAAAAAAAATAAATGTTAGCTATCACCCAATAAATACAAAATATAAAAAATTATTTTTTAAAAGCTTTTTAAAAAAAATTGTTTAGTTAATATCATGAAATCTTTAATCCTAATTTCATATAACTAATGAGAGGGCCTTTGGATATAAAAATTTTTAAAAAAATCATTGCCTTTTCTTCAATCTTTTTCATAAACTAACTTTTGGGGAATGAAAGTAGTATAAAGGAAAAACCAGAATCGAGATAACAACAAAAATTTTATTTAAACAGAAGAAAATAATTTTAATCTTTTTAAAAATATATAAAAAAAAAAAAATAAATTTTTTCAAATTTTTTTTTAAAAACATGTTTTACCAGAGATGGGTTTTGGTGTTTCTATTTATTATGGATTCATTGCACAAGTATTTTTTTTAATTTTTCCAAAAAATTTTAATTTTAAGTAACTAATAAATAAATTTAATAACAAAAAAATTTGTGATCATTTACTACGCATATTTCCCTCATCCCAGTATTCTAATATAAAACAAAATTGTTTTAGTGGGGACAAATATTTTTTTATCAAAAAAAGTTTAAACTATACAAATTCCAAATAATATTTTGTACAAAAATTTCCAATAAATCTTTTATAAAAAGAAATTTTGCCACACAAAAAAAAATTTAAAACAAAAGGGGTTTTTTGAAAATATTTACTTTAAATTTATTTTAACACCCGAATATTTATAACTTAGTATTGCTCATAAAAAAAACATTTTAAATATTTAAACATTTGTATACCAACTCATAAAAACAAATGTCAAAAACCCTTTAAAAAAAAAATGACATTAGTTAATTGAAATGATTCTGAATGGACAGTTGATAAAATAGAGATCTAATGTCAAACAATTTTTAAAAAATTGAAACACCTACCTTCTTAAAAAAAATCCTTTTTCACCATTTTTGGGATAAATCTAACTTCACGGGAAAAAAGCAAAATAAATTTAAAATTAAAAAATGAAGTTTAATTAATGAATTAATTAATATTTGAAAAAACTATATTTACATCAAGTAGTTATACACTACATCATTACAAGTTTTAAAAAATATATTTGAACTTCAGTGGATGAATAAAAAGTATTTTGTTAACGATTGAAAATTTGAAAAAGATATATATATAGGGAGAGAACTAATATATATATATATATATAAAAGGAGAAAAAAACTAAATATATATATATATAAAAAGGGGAATTAAAAAATACATCAAGAAAATCAAAACCTTTGAAAAAATCGACATTTGCATATTGAAATTATTCAAGAAAACAGGAGGGAAAAAAAACCCAGTAAAAAAATATATAAGCAATGGTTTGGGATGTAAATTGCGCAATTAAAGAAAAAAAAATATTGTGCTTAATTATGAAACTTCAAAGTTTATTTTCATTTTATGTATAGGGGAGAGTGATAAAAATCGTGTAGTCCTCATCCCCGATATTGAATCTAAATCATAACGTCAATGCTATGGTAGATTTAGAGAAATATTTGGTTACAAAGAAAAATTTGAAGCCTCCAACTTAGTCAGCTTTCAATTTTTTTTTCACTAAAGACCCAACTTGAAAGAAAATTTTTCATTTAGATATGGTAAAAAGAGAATAAAAAAAGTATTGTTCGTGTTTGCTAGTTATATTTGCCATGAGACAAAAAAACCTATTAAACTAGCACCTATATTTCACATATTACTGCAGATGACATTAAGATTAAATTTATTGATTTCCCAGAGAAACGTTAAATAAGAAATCCCCGTATTCTTTCTAAAACTATTCAAATTTTAAATAAAATTAAATTTTAAAATGGAATTATTTATATCTATTAGTTTCTAACCTTTTTATCTTCTCACAATATGAATCAGATAGTATTAAATTTGATAACCCTTTCCCTTTTTTCCATAAAAAAAAAGAACGTATTTAATAGTTGTCACAATTTTAATCCCAATTAAAAAGTAATATAATCATTTTTAAATAGCACAAAATAAACAGAAAATTTTTCCCAGCTTATTAAAAAATTTAAATTAGTAAAAATATTTGTTTTTTAAAAAAGGGGTTTAAAAAGCTTTTATGAAGCATACCATTAGTTTAAACCAACAGAAAGGATATATTTCTTATACTATCGAGTTCTTTAATTATATATGTAGCTCCAAAGTATATATTAAACAAAATGTTGTAGCTCAATTCTTAAATAACCCCCAATGATTGTCGAAATAATTTATCACAGCATTAAATGCATCAAAAGTATTTGCTAATTGAATGAAACTTTTATAATTACAAACAAAAAAAAGTACAGTCAAATTGTCACTGTTTTCTGAGCCTTTTGAAATTTTAAACACAAAGTTTGTTTTGCGCAAATCAACGTTGTTGACGTTTTGCCCAGATTTCACACTATGTCACCTGATCAAACAATTTAAATTTGATAACGGCTGTCTGATGGCTGCTTGAAAAAAATAATTGTGATTTACGTTCCCCGGGATGTTCCGATTAGAATCTGATCGAAAAACTTTTAAAAACTATGAACAATTTTTTGGCATTTTTTAAAAATGAGTTTATTTTTAAAATAGATTATATTTTTTTATAAAAGAAATGCTTTTTAAAAATATTAATTACTCAATTTATTTACCTTTTTTTTAAAGTGGGAAAAGAAATTATACTTTTATTTTTAGTATTTATGAAACATCACAAATAATAAACGCATATTTTCAAAAATATCAAAAGATCATTTAATGTTTTTCGCTTATATAAAAATAATACTTAAATTTTATTTCTTTAATTTTTTACTCTGGCCGACATTATCACCGAAACGTATATCGACATTATCAAGAGCCAAAGAACACTCCTCCGTATAGAAGGGCTAAAGCATATTAAATCGCCGGGCTCAAATCTCTTCGATTGTGGTGGGGGAAATTAGGGGCTATGGTGCCATTCACTTGACCATGGTTGGTTCAAAAATTACGAGATCCCTCCTTAGTCCCTGTTACTTTAAAAATGCGACGTAAAAAAAATTAAACCAATTTTTTTTTATTTCTACTTCTGAATCAAATAAGTTTGGGAAAACAAAAAAAAAAAAATAAGAAACATAAAAATAAAAGAGCACCATTGATTCCCAATATATAAGAACAATTTAAAAGACAGGGGAGATACGAGATTACAAAAAAAAATAAAACAAAAAGTCACTAAATGAAGATAAAATTTCAAACAAGTTTCAATCCCCCGTAAAATTTTCAAAGTTTTAAATTTAAAAAAAAATTTTGCATATATTTGACATTAAAAATCATTTAAGTGAAAGTTAGTATGGCCGGTGTATATAATCTAAAATACACTGGTGTGCAAAACAAGCAACAATTAAAAAATTTTGCAGATAGCCAGAAATTGCAGAAAGGAGGTCTGGAGATCGTACAGTGAACAAATAAGTCAGTAGAAACGTCATGCGATGCAAATATCAGGGGAAAAAAAGTCAGAAGGATGTGAGCTACGCAAAAAGCGTGATGTCGGCGCACTGCTCAACGAAGAATAAAATGAAGGACAGACGCAATTCAACATATTCGGAAGTACCAGTGAGTCAGTTCGTGAAATATGGCTAGAAGAAATCACCGGACGACTTCGCACGTGGAAGAATGATCGGAAAGCTGGAGGAGGGCGTTTTCCCAGTGTAGCTGCAGAGTTCGGAATCAACAAAATTGTCGTTTCCCCGCTTGAAAGCGTTCCAAACCGGGTACAGCTGTTAGAAAAGGGTTTGGGGTGGGCCGAGGACAACTGCAAGGGATGACCGATATATCATCCGCAGGTGAAAAAAGTTCAAAAGCAGTCAGCAAGCGCCATTGCTCAGAAACTCTGTACAGCAACGGGGCGACAAGTGTCGCGGCTTACTGTGGCCAGACCCCGTCACAAGGGGCCCTGTTCCCCCGACCGAACGCTGCCTCCTGTTGAAAGTTGGCCACCAAACCCCCGTTTACAGGGGGCCCAAAAGGCAAAAAAACTGGACAACTGATCTGGAGTCGTGTCCTCTTTACGGATGAGGGCGTTCCCCAAGGCGATTTCCGGGGGTTTTTTGGAGATTGGGCCCCGGTTTTACCCCGAAACATCGGAAAAACCCCGTTACGGTCCTGGTTCTTGTCTGGGAGGCATTAGGGAACGGGCGAACGGCCCCTCCTTTTTTCGACAGAGGTCTGTAACCGGGGATCCTATTGTAAAGGGTACTTCTTCCCATGTGCGTTTTTTTCAAAGTCCATTGGGCAGCCTTTTTTATGGATAAAAATGCCCCCAAATTCCTCTTGCTGTTGGGGAGCTGCTGGAAATGAAATATCATCGAATGGATTGGCCAGGGTGCTCCCCAGATTTAAATATGAACATGGGGGATCTTTGAGGGGAAAGTATTGCCCCCCACATCATCCGGAGAACAACCAACAACTCAAACAGATGTTGATTGGGAATGGAGGGCCCCCTACCTCAAAAAAGTTGCACCAGTGGTTCTGGTATGCGGAGACGGTGCAGAAGCAACCATTGTAAAAGGGAGGACATATACCATATTGGGGCATCCTGTTGTTCTTCCCGTTGGATGCAGTCTGAGTCACGATATTGAGTTTAATAAAGCTTGTTTTGTTTGTTCCATACCGTAGCGTTGATTCCTTTTTTAGCGCCAATGCTTTCGCCCTCCTTTACGTACATAATACTCTAAACCATTTTAAAATTTTAAATTCTCAGATGATTTTTTTGAATTATGGCAATAAACCCACCCTTTTCTTGGTTTTGCACCCATTTTCCCTTTTTTAACAAAAAAATTTAAAAAAACCAAATTTGATACAAACAATTAAAAAAACAAAAAGGGAAAATTTAAAAAATAACATTCCATTTCTGAACTTGCCTACTTGTTGAAAATGAAGAAATATTATTTTAAAAATCTCTGCCATGAAAATTTATAATTTTGCAATACCCTCTCTCTCTATTGGAAAACTTTAGAGATTCCTTGTGACAATGTTTTGATCCACATTCCCCTTTCTTCTGGTAGTGAGGGGTTGTATATTGGTGGACCCTTTCAATCATCTACCACATGTATTTGATGGACAGAAGAACAAACGAAAAAAACCCAAAATAACATATATCTCGTAAAAAAGAAAAAAATTTCTAAGCAATATTTTCAGTTAAATCTCCCCATTGCCTTGTTTTAACTCGTTGCATTTCATGAAGGAAACCATACAGGTGCTGCTTTGCTTAGAACAGGCAGTAGGCAAGATGAAACTACTCTTGCTAGGGGTTTCCGAGGGGATATACCTCAACGGCATAGGCGGGGCGCCGCCCCCAATACACCACATACTCTCGCATACGAGGAAAACGGTGGCATAAGAATCACGTACCTTTTAATCGGCTGTTAAGGGATTAATTATAAACCGTACAAATTATCTACATAAGTGCTACGGTTGCAATAACTGGAGTATGGCTCATGGTAATCCTCCATCATATCTGGAAAAACGATGTTTAGTGACTGTGTATCATGCTGCCAGAGGTAGGTAGCTTCTGATTGGTCCAGGCAATCGCGTTCGGAAAAATTCAAGTTCATGACAGTTTTGTGGATACATGGGTGAGAGCTGAGTGTGCGCTCTCTGAGTTGGATCATGGCGGGTGAGGATAATTTGACTCTCATTGGCTCATCTCTCAAGAAAATATTTAAGACTAAAAGAGGGCAAAACTAGATGTGGGGAATACGACATAAAAGATAAGTGTTAATTTTGCATAAATTCTACGTATATGTATTACAGGAAACTTATTTAAGTTGCTGTTAGAATTCAAACTGTATAATTACTGAAAAATTTACATTTATTGGTCAATATTATATCAAAGGTAAATTGTTTTGTTTTTTACTTTTTATTGTGTCAAGAATGTATTTTTGTTACTTTAAAATAAATTAATAATTTTAAAAATCTCTTGTTTTCGACTTTTCAATAAGAAACACTTCTTCTAGAGGTTGTATACTTACTTATAGTAGGCGCCTATACTACAGTTGAGAAGCTATATATCTAACCGCTAATTGGATCTCGTAACATGACAACACTGGAAGTAATATATATAGATAGATTAGTAAATTAGTAATATAGATATATTTGTGGGCTATTGTAATATAATTTATAACCCTTTTTAAATGTTAGATAACTTTTTTTTATTTAGATTTAATATCATAAAATGTGTTCTTACTAAAATTAATGAAACACCACGATTCTATACATGTACAGAGCTAATTGAAAAGAATTAATAACTTAGCAGATAACATTTAAGGAGCCTACTTTACGACTCAAGCATCACACATCAAATGATTATTATTTTTTGTGAAAAATAATCTATTTTTAAATTCTCTATATCAAAAGACCATCTCGATTCTTTAAATTAAACTAATTTTGTCTTCAAAACATGGCAGCAGAAATATTCAGAAATGTCTTTCGTCAATTAGTTTGAATCTAGTTCACGTCATAAGTGACCCCAGAAAAACAGTAAGAATTTCTGGCCTTTTTTAAGTTATGAAGAAAGAGAATATTTTTTTAATTTCTATTCATGGGCACTAAAACTTATCTTCTTTTTAAATGGAGTCTTTTAAATTAATTTGTTGAATTTCTTTGCTATGCATTTTGGAAACAGGACTTTTTTATCGTTTGTTTTAATTTCATATTGTTTCTGGCACCAGGAAACCGATGAAGTGTTTTCTACAAAGTAGGATTAAAAAAATTTTTTTCTTGAAGTTAAGTCTGAAAGTTTTTAACTAGTAAAAATATAAATAATTACCAGGAGAGTATAAAAGGATTATTATTAGTAATTCTGTTGGCATTGCCATTCATGGTATGTTGATTATATAAACCAGATGGCGTAAAAAATGCTTTTAAGTTGATTATTTTCGGAAAAAAATGAATTATATTACTAAAGAATGTTTTTAAATTTAAGATCCCTGTTTTTCATTTGCATTTTTTAAAGCCTTATTTATGCCTCTTAAGCTAGAGAATTCTTTTTCTGGATACTTAAAGTATTTTAAGAACATGAAGATTATTTTTTTTACATACCCAGCTGGGAGGTTTTTTTGTTGAAGCCGTACATGTTTTCTTAATCCACTAAAGATTGAGTATTTCATTTCAAATTAGTTCCAATTTTAAAACCTTTTAACTTAAAACTTTTCTCAATCATTTTTTTTAATAAAAATAGAATAATTAATCAAGACAACTTATAAAAATAAAAAATATAAAATAATTTTTTCGGAATATTTATTATTTATAGTGTTGCAAATATATTAGGATTTTTAATTAATTATTTTTCAAAACAATACAATAATCTTTGAAAGATTAATAATATTCTTACGAAAAAAAACTTTGTAGCATTTTCATGTCATTTTAAATTTAATTTATGGATTCCCTCATCTTTTATGCTGTACGTATGTATAACTATAATTGCCTTATTTTTTTTTTTTGAAAAGTTCTTTCGAAGGTACTTACGTATTATCCACAACCATATTGGCGACATTATATATGAAACAGAAGCCCACGATTTACTTAATTCAAACGTCAATCGAACACATGCAGTGAGGGTTAGCTAACGGTGAGCTTACCTTGAACGTTGACATTTTTGCGATAGTACGTAAGTACAGTTGTTCTATTTTATCTTAAATAGTGTAATATGCATTTGATACTCCGGGTTTCATCTCAACTAGTTGACAAGAGATCAATCTTTTCCTTTGATAAAAAAAAATAACCTGCTGAATTGAATTACAACTAAAACGGTATCATACCATGAGACAGTAAACTAAAAGAGATGAAAACAGTAATATAAACCATGGGTGGGCAGGAGTCGCCAAGACGATCAGAAAACCAAATAGATAAAAAAAGTTCTTTATAATTGGGCCAACATGCATTTTTAGCAAAGTTTTCCTTGCATGAAGATCAACAAGAGTAATTAAAAGTACAAAAACTTAATACAAACACATTCGGTTTACGTAATTGCGTTTGTCATACGTTCTCTTTTAACATTCCGTATGAAAAATGCGGATAGGGTTATAGTTGAGAACGACTATCGCCGATTTTAAAGCGGGAAAATATTTCCTTTAGTCTTGAAATGGTTAAGCAAAACAAAATATATTAAGATGAATACATGTCACAAAAAAAAATTGGAACCAGAAACATATATATGTTTCTGTTCTTTCCTTAATTATTTAGTTGTTTAAAAGGGAATACGACACAGTGTTTTCCGATTAAATTCTATGTTCCTTAGGATCGAATAATTAGGTTTTAACAGAAAATCAAAACTAATTCTGTAACCTTTAAAACTCAGTGGTACATTGCTGTTCCACAATTTTTTTCGTATTTACTTCGGCTGAGGTACAACTGCTTAACTAAGCTATTTGAAGACATCTCGTTCTCCCTCTGTTACCCAAAGAAAAAGAAAACGGTCTCTGAATAACTTATTTCTGCAGTTATATCTCAGCTGAAGTAAATAGAAAAAATTGCGGTACAGCATATGTACCACCTGGGTTAAATCAACTATTTTATCATCATTCAGTGACCGTGCTTAAAATTGAGAAAATAAAGTAAATGTAAGCAAAAGAAAATAAATGTTAGCTAGTCACTCCAATAAATACAAAATATAAAAATTATTTTTAAATGACTTATTTAAAATTAAAATTGCTTTAGTTAATATCAGTGAAATCTTTAATCGTCTATTACGATATAACTAATGAGAGGGCTCTTGTGGATATTAATTCTCAAACATGCAGTTGCCTTCTTTCTTCAATCTATTTGCATAAACTAACTTTGGGAAGTGAAAGTAGTATAACAGGAAAAACCAGAATCAGTAGATAACAACAAAATTATATTAAGCTACGAAGAAAGTAATTGTGAATCTTTCAAAACTATACTTAAACAAAATAAGATCTGAATTTTTCAATTATTTTTAAATATACATGTT
The DNA here is from genome assembly GCA_019973955.1 of Trichonephila inaurata madagascariensis. Classification (NCBI taxonomy): domain Eukaryota; kingdom Metazoa; phylum Arthropoda; class Arachnida; order Araneae; family Nephilidae; genus Trichonephila; species Trichonephila inaurata. The sequence continues at coordinate 25,478 of BMAV01000648.1, forward strand.
TTACCAGAGATGGATTTTGTGTTTCTATTGATTATGGATTACATGTGCTACTTAACTTGTATTATATAATTGTTCCAAAAGTTTTAATCTTCAAGTAACTAATAAATAAATTTAATAACTAATAAATAAATTTGTGATCATTTACATATTTTCGCTATATTTCATCATCCCAGTATTCTAATATAAAGACACACAATTGTTTTAGTGAGCACAAATATTTTATTGATCTTAAAATAAAGTTATAGCTATACAAATGTCCTAAATACAGTATTTTGTACAAAATTTCACAATATAATCCTTTCTTATAAAACAGAAATTTTTGCAAGACACATCGGTAATAAATAAGTACAAGTTAAAAACAAAAAGGGATCATTTAATGTATAAATATTACTACTTATATTTATTTTATACATCTGAATATTTATAACTGTAGTATTGCTCATGAATTAAATAAACATTTTAACATATTTAACAAGCATTTGTATACCAACTCATAAAAATCAAATGTCGAAACCTTAATAAAAAATGACATTAGTTAATTGAAATGATTCTGAATGGACAGTTGATAAAATAGAGATCTAATGTCAAACAAGTAATTTTAAAAAATTGAAATCAATTCCTACCTTCTTAAGAAATCCTTACTGTCACCATTTGTTGCGGATAAATCTAACTTCATCAGAAATAACGCAAAATAAATTTAAAATTAAAAAATGAAGTTTAATTAATGAATTAATTAATATTTGAAAAAACTATATTTACATCGTGGGAGGTTATACACTCATCATGTGCAGTTTTAAAAATATATTTGAACTTCAGTGGATGAATAAAAAGTATTTTGTTAACGATTGAAAAAGATATATATATAGGGGGAGAGAGAACTAATATATATATATATATATATATAGGAGAGAACTAATATATATATATATATATATATAGTAGGAATTGAAAAATACATCAAGTAAACATCAAAACCTTTGTAAAAATCGACATTTGCATATTGAAATTATTCGAAGAAAACAGTTGATGGGAAAAAAATCCAGTGACAAAAATATATAAGCAATGGATTGGATGTAAAATTGCGCAATTAAAAGAAATAAAAATATTGTGCTTAATTCGAGTGAAACTTCAAAGTTTATTTTCATTTTATGTATATTGCGAGAGTGATACAAAATCGTGTAGTCCTCATCACCTGATATTGAATCTAAATCATAACGTCAATGCATATGAGTAGATTTAGAGCAATATTTGGTTACAATAGACAAATTTGCAAGCCTCCATACTTAGTCAGCTTTCAAGTTTTGTTTTCACTCAAGATCCAACTTGTAAGAAAAGTTTTCATTTAGATATGGTATTAAAATGAGAATAAGAAAGTATTAGTTCGTGTTTCAAGCTAGTTATATTTGCCATGAGACAAAAAAAATAACACCTATTAAACTAGCACCTATATTTCTACATATTACTGCAGCATGACATTAAGATTAAATTTATTGATTTACCAGAGAAACGTTAAATAAGAAATCCACTCGTATTCCTTCTCTAAAACTATTCAAATATTATTAAAAAATTAATTTAAATGGAATTATTTATATCTATTAGTTTCTAACCTTTTTTATCTTCTCACTAATATGAATCAGATAGTATTAAATTTGATAATCCTTCCTTTTCCCATAAAAAACAGAACGTATTTAATAGTTGTCACAATTTTAATCCCAATTCAAGTAATATAATCATTATTAATAGCACAAAATAAACAGAAAATTATTCAGCTTATTAACAAATTAATTAGTAGATATTTGTTTGGTGCAAGAAGGTTAAGCTTTTATGAAGCATACCATTAGTTTAAACCAACAGAAAGGATATATTTCTTATACTATCGAGGTTCTTTAATTATATATGTAGCTCCACAAGTATATATTAAACAAAATGTTGTAGCTCAATTCTGAAATAACGCCCAATGATTGTCGAAATAATTTATCACAGCATTAAATGCATCAAAAGTATTTGCTAATTGAATGAAACTTTGTATAATTACAAACAACAAAAAGTACAGTCAAATTGTCACTGCATTTTCTGAGGCCTTTTGAATTTTGAACGACGGTAGGTTACGCTTTAGAACGCAAATCAACGTTGTTGACAGTTGTGCCCAGATTTCACACTATGTCACCTGATCAAACAACTTAGTTTACGATGACTGGCTGTCGGATGATGGCGGCTGGGCGTTGATAAAAATAATTGTGATTTACGTTCTCCGGATGTTCCGATTAGAATCTGATCGAAATCGTAAATACTGATGAAACATTTGTGGCATTTTGTAACAATGAGTTTATTTTTAAGCAATAGATTATATTTTCATAAAAGAAATGCTTTTAATAATATTAATTACTCAATTTATTTACGCTTTTAATGTGGTGAAAAGAAATTATACTTTTATTTTTTAGTATTTATGAAACATCACAAATAATAAACGCATATCTTTCAAAAAATATCAGGCAGATCATTTAATGTTTTTCGCTTATATAAAGTAATACTTAAATTTTATTTCTTAATTTCTTACTCATTGGCCGACATTATCACCATGAAACGTATATCGACATTATCAAGAGCCAAGAGAACACTCTCTCCGTATAGAAGGTCTAATGCATATTAAATCTGCCGGGCTCAAATCTCTTCGATTGTGGTGGGAAGTTAGAACTTATGGTGCCATTCACGCTTGACCATGGTTGGTTCAAAGAAAGTTACGAGATCCGTCGCCATTAGTCCTCATGTTACTTCAAAAGTGCGACGTAAATAAAATTAAACCAATTTTTTTTGATTTCTACTTCCTGAATCTAAATAAGTTTGGAATACAAAAAAATAAAATAAGAAAGACCCATTGAAAAATAAAAGAGCACCATTTGATTCCTAATATATAAGAACGAATTAAACGACAGGAGAGATACGAGATTACAAAAACAACATGAAAACAAAAAAGTCACAATAAATGAAGATAAAATTTCAAACAAGTTTCAATCCCTGTAAAATTTTCAAAAGTTTTTATAATTGAAAAAAAAATTCTGCATATATTTGACATTAAAAAATCATTTAAGTAGAAAGTTAGTATGGCCGGTGTATATAATCTAAAATACACTGGTGTGCAAAACTTAAGCAACAATGTAAAAAATTTAGCAGATAGCCATGAAATTGCAGAAAGGAGGTCCTGGAGATCGGTACAGTGAACAAATAAGTCAGTAGGAAACGTCATGCGTATGCAAATATCAGAAAAAAACGTCAGAAGCGATGTGAGCGTACGCAAACGCGTGATGTCGGCGCGCACTGCTCAACAGAAGAATAAAATGAAGGACAGACGCAATTCAACATATTCGCTGCAAGGAGTACCAGTGAGTCAGTTCGTGAAATATGGCTAGAAGAAATCACCTGGACGACTTCGCACGTGGAAGGAATGATCGGAAAGCTGGAGGAGGGCGTACTGTCGCAGGTGTAGCTGCAGAGTTCCGGAATCAACAAAATTGTCGTTTCGCGCTGAAAGCGTTCCAAACACGGGTACAGCTGTTAGAAAGGTTGAGGGTGGTGTACTTGAGGACAACTGCAAGGGATGACCGATATATCATCCTGCAGGTGAAAAGAGTTCAAGAGCAGTCAGCAAGCGCCATTGCTCCAGAAACTCTGTACAGCAACGGGTCGACAAGTGTCGCGGCTTACTGTGGCCAGACTCCGTCACAAAGAGAGGCCTGTTCGCACTCCGACACGAACGCTGCCTCCTGTTGAAAGTTGGCCACCGAAGCCACCGTTTACAGTGGGCCAGAGCACAAAAACTGGACAACTGATCAATGGAGTCGTGTCCTCTTTACGGATGAGTCGGTTCGTTACCCAGAGAAGCGATTCTCAACGTTTTTGATTTGGAAGAGATTGGGACGGTTTTATCCCGTAACATCAAAAAGGAAAAAGCTTTACCGTTACTGCAGTAGTCCTGGTTCTTGTCTGGGGAGGCATTATGAACGGGCGAACTGAGCTTCACATTTTCGACTAGAGGTCTGCTTAACCGAAAAGGGATCCTTATTGTGAGGAGGTACTTCTTCCCATGTGCGTCTTTCCGAAGTACATTGGCTGAGCCATTTTTATGGATGAAAATGCACAGCCACATTGCACTCTTGCTGTTGTTGAGGAGCTGCTGGAAAGTAGAAGATATCACTCGAATGGATTGGCCAGGGTGCTCCCCAGATTTAAATCCCATCGAACTTTATGCGTGGTGGGATAACTTTTGAGAACGTATTGCCACACGCTTACATCATCCGGAGAACAACCAACAACTCAAACAGATGTTGATTGGGAATGGAGGCACTCCTACCTCCAGAAATGTTGCACCAGATGGTTCTGGTATGCGGAGACGGTGCAGAAGCCCAACCATTGTAATAAGGGAGGAACATATACCATATTAAGACCATCACTTGTTGTTCTTCTGTTGGATAGACAGTCATGAGTCACGATACTATGAGTTCAATAATAAAGCTTGTTTTGTTTGATTCCATACCGTAGCCGTTGTATTCCTTTCAGCGCCAATGCTTTCGCCATCCTTTACGTACATAATACTCTACTCATTTCAAATTTCAAGTCTCTCAGATGATTTTTCATTGAAGTTATGGCAATAAACCACCTGTTGCTTAAGAAGTTTTGCTACGCACTTATTCTTCTCTCTGTTTAACAAAAGATTTAAAAAAAGCCAAATTTGTATACAAACAATATAAAATACAAAAGTGAAATTAATAAAGTAACATTCCATTTCTGAACTTGCCTACTTGTTGAAAATGAAGAAATCATTATTTTGAATATCTCTGCCATGAAAATTTATAATTATTGCAATACGCCTCTCTCTCTCGAGATTGGAAGACTTTAGATGATTCCTTGTGACAATGTTTTGATATACACACATTCCTGTTTCGTTTCTGGTAGCTGAAGACGTTGTATATTGGTAGGACCCAACTTTCAATCTCATCTACCACATGTATTTGATGGACAGAAGAGACAAACGAAAAACCAAAGTAACACTCATATCTCGTAAATAAGAAAAAGAATTTCTAAAGCAATATTTTCAGTTAAATCTCCACATTGCCTTGAACTTTTAACTCGATTGCATTTCATGAAAGGAAACCATACAGGTGCTGCTTTGCTTAGAACGGAAAGGCAGTAGGCAAGATGAAACTACTCTTGCTAGGGGTTTCACTTGAAGGCATATACCTCAACGGCATATGGCGGGTCTTAAAGTTTACCCTTCTTGTCCAAATTGCAATGTGACCTAGCCCGCTCCTGCCAACCTTCTTGACTTATATGAGTTGCCATAAGAGCCACTTGCTCTCCAAGTCCTGCTATAGTTCTTTAAGTTTAAAAACGCGCGAGTTCATGGACTTGATCCTAGATGTTTCTGTCGATCAAGTGGGATGATAGGAAACCTCAACAACATACTCGTTTGTGGGTAAGTCCTGGGTAAATTCGACACAGGCTCCAAAACAAAGAAGCATAAGCGATGGCTGCTGCTGCTGGAAATACATGTTACAAAGAGAAATAAAATTGTCTATTCAGCTGAGAGAATACGCGAAAAAAAGACTTTAACTACAACAGATGCTTAAGGTATCCGACTACGTTCAGGAACCGTCATTTTAAAGCGCATAAATGGATAATTTTCATGATATTTAGTGTCACTTAGGAATAGAATACATGTATAAAAATTGTTTTAAGAATATTTTGACAAAAATTAATTAATACAATATTTTGGCAAAAAAAATGTTTTTAGAATAATTTTTCAAAATGTTCACCTTTTATAAAAATGCTTCTAAAATAATATTTCGCTTATATAAAATAAAGACTTCTCAGAAAGTCTGAACCTAGGATACTGGAAAAATTCACATTATTTTTCAGAGTTACCACCAATTGAAATAATTATCGGCGTTTTTTTCTTAAATTTGCTCCAGTCTGTTGTCGTAAAATATGGATAAACCCACTTCTAAGTTATATACTTCAAAAATTCTAGTTTAGCCTCTGTAGAGAGGTCTGAGCTATATATAGGTAAAATATTATTCTAATAGAAACATTTTTCACAAAAGGAGAATATTTTGAAAATTAATCATTCTATGTTCATTTTTTGTCAAAATATTGTACTTAAATAATTTTTTACTGTAATAATACTCTTAAAACAATTTTATATACATTTTCTAATCTAAGTGACGCTAAATATCATAAATATTATCCATTTATACGATTTTGCAAAATCACGATTCCGAACGTGTGTGTGTGTAGTCGGATACCTTAATAAACCATCTCTTCTTTTGAAGTCAAAGTTCAATAGGTATCGCAATAAGTTGATGTGTGGTTAATTTTTGGTTAAAAGACCAATTAATTTTAATGAATTGTAGTCATGTTAAAATATAAACATTTTTATTATTCTGGGCATATAGCGAATTTATGTTCAATAACCATTTTTTTTTTATTTTAAACTGCGATTATTTTAAATATCTTTTGTTGATCAAATATTGAGATTAGCGGTTTGTGTATCATAAGTATGATTCTATTCTGTTCTACTATTTCTACTTCTACCAGGATTTCCATACTCATTTTTACGAAACCGAATATTAAATTATCCAGAGAACTGGACTTTATCTTGCAGTTTTATGTGTAATGCTGTTCTTAGTTGCAATTAAGGAAGAAAAAAATGGAAGAGAATAGAAGAGATAAGCTCGCTTTTAAAATTGAAATTTATGTCGTACTAATTTCACTTATGTTGTTAAATCTACGAGAATTTAGCTTAAGTTTCGTGAAATTTGTATTTAGAACTGATTTGCTTATCACGAAAGAAGTAAATTAAAAGTACTTCCAACTTCTGTTTAGTTTATTTTATGTTACCTTAAGTAGTGAAGCTTACTTTTCATTGTACTTTTCACGCAGAGAGGGTTTATCAAACGAGTTAGTCGGAGAAATGGTATTTAATTTTTAATTTGTGTGATTTCATGATTATTTGACCTTGGATTAACACTTGAGAGTTGAGGTAGCTGAACTAATTATATAGAGATTCAATTACATTGAATCCAAATATCCTGAAAATAGCAGAAATAAAGATGTAATGAAGCAATAAAACAGAATTGATTCATACATAATAATTTAAATAGACAACTAAAAGAATTTATTTGATTTCTAAATTAAAAGTAAAGAAATATTAGGTATGTTTTCCATCTGAAGAATTTTTTTATATTAAATTATTTCTCCTTAATTTGAAGATAGTTTTCTTTTATTACAAATTCAAAAAAATATGAATGAAAAGTTATATTCCAAGATTTTTATTTAATGTTGTGAATATTTTAATCTTTCTGAGTTCTAGTTAAAACAGATCCAATTAATTCTTATATATAATCAGTTTGCATGACTGGCTTTAAAACAGGAAGGATTTTTGCAAAAATAGTCGGTTTTATAGGTTAGTTTCAGAAAAAATACAAAATTTAATAAAAAAGTTAAAAATTTGAATTTTTATGTTAATAAATTCAATCTTTATAAGCTTTTCTAGCATATTCTTATACTAATTTATATATTTTCTGAAGATTTTACTAACTTAAATGCCAATTGTCATTATAGAGGTTCTCACAACTACAATATAATTAACTGGTATTTTTCATTGCATTTATGGAACTAAAAAAATTTTTAACATTATTGTATTCTCGGATCTTTAAAGTGATAAAAATAAGAATCAAAATGTGCTTAAAAAAGACTTTTGTATCTATTAACTTATCTACAATATCAATTAAATATCTTAACTAATTCATGAATATTGTATATACATCAAATTTCATTGAGCTACACCAGTTCAGAAATATTAATTGGAGAGAGAGTTGTTTAACTAAACTAAGCTCAGTGGCGCAACAGCCCCGGAGCCAAACTCTGTTCCCATCTCAGTTTATGTGACCTTGGGCACTGGGGGTACATGAGAATGTTCAGGTTAGGAGGGTCAGTCCCTATTGCTTAGTTCAAAGCACACACGGAGGCTTGGTACTCTTTTTATCGGAAACCCACTGAAGGGATGAAAGGCAGAGTGAACTTTTCCATTACGCGATTTGAATCCCGGACCTATGGTGTGGAGGAGAAAGGTGGCTGCACTCGACCACAGGAGCTCTTGAGAGATCTTTATATTATTCAAAAATTAATTAAAAATATTTTTATTCTAAAGATGTACCAATTCTTGTTCAGTACTATTTAAATTAACATAGAGATGAAATTTATCAGACACATAATACACTGGCCACCAGTTAAGGACAACCGGTTTTTCGCACTTACTTATTTGCAAATGAATGAATGTAGAAACACCAAATTTGGATGACATGTGCCCAAAACACAATTTATGTGTTGACTGCAAGGTAGAAAATTAGCATAACAAAATTCAAAACCGATTTACAACAAAAAAGACAATCTCGTTGAAGAAAGTTCATTCTTGGCAAATAATAATCACACAGTTTTATGCTTGGTAAAATGTCGTTTTAAAACATAACAAAAATGTTTTAATAGGAATATACCCACCTAGTTTGAATACGTTGGGGGCATCGAATTCCATGCTGTCAATTAGGTTTGGTAGTTACAGAAACGGGAAGCGAAGACCAGACACGGAATAAGCTTTCTTCCAGCTCTCCTAAAGACCTTGCAGGAGGACTTAAAACGTAACCTGTTTACCAAGATGGTCCCAAAGATGCTCTATCGACACATGGTCTGGAGCTGGCCATTCCATTCACTCAAACCAAGACCTCAAGATATTCCTCAACGAATTACGACTCAGTGGTCGTGAATTATCATCCATCAGAATGAGTCAGGCAGTGCACCGGCATACGGGTGGACATATGGATCAAGGATCTCATCCCGATATCTCACAATCAGAGTTCACTCCCTGGAACACATGCAGGTCAGTGTGACCACCGAGTAAGATCCCCTGCACCTAAACCATTATTCAACCCCTCGGTAACTGTGTCTTTCAACAGTGTTGGATTAATATCTGAGTCCTTCATTCCCTCCAATGAGCAGATGTCCTGAATCGCTTTCCAGTGTGAATCTGGGCTCGTCTGTAAGAGTACGAAGCCCATCGCTGTCTGGTCCAAGAAACGTGTTCTCTTGCCTAAGATAAGTGGGCCCTTCTCTGTCGTCTGTTGAGGGGTACGCACACAACTGGTCGCCTTGCATTGACACCTGAAATGTGAAAACGCCTTCGCACCGTACTAGCGGATATTCTTCTCCTGATGCTACAGAGTCGTGAGCAATAAGTTGCAGCACAGAAATCCTTCTTCTCCTTCGGGTCGAAAAGAGCGGTAAAACGGTCTCTTGCAGGTGATGTAGCTCGTGGTCGGCCTGGAAAATGTCTTCTAGACACAGCTGCTTCGGTTTGATATTGATTCCAGAGACGGTGGACCACACTACGAGACACATTAAGACGCCTAGCAGCATCAGCCTATGACAACCCCGTTTCCATCCATCCGACCACCCTCCACTTTTAGCCTTAAATAATCAGGCAAACGCGGCTTCCCTCAGACATTGCAAAGACCCCACTGCCGATTGTCAACAAATCTGCACAAACAAAGTTGTAAATCAACAAAGTTACGCTTAATTACGAAAATGATATATATATGCTTATTTTTCTCTCACTCATATATATCTGGGTTTTTTTCCTATTTTAAAAAATTGGTAGCTATTGTATTTGCATAAATTTGTATAAAGTTGTTGTTTTTTTTAATCATTTATATAAACTATAAATTTTATTGTTACTGTCATTTTTCTTTTACGGTGAGCTTCGAAAAACATGTTGTTCCTTAACTTTTGGAGGCCTGTGTATTACTAAAGTGTGAAAAATGTATAGCATAATTTTTCCTCGTTCACTTAATATGTATTTACCAAAGCAATATAGAATGGATTGAACTTTTCAAGACAAACTCATACAAAGAATCACAAAAATTAAATATCTTCTAATACTAAGGATTTATATTGAGGAACGATAATAAAATCAAATTATACTTGAAGATTAAGAAAGAAGAAATAAACAGATATGAAGGGGAATATGAATAATAAGATCTGTCATTCGTAAAAAAAAATAACATGCTTGAAAATTCCTTAACCCCTTAAATGCCGCCGGCGCATACATACGTCTCGCTCAACCGGTGCGTTACGTGCCCCGGACGTGTATATCCGTCTTTCCGAAATACATTTGTTTTCTTTGCGCTGTTATCAATAAAACTATTTCGAAGGGTTTGGAATGCAATGCAATGACTTTGACAGTGTTTGCAAAGGATTTACTTATGTCAGAAAAAAATTTGCATATTTTTTCCTTTTCTTTTTACTAATATACCATACGCACAACTATGTGAAAAACTGTGGCGGTGAGGAGCAATTTGCGTAATTTTCATCTGCAGTTAAGGGTTGAGGGTTGCTAACTTAATAGAAAGATATTTATAAATAGAGTTATATGTTTCCAATCATGATAAAGCAAGGGCAAAACCAGTTTAAAATACATTAGTACGAAGAAACATAAAGTTATATAATCTTAAATTTTATAATGATGTAACTGTTAATTTTCATATGGAACAAAATCGTCATCTCTTATCAGATTTTTTATGATACGACATCTTATATAAATTACATTTTCCATTTATTCGATTCCAACTATTTTTTAAGAAAAGAATCAGTTTCATGCAATACATCTTACAAAAGTGAAACAGAATATCACACAATGATAATCCGCTCATTTTTAGAACTACAAACCTCCCTATTAAAAGACACGACTCCAAATTTTCACATGGCGGAATTGAAGTCCCTATTTAGAATCAACATTTCCTAGATGTCCCTCTCTATTAATGTTGCGTACACACTAACTTCAGAATGGGAAAGCTAATCAGCATTCCAATTCCATCTGACTGGCAGGGCGATATGGAAGCGCCCCAAGCCATGCAAAAGGGTACAACCAATGAGCTGAGGGGAGGCCTCTTTTGATTGATCTGCTCTCAGCCGAAATTCAAAGCCTATCGGAATGGACTACAATTCGCTGTCAACAAAGTTGAGTATTCCGACTTGTGCATAACTTTATTGTTGCAAAACGTCTAGATTGATTACGATGAGTGAAAGGGTTGTTCCTTCCCGCCAAAATATGTCATTTGGGGAATGGAGTGATAGAAAGAAGTTTCATTTGGATTTAATTAAAATAGTGGAATTTTAAAAATTTTGTGAAAAATTATTCATTATGTCAGCGTTTCTGCTCAAACTCACAAGGCGCGCACCTGGAGTGGCGTGATAACCTGAGAGGGGGACGCGGACGAGCATATTAAAGACGAAAACAAGATATTTAAAATAATTATTAGTGGTGAATGTAAACAAAATACATTCTGACATAATAAAAAATAAATAAACAACATTTTCACAGATGTAATACACTTATAAATGTAAAAGTAACTGCACAATGCATTTTACAGTTAATTTAACAATACTAAGTTAAGAGTAAGTTAATAAATTACCAGTGACCCACAGGCCTTTCATTTATAAAATTATATGTATGTAAACATTAGCGCTTAACTGATAATTTGTACGGTTTCTAATTAATGCACACTGCTGATTCATGTTTCGCGATTCGCTCCCCAATGCCACCATTTTGCACATATACAAACGTATGTGGGGTGGTGGGGAGGAAGAGGAGACAGGGAATAAATAAGAAATCCTCTGAAATAAGTGGGAAATCCTTCTCCAAACCCTGTCAAGCTCATTTATTGCATTTCAAAGCCTTCGGAATAATTTTATAGATAGCAGTGAACAGAAAAGATCGTTTTTAGAAAGACGTATATATACGTCAGGATAGTCTACACACTGACTGAGTGGGGCGTTGCATATACGCCGGAAGCGCATGTATATTGCAAGGATTGTACAGTAGCTTTAGCGTCAAAGTATCGTATTATCGAATTCAATACATTGTTATTGTATGAAGGGGGCGCTATGAAAATTATGATTGAATATTGGATCGCAAGTATTGAAAGTTTGAGAAGCACTGCATTATGTATAATACACATTATTTTATTTATTGTACTACGTATAATCCATATTACGGAATATTGTATTTCATCCATAAAATTTTAAAAACATACAGTGAAATGCGTTTAACTCTCAGTACTTGCGACACATAACTACATCCTGTGATGACTATGTCGTTCGGATCACTTTTAAAGTTAGAGGTGTGGGATTATCAAAATGATGAAGACATGTTGGTTCTTAATACAACTTTTATTTAAGAATAACTTATATTACTTAATTCTAATTGAGACTAACTTTAATTAAGTGAGAGTTAACACCCAATTAAACTTTTATATTCAAGTCGAATCACGTAACTAGATCCTTTATCTTAATTATAATAGAATAGACAGTTCATCTAACTACCTATACCAAATATGTACCTTTTGCAGATCTCCTTTCTCCACCTATTGAGAGGAATTCTATAATATAATTAATACTGTACAGGGTTCCAATAGCTATATTGAACTTCTATTTCTACCAAAGCTATCGGACAGCTAACTCTTGACCTGAAAGATTCCACACTAAGCTAATATCTCTAAACTTGCCGCTCTCTCTTATCATCAAAGCTTCTATCATTTAAGTATATCTCATTTTACATGTTACATTCGTTTTATCTTGCTATGCCGCCGCCCCCAATACACCACATACTCTCGCATACGAGGAAAACGGTGGCATAAGAATCACGTACCTTTTAATCGGCTGTTAAGGGATTAATTATAAACCGTACAAATTATCTACATAAGTGCTACGGTTGCAATAACTGGAGTATGGCTCATGGTAATCCTCCATCATATCTGGAAAAACGATGTTTAGTGACTGTGTATCATGCTGCCAGAGGTAGGTAGCTTCTGATTGGTCCAGGCAATCGCGTTCGGAAAAATTCAAGTTCATGACAGTTTTGTGGATACATGGGTGAGAGCTGAGTGTGCGCTCTCTGAGTTGGATCATGGCGGGTGAGGATAATTTGACTCTCATTGGCTCATCTCTCAAGAAAATATTTAAGACTAAAAGAGGGCAAAACTAGATGTGGGGAATACGACATAAAAGATAAGTGTTAATTTTGCATAAATTCTACGTATATGTATTACAGGAAACTTATTTAAGTTGCTGTTAGAATTCAAACTGTATAATTACTGAAAAATTTACATTTATTGGTCAATATTATATCAAAGGTAAATTGTTTTGTTTTTTACTTTTTATTGTGTCAAGAATGTATTTTTGTTACTTTAAAATAAATTAATAATTTTAAAAATCTCTTGTTTTCGACTTTTCAATAAGAAACACTTCTTCTAGAGGTTGTATACTTACTTATAGTAGGCGCCTATACTACAGTTGAGAAGCTATATATCTAACCGCTAATTGGATCTCGTAACATGACAACACTGGAAGTAATATATATAGATAGATTAGTAAATTAGTAATATAGATATATTTGTGGGCTATTGTAATATAATTTATAACCCTTTTTAAATGTTAGATAACTTTTTTTTATTTAGATTTAATATCATAAAATGTGTTCTTACTAAAATTAATGAAACACCACGATTCTATACATGTACAGAGCTAATTGAAAAGAATTAATAACTTAGCAGATAACATTTAAGGAGCCTACTTTACGACTCAAGCATCACACATCAAATGATTATTATTTTTTGTGAAAAATAATCTATTTTTAAATTCTCTATATCAAAAGACCATCTCGATTCTTTAAATTAAACTAATTTTGTCTTCAAAACATGGCAGCAGAAATATTCAGAAATGTCTTTCGTCAATTAGTTTGAATCTAGTTCACGTCATAAGTGACCCCAGAAAAACAGTAAGAATTTCTGGCCTTTTTTAAGTTATGAAGAAAGAGAATATTTTTTTAATTTCTATTCATGGGCACTAAAACTTATCTTCTTTTTAAATGGAGTCTTTTAAATTAATTTGTTGAATTTCTTTGCTATGCATTTTGGAAACAGGACTTTTTTATCGTTTGTTTTAATTTCATATTGTTTCTGGCACCAGGAAACCGATGAAGTGTTTTCTACAAAGTAGGATTAAAAAAATTTTTTTCTTGAAGTTAAGTCTGAAAGTTTTTAACTAGTAAAAATATAAATAATTACCAGGAGAGTATAAAAGGATTATTATTAGTAATTCTGTTGGCATTGCCATTCATGGTATGTTGATTATATAAACCAGATGGCGTAAAAAATGCTTTTAAGTTGATTATTTTCGGAAAAAAATGAATTATATTACTAAAGAATGTTTTTAAATTTAAGATCCCTGTTTTTCATTTGCATTTTTTAAAGCCTTATTTATGCCTCTTAAGCTAGAGAATTCTTTTTCTGGATACTTAAAGTATTTTAAGAACATGAAGATTATTTTTTTTACATACCCAGCTGGGAGGTTTTTTTGTTGAAGCCGTACATGTTTTCTTAATCCACTAAAGATTGAGTATTTCATTTCAAATTAGTTCCAATTTTAAAACCTTTTAACTTAAAACTTTTCTCAATCATTTTTTTTAATAAAAATAGAATAATTAATCAAGACAACTTATAAAAATAAAAAATATAAAATAATTTTTTTCGGAATATTTATTATTTATAGTGTTGCAAATATATTAGGATTTTTTTTAATTAATTATTTTTCAAAACAATACAATAATCTGAAAGATTAATAATATTCTTACGAAAAAAAACTTGTAGCATTTTCATGTCATTTAAATTTAATTTATGGATTCCCTCATCTTTTATGCTGTACGTATGTATAACTATAATTGCCTTATTTTTTTTTTTTGAAAAGTTCTTTCGAAGGTACTTACGTATTATCCACAACCATATTGGCGACATTATATATGAAACAGAAGCCCACGATTTACTTAATTCAAACGTCAATCGAACACATGCAGTGAGGGTTAGCTAACGGTGAGCTTACCTTGAACGTTGACATTTTTGCGATAGTACGTAAGTACAGTTGTTCTATTTTATCTTAAATAGTGTAATATGCATTTGATACTCCGGGTTTCATCTCAACTAGTTGACAAGAGATCAATCTTTTCCTTGGATAAAAAAAAATAACCTGCTGAATTGAACTACAACTAAAACGGTATCATACCATGAGACAGTAAACTAAAAGAGACGAAAACAGTAATATAAACCATGGTGTGCAGGAGCCGCCAAGACGATCAGAAAACCAAAGAGATAAAAAAGTTCCTTATAATTGGGCCAACATGCATTTTTTAGCAAAGTTTTCCTTGCATGAAGATCAACAAGAGTAAATAAAAGTACAAAAACTTAATACAAACACATTCGGTTTACGTAATTGCGTTTGTCATACGTTCTCTTTTAACATTACGTATGAAAAATGTGGATAGGGTTATAGTTGAGAACGATTATCGCCGATTTTTAAAGCGGGAAAATATTTCCTTTAGTCTTGAAATGGTTAAGAAAATTCATTCAGGATATGATAATGTGTGTGCAGCTCCAATTATGGCACACAAAGATATTTTAGAGTTCGTTCAAAGCTCAAAAAATCTGTTTGATGCAGATTCCGACGACAAAAATGAAATGAATAATGCAACTCCTGTTCAATCGTCATCCTAAATGAGGAACATTATGAAAGGTAAGTTGTTTGTTCATTTAAAGGTACATTCCAAAGGTGAAATAAATAACAAAATGAATGATATCGAACATTTGTGTGATGAAAAACCCGTCAAAAAAAATATCAGATTTTTTTTCCAATAAACTCAAAAATTTGTTTTTTTTTTCATAAAACTCGTAAAGTTTGTATTAGATTTCATTAAGTTCTTGTGAATGTTTTTATTTTACTGATTTTGATTAAATACATGTATATGTTGTACATATCTATTGACCCAGGTTCTTACAGATCATGGGATTACAACCAGAAATGAACTAACTAAAATTAAAAGTCTGATCGATTGGTGTACAATTTATATTTAGAATAACCGCATACTGAAACTTACATTCTAAAACAAAGTAAAACCAAAATTTATGGGGTGTGTAGGAGCTAAGGAGTTTTGGGAGGGGTGCTGGCAAGAATGGAAAGAAAAAAGCCCGAAATAGCGTGCAAGTGAAAAGGGCCCATGAGTTCCGATTCTTGCGAATTTATTCTTTTCAATCCACCACTCTGATTTGCCCAACGGCTATGCGTCCGCGTAAGAATACAACCTTTCACCAGAGAGTGCAATGAACTGGGAACGCTCCAATCCTTTAAGTTAATCCCTGTTTCCTGTAAACAGGGTAGATGCAAAATTAAAATTGTATCTCAGGGACCAGAACTCTCGGCCTCCCATCACTGTGTAAATAGGATACAGTCTGATAAACTTAATTTTGTTGAACATATGTTGTTGTTTTCTTTCAATATCTTTTAACACAAAAAAAATTGTTTAGTTAATGTTTCGTGTTAACACTTTATCTACCGCATTATGATTTACTGCAGTTTTTTTCATGCAATATTTTTTTTTGAATCACTGCATTGAAAATTAAGGTATATACATGAACAAAATACTCAACCTTGGGAAATTTACTTAGTTATAACTAATTAATTAACTAAAGATATTTAACTGTCAAATTAATTATACACTCTGCTCACTTAAAATAAATAGTTACTTAATAATAAGTCACTTTTTGATATTAATTATTTTTTCGGAACAAAAATGACTATCTTCTCAATTCTCTGAAAACGCAATTTCTGCTATAAAACTATTCGCCCTCCCCTCTAAAATACTCATCATAGAACTCATGCTATCATATATCCTAGAAAAGTGGATTTAAAAGAATATTCCTGCAAAGTATCGTCAGAGTATTCGTAAAAATGATTATTCGATGTAATTTTAAAGTGGTACATATAAATACCGTCGGCAGATAAAGGGTTAAACCCACTTTCACTGTATTTCTTAAATGTCAAACGTCAGGATATTTCAATTTTTGACGAAAAACAGACCAATTGTATGAAAAGAATAGTGAGTGAGTGAGTGAGTGTTAACGTCGCACTATTCAGCTACTCAATGGCTTTTGATGACGGACCTCATAATTTTGAGTCAAGATCAAATGACCACTTAAGCTGGCATCTCCTCTCCTAACTTCCAAACCAAACCAATGGGAGGATGTTTGAGCCTCGGCATTTTTATCGTGCTCCTCTGCATGGCGCATCTTCAGTGGTAATAGACTCCAACTCACATGACACGCCGACCGTGAGTCCATTACCTTGACCTCTAGGCTATCGAGACCCCTACATGGAAAGAAACACGAAATGATGTTATCATGTATATAATTGACATATCTATTTTGTTGAGTGAGTGAGTGTTTATTAAAGGGGAACAATTAGGTAACAAGAAAGCTGTTGACGACAGACCTCGTAATTCTGAACCATGGTCAAAAGATGAGGATAACACTTGACCTGGCACTCCCTCTCCGAACTTCCACACCACGCAAACTGGAAGCCTTTGAGCCTCTATAGATTTAATGTGCATCAGCTCCTCTACAAGGCGCGTCTTGACTGACACTAGACTCAAGGTCATGACATGCCGGTCAAGAATCTGTGCCCATGAACACCAGACTACCGTGGACTTAGGTTGCTACTCACCTTCTAATTTTTTACTTTTTCAGTTAGCAATTTTTCAGTTTCATAACATTTTCAGTAGCAGTCTATTCGATTTCTAACTCAGATGGCAATATTTGGAGGTTAATATGTCAATATTTAAAGCTTTTACAACATATGCAAAAAGTAAAATCTTACAAATATAAAATATTCGATAAAAGATACCAAATTTCAAAAAATTGGTTTTAAAGTTTAAATTTACTTATAAGAAGAAATAAACTCTATGATTGGCCTAATATAATGTAGTTGACATACTAAAGTTTCTTAAAAAGTTTTCAAACTTATAGGAAAAAGTCACACGAATTGCAATTACCTAGAATCAACAACGTAAAAATAATAAAATGGCGACAGAAAAGATAAGAACTATCTTCGTGAATATCCGTTCTTTTACTCTTGTATTTTTTAATATTATTCTTGCCTTCTTATTATACATATGTTTTTAAACTCTAGTAAATAGATTTTTCTACGTATATTTAATAGAATAAACGGAATCTTAGCAACGGAAACTATTTCGTAGAACAAGAACGGTTGCGAAGCTTCATATTGCTTTTTCTGCTTGTTTCTGTACATAATATGTTTAAATTTAATTTAATTTTTTTAAATTTTTTTCTTATCAAACTCGGCTTGAACCTTCATATGTGGGTGGGCTTTCGATGATTTATTTGAAATAATGACATTTATAATACATTTATGCTTAATATTTAATGAAAATACATACTGTAAATTTGTATCTGGTGCTGTTATTCAAAATATAATATATCCAGATACAGAGTCAATTTACCGACAATAATGTAAACTTGGGTATGTGCGTTCGAGCTTGCACTGCTGGCCAATAAATGAATCATTAAAGAGTTCTACGACCAATTATTAATGAATTAAAAAATAGGAATAAGAACGGAAAAGTAGAATGAGTCTTAAAATTATGGGCTTTTAGTTAGAAAGTCTTAACTAAATGGGTTATCTTTTGAAATAACTTGCCTAAGGCGAGTTGTTACGGTTATGTCATGTTTTTCATCGCGAGTCTAAGTTAGGTGACATCATTTTCACAAATTTACTTAAATTTTTACTAAGACAGCAAAATTTTGTACTCTGTTTGTGACTACGATTAATAGTACGACTATGTCAGGTGACGTTAGTGAAAATATCACTATAAAATTGTGGATTTTTCAGTCACAGTACCCAATGATGTTATGGAGGATGTTAAATTTCTACAAATATAATTTCAATCGATATGGCATTTTTGTTTCAGAATTGGTATGATTCTACACCAGCCCCCCCCCCTCTCTCCTTTCAACTCGTGAACAATTGAGGATAGAATTATGGAACACTCTGTATATATGTAGATGAGAATCTAGTATTATAAAATAGTCGGGTAATGTGGAATACCAAGGTTTGGGCTCTGTTTGTAGCTATTAATATGTGAAAACCCCTTGAACTACTGAAGAAAGACTTCGATGATACATTGCAGTGAGAGTAGATATCTTGTTCCTGCTATACCCCTCGCTATAGAACGAAGTGTGTTTCGCGATTTTTTCAAAAGTTTTTGCTGGTAAGAGCTTTCAAACATTTTAACCTACTGGTACACATGTAATTTGAACAATTTGTAATTTTAGTGTACATTATGCTTAACTTAAATAGTTAAGCATAATTTACACTAAAAGAATTCTAGTTCGTAATACTGTGGTCGTTTTTTAGCTCACAATGTTTTGTCCTTTAGTTTAAAGGTTCATTTTCCAAGATGGCTTTTCGGATATTATGAGGGTTCCATAAAACCCGACAAAATATACTGAATAAAAGCAAAGTTAAAAAATAACTTTTGAATTTAATATTCCTGATGACTAAACTGTTGTTAATTATATACAAGTAAATAGTAATATAGATATATTTAAAATTAAATTATATTTTTTAAATGTTGAATGCTTTGGAATAGAAACAAAACATAATTTTTCTGTTATTTAAAATTATTCTAGGTCTAGAACCAGGACATAACCAGTAGAAAGCGGCTTCAAAGCGACTGGTATTTAGTTTGTAACTTAAACGTCTTTAGAGGTGAAGATTTTGTGCTTCTACACTCCTGCTTCTAGATCTCAGGTCATGAGATCACTAAATGATCATGCTCCATATTCGTCTACAAGTTCTGATTCACCTTGTGACGTCTATCGCGTCTTTCTGCTAACATAACTCCTATGTTCTTTGACGGCCACGATTAATGGCAAAACTTTTCCAACCCAATACCAAGAAGATAAACAAAAAGATAATATGTAAATTAGATATACTATAAAAGGATAGAAGCTTTGATGATGGGATATGGCGCGGCAAGCTTAGAGATAGTAGTGTGGGTATTCTGATCGATGGCGTGGCAAAGCTTGAGTGTGAAATCTTACAGATCCAAAGGTTAGCAGTCCGATAGTTTTGGAAAGAATAGAAGCCTAAGATAGAAGTTGGAATATCTTATATAAAAAGTTTATAGATATCATTATCTAGGTAAAGGGAAGGAGAACTGAAAAAGGTAATGACTAGATATAGTAATTAGATGAATAGGATTATTAATGATAATTGAGATAAAAGGATCTAGTTGCGTGATCTGACTTGAATACATTAGTTCTTTGGGCGTTGACTCTCACTTTAATTAAAATTGTCAAATTAGAATTTAAGTAATATAAGTTATTCTTAATAAAGTTGTATTAGGGTATTATGTCTCATCATTTTGATAATCCCACACCTCTGGCTTACGCGGAACCGGCACATTTTGCATAGATGCATCCTGGGATGGCTATGTCACCAACACCCGAACGTGTTGTTAATTCTGGGTTGGGTAATGTGGGTGGAGTACGGTTCTACCTGAAATGTACTTTTCAGGGTCGGAGGCATTGCAGAGTTTATCAGTGTATAGATAATAACAGCATACAGTTGCGGAAATGCAAATGTCTGTCATGTGCTGCATAAAAATCATCTCAGGGGAAGGGCTCAAGATTGGTATTCGATATTTGGTTCGTTGTTGAGTGCAAAAATACAGCCACGGATTTTTGCACTTTTGCTCAAAAACTGAATTAGCGAAAGGCTTTTCCCGCAGTCCAAAAATAGAAAGAACTACAGTCGGGTTTTATGCATCCCAGCTTGAAGGGGAAGAAATCAGGATCCTACTGATTTTTGTTTATAGATTACTAAAAATAGAAGTTTAGAATTAGGAATGTCCCAAGCAGACTTAGTGGATCATATTTTAGTTCGACTCGAACCACAGATCCAGGACTACGTGGAAGTCAGAAATCCACAAAACACGATACAACTTTTAGAAGTCTTGACTAAATTCGAAGAGAGATATTCTTGCAAATTACAAAGGGGTTATCAGAACGATAATATAGAAAGACGAGGTCAAAATGCGCATAGGATGCCTAATTTGAAGCTAATGTAGAAACTGGAGGAATTCTGAAATAAGGCGTAGACCAAATAACAGTAGAAATGAGTTTTACGAGAATAGCCGTCAAAATAATAGAGGGTTCGAGAGGAATAGGTTTCAAATAATGATCAAAGATTCAATAACAGGGCTTACTCAGGTCGAAATGAGCGAAATGATAATTTTAATAGAGGGACCGTAGAAATAGGGGTTCGAGTGAAAATTTCAATCGAGGCGATAGGACGCAAAGGGGACGATTAAATATTGTAAAGGTTAATGATCAACCTCAAGGGATGTCGACAAGAGAGACAATTAGACTTTCTCCGATATGTATATCACCCGTAGAACTTCCACACGTTCCTATTTTATTAAATAACACATTTTTGAAAGCGCTATGGGACACCGGAGCAGATAAATCATTTATATCGGAAGAAGTATATAGAAAATATTTTTTCTATAAGCAAATTAAAAATCGCGAGCCCAGGTAATAACAGCACAAGGTGGAAATGCCAAAACATGGGATTGTAGAATTAAAATTCACATCAGACAATTCGAAAGAAATTGGTCATTTCATGTGTTGAAAGATTTAGAATACCCATGTATTCTGGGTATCGATTTCATAAGGGTCAAAATCGTATTAGATTTTGATCAGAAATCGTTGAAAATTCAAAATTCACTGGTTGAAGATAATAAGGTAAATAAAGGGAATTACACGTTAATGGGTCAGAAATGAAGTTAAACATGGTGGCTACAGTTTTACCGAAAAAGCATGGGAATAGTATAATTGGTGATAAAAATTAATTGTGCCATAATCAGGATTTGGTACTTTACTTCGCGGAACAATTAATAACGGAACAAAAAATGACCCAGAATTAGGTCATATATATAGATATTTAGAAAACCCGAAGATAACTCGGTTAATGCAACGATATGTGAGAATTGGTCCCACGATTTCCGTTAATTGAAGGATTGTTATTTTATGCGAAACACGCAACGTCATTAGGTGAAATGCGTGTATACATTCCAAAATCTTTAAGGAATGAAATAATGAGAGAATTTCATGACAAGCCAATCGCTGGACACTTAGGCAGATTTAAAACGTATCATAAATTCGGGACGTTTGTTATTTCCCGTACATGAGAAAATTTATTGATCAATATGTCTCTACATGCCATATGTGCCAAGTTAATAACTATAAAAACGCGTTACCAGCTGGTCGTTAAATCCAATATATCAATTATCCGAATGAGATAGTGACGTTAGATTTATTAGGCCCGTATCCTATATCGAGAATAAGACGTAACCGCTATATTTTAGTAATAACCGATCATTTCAGCAAATGGGCTGAAATTATACCTCTTAAAAGGCCTCATCTCGTATAATAGCGGATATTTTTTGATAACTTTTATATCGCGTTATGGAGCTCCAATAATAAAATTAATAAGTGATAATGGTCCCCAATTTATATCCGAGATTTTTGAGCACTTAAGTGAAAGATTAGGCATAAGGCATGTGAAGACTGTTGCATATCGACCACAAGCAAATCGGACTGAAAGAGTTAATCGAGATATAGTGCAAATGATTGCAAATTACGTTAATGATCAACACGATACTTGGGATCAATTTACGTGAGTTTGCTTTACGCTATTCGTACGGCGGTGAATGAAACAACGGAAAACACCGGCTGAATTATTTTAGGTCGAAAATTGATTACACCATTTCAAAACTAGTTATGATATCGAAAGTTCAAAATTCAAAATTCAAGATATACAGAAAAGCTTTAAAGAAGCTAGACTAAGTACGAAAATTAAACAGGAAAGGTGGGAAAAAATATTATAATAGACGTAGAAAAGACATAAAAATAAAGGTAAATGATTGGTCTTATTGGAAACACACCCTGTAAGTTCAGCAGCTAACAAAGTATGTGCTAAATTTAAACAAAAATTTGAGGGACCTTATAGAGTCTTAGAAGTTAAGAATTGTAATAATATTGTAATATGGAAATCAGGAAAAAGATTAACAGTTAACGTAGATCAAATAAGAATATATCGTCATAGGAAATGTGACGAGGTCGAATTAGAACAGGTATCCCAAATAGTATAAGATCAAGTCAGGAAACTAGTACTTCGGAAAAAGTACATCAAGGATTAAATGAGTCACAATATGGGAAAGAAAAATCTGCGGTGAAACGTAGGTTAGAGGCAAAAGGGATTGGTAACCAATCAAATCAATATAAAAATACACAGAGAGGACCCATAAAACAAATCACTGGTCAGATCACTACCTAGTTCATTAGGGGAATGAAAATAAAACAAAAAGGTTTAGGATATATTAGAGGTATTAAAAGATCAGGGTGTGTCAGGGGCAAGTGGACCACAAAGAAAAGTGGCAAAAGAAAGGGCAACAACACACAATAATAAAAGACAAATGTCATCCAGTACTATTTCTAGAAGCAGGAAAGAACAAAAGAGAGTGCACTGAAGTTACAGATGGAAGCAAGATACAGTCTAAGGCCACGACGGAGAACAGAAGAACCCCGACCAGCCAAGAACACAGTTGGGAAGTCAAGGAAAGGACGACAAGGAGATTACAAGCCTTACAACAAGAAATTCCAGTACAACCGAGGAAAGAAGAGTGGATGACACCCACATCGTTGGATGTGAATGTGGGAGAAACATATAAAAATCAGGTTGTATTGTTTATTTTTTTAAGATCTTCCAACAAGTGGTCGGAAGAATTATTGCAAAGAAGGAAGTCTCGGGCGGTGCTTAAAAGTTATAAGCCAAGTCAAACACTACAATGAGTGTTTATTTAATTTTTGGAACTTTGACTTGTTAGTAAATTTTTTCTGAAGAAAACATTTGTAATCACACATTTGTTTGTTTCTGATGTATGACTTCGTGAGATGCGAAAATTCCTTTGGTTATTTGTTATAGCTTATTGAAAAATGTTTGTAATTGTATAATATGTGTATATATATATATGGTTGTATTGTTTTCATGTATTATGGTATTCGGTTCAGGGAAACGCGGCGTGTCAGGCACTAACAATAATAATAACGATAAGTGCGCCTACATTGGGAGTTTTTGTTGAAACCAGATGGGGATGGAGATGAAAATTTATTGTGATATATAAATAATATATAATTGTGAAATTGATTAATATTATGGAAATAGAGACTAAATAGTTTTCATTTCCAGGGAGACTGGACCTGAAAATCTTGAAACGTATACGATTTGTTTAAAGGCTTCAGTAAGAAAGGAGCGAAATTCAGCCCATATGAAGTGTTAAAGTCAAAAGATTGGCCTGCGCACCCAGAATATTTGTTTTAGAATATTTAAGTGTATAAATATTTTAAGTAACTGAATGTAAAAGTGAGAGGGCATAAATTAAACAGTACTAATGTGTTGGCCTAGTTATTGGAGTAAGTAAAAATTTATTGTCACGAGTTTAAATTTAAACTGAATATTAAAAATTTAATTCTAAGATGAGTAATGAAAATTAAAGTCAAGATAAATATTGAAATTATAAAAGTTAAAATGAGGATTTAAGATTAAATGTAAAATGAAAAATTAAAGTCGTAAGATAAATATTGGAAATTATAAAAGTTAAAATGAGGATTTTAAAATTAAAATTTAAATAAAACTCAGAAAGCGAAGAAATTTAGAAATAGAGATTTAGACATCGTAATGTATTAAGGGCATTGAGAACCCTTTTTAAGTAAATCACGTTTTTCTTTTCTTGGAGGGGGTTGTGACGTCTATCGCGTCTTTCTGCTAACATAACTCCTATGTTCTTTGACGGCCACGATTAATGGCAAAACTTTTCCAACCCAATACCAAGAAGATAAACAAAGATAATATGTAAATTAGATATACTATAAAAGGATAGAAGCTTTGATGATAGGATATAGCGTGGCAGGCTCAGAGATAGTATTGTGAAAGCATTCTGATCAATAGCGTGGCAGGCTCAGAGATAGTATTGTGAAAGCATTCTGATCAATAGCGCGGCAAGCTTAGAGATAGTAGTGTGGAATTATTCTGATCGATAGCGTGACAAAGCTTAGTGTGAAATCTTACAGATCAAGAGTTAGCAGTCCGATAGTTTTGGAAAGAATAGAAGCCTAAGATAAAGAAGTTGGAATCATCTTATATAAAGTTTATAGATATCATTATCTAGGTAAAGGAAGGAGAACTGAAAAAAGGTAATATTAGATTACAAGTAATTAGATGAATAGGATTATTAATGATAATTGAGATAAAGGATCTAGTTTGCGTGATCTGACTTGGAATACGTGGTTTAATTCTGGGCGTTGACTCTCACTTTAATTAAAATTGTCAAATTAGAATTTATAATATAAGTTATTTCCCACAAAAGTTGTATTAAGAATTATTATAAGTCTCATCATTTTGATAATCCCACACACCTCTAGCTTACGCGGAACCGGCACGACATGGTCATCACAGGATGGCTATGTCGCAACACGACCAAATGTTCAGCGGTCATAGGCTGACCAGAGTCACTCAGAGTACAGTCCTGTGAGTCGGCGATGCCAATTCTGTAGAGATGAGATCTGAGACAGTCATGACTTGTCAAAAGTCTAAAATGAGCTACAGCAGCTTTTCTCGGAGCCCCAGGAATCCAGAAATTCCTGTTCAAGATTGCCTAGATCTTGTCCTTAGACATTTCCGCAACTTCCATTTTAAATTTATACTTAAAGGCCGTATTGGAAAAAGGCCTTAAGGAATTAAAGGTTGAAATCTTTGTGGATCTTTGGATCACAAGGGCTTCTTTATTAAGAAAGTCATCATGTTAAGTAATTTCGTCAGCAAAATGCATTTTAAATATTAAAATGATAAATAAATAATTGAAGTATCATGTGCAATTATATTGTGTTCTCTAAAATATTACAACATAAAGCCATGGTTGGGAATATTAAAAACTATTCCCAACTACATCATGAGGATACTACCTTTTGTTTTTTCACACTCACAACAAATCCTAAGCTGTGATTGAATCAAGACGGAAACGAAGTAAAGATTGAATGGGATTAATTTAGTTGCTTAAGGCATCCGACTACGTTCGGAAACATTATTTTAAAAAAAAGCGCATAAATGGATAATTTTCATGATATTTAGTGTCACTCAGATTAAAATACGTGTATAAAATTGTTTTAAGGACATTTTGACAAAAAATATTATTTAAATACAATATTTCGGCAAAAAATTAACTTACAATAATCTTTTTTCAAAATGTTCTCTATTTGTGAAAAATGCTTCTATTATAATAATATTTTGCCTGTATATAGCTCAGACCTCTCTACAGAGGCTCAACTGCAATTTTTTCTGAAACTGCCCTAGAATCAAGTGAAGGGCTACTAAAATGCCTTCAGCGGGTCACGGGTAGAAAACCTCTATTGTAATGAATTGAACTGTGAGAAACTTGACTAAGCTTCTGAAATTTATATCGATAATTTTTATAAATTTGAGCATAGAAAAAAAATGTATATAAATTGAAGAAAAACTTTAAAAATCTCTCAAAACGATAGGAGCCCTTAAAAATGAGGTTATTGATTTACTAAAAAATATCACCAATGATTCTAGAAAATTCAAATCGTTCACGCTCTAAAAATTTTCAACGATTGGATATTTTTAAATTTGTAACAAATCTCAGAAGTTTCACTTTCTTTTTATGAATAGTATACGAACTAACCAAGTTATAGCTCTCTCTTTCTATCATTTTTTCTTTTAAAAATAAAATATTCCCTTAGAATTGTGTTTTTTTTTTGAAAAAAATCCCAAGAAACTTTAAAACTGACAGGCAGTTTGAAAATAGGGGGAAAAAATGCTCGAAGAAAGGTTTTCTGAATAACTGGAATATTTTTTGAGATATTAACTATAGAATTCTTTTGATTATCCAGAGAAAAATTATATTTCTTACCTTTCACATTATCAGTATTTTATGCTTTTATTATTTTTCGTATTTTGCGATATTGTGTACGTTAATTTCAAATAGTGCTGATTCAATTGACTTAAAAATAAATTTGAAAAATGCATAGAATAAAAATAAAATTACACAAGATTGTATTAACGATGCATTTAGAAAAATTGGGAGAAAAATTAAAGAAGGGTTTGGAGTGAGTGCTAATTAGCGTCGTACTATATAGCAACATGAGGGGTATTGCAGACGTACGTCGTAATTTTGAACCTCTATCAAGAGACGAGGACGTCACCTGAGCTGCCACCTTACTTTATAGGCGACATCACCCTGAAGTTGCTTCCTCATTGTTTTACCTACCTAAAGATGTGGAAAGGAACAAAACATTATTAGAACTTTCCATGATAAATCTAATTTATTATAATTCAATTGTACTACTCAACCACAAAGTAAACTACGAAAGGAAGCCCTTGGAGTAATACAAAGAAAGCAACAACCCTAAGTAAATAAGCGAACGCAATCAGATCAATTTAACCTTAATCAATCCTAACCTATCAATTCCTAATCCACTAATTTAGTATAGTATCAAAACTCTGTCTTTAAGTCACACACAATGGGTAAATTCTAAATCTCACCTTAATAACGCTGCATTCAGATGCTCTGCTCCTTCTGCTTTACAATTACCAACTCTAACTAATTTGCATATCAGGGTTTCTTCAGAAGAGGGGTGGCTGTGAATTAAACGCGAATACTAGCCCAAAGATTCCCCAAGAGGATTAGTTGGTAAAGATCGCGTAAAGACCCATCACAACTTCTAACTTCCCCACCACAATAATGCGAGGACTTTAAGTCTCAACGAAAAAATGTGCCTCGGCCCTCTCTACACGACGGGTCTTCTGTAACACCAGGGTTCGAATCCACGACACTCCGGCTACTAGTTAGTGACCATAACCTCTACGCTACAATGGCCATTTTCATACCATGGAATGATTTTACTTAATAAATATACTCTAAAAATGCCGAGCAATTTTTTTAAGATTAAATATATTCATTATGATCAAAAATAGAATCCAGTGGCTGATGAGGTATCATATCGCGCATTCACGCCACAGGTCCGAAATTCAAAACCACGGACTGAGAAAGATCGACTCAGCCTTTCATCCCTTCAATGGATCGATAAATCAGCACCAAACTTGGTTGTGAACTAAACACTGGGGTTTCGCGTCAGATTGACCACCTGACCGTATCATCTACTCATGCACCTCAGTGCCTAAGATCACGAAAGCTGAGATGGGCACAGTAGGCCTTGGCCCTCATGGGCTGTTGTGCCACTGAGTTTAGTTTAGTTTATGATCAAAAATGAAACACCTAAAACTTACAATAGAGTTTACGTACGATACAAGGATATTGTCTTGAATAGTTACCATGGCATTCTATTTGGAGAGTAATGGTAATTTATTGGAATATTGGTTACTCTCTTGATTTTTTTTCGTTTTATACATTCCTAACTACCAGTCTACGGCAAATTGATTGATTATTTGTTTATTAACATCGTATTTTGAAGCTACAAGATGCGATGGGCAACGGATTTCGTAATTCTTGAGCCACGATCCCTTGATGAGAACAATACCTGAGCCAACATCCCACTCTCCAAACTTCCACACTATGCCAACGAGAAAATTTGAGCCTCGACAGATTTAAAATGCATCAGTACTATTATACGGTGGGTCTTTAATAGTATCAAAACTGACAGAAACAATGCCCGGCCATTAGGTCAGAACCATGACCACTCGGTTACCGTGGTCACAGCATCAGATTATGACATCCAAAGGTTAACTCAAATAAAATTTCGGTACAGTGAACGGTTAACAATTTTGTGTTATTTAATTGGTTTAATTAGTGCCGAATTAGAAGCTTGGCGCTATTGGCGCCGGATCATGCTATTTTAAAGAAGTTAGAAATCACGAATTTAACTACTGGTGATACTTTGACCAACCGCAAGTTTGAAGATTTGTTGAGAGAGACCAATAAAGACCCGTTTTGTCGAGTAAAGTGTGGGGCTTCTCTTGGACGTAAATTGCAAGTGAACCTCAAGTTTTCCCATATTGTAGAAGATGGAAAAGGAAAACATCAATTTTTATCTCTTGACATGGCCCAGAATTCCGACGACCTTAATGTAGTTCCCAGAACGATGTTAACTCATCTAAGTACTTTGAACCATAGTTACGAAGAAAACAACGTTTTAATATATACCTTATTCTTCCAATCGCCATTACAGAACGAAGGTTAACATCGACGTTCAGTTCGACTTTATATAAAGCAGAGCCTCTTCAGCAAAATGGTTTCAGTTTGAATCAAGATTTAGTCCTCCTACTCGATTCGAACTACACTATTCGGCGAAGATCACGAATTTATTTAACTGATTTGATTACTTTGCTTGTTAAGATTGGAAATTGTTCTAATTTAGGACTCACAGCAAGTGAAGTCAAGTTTTGTCCTGGCGGCAAAATAAAGGCCTTGTAGTTTCTCAGCAAGCCTTGAGAAATTTAATTTAACTTGTATTATTTAAAATTCTACTATGGAATCTATCGGTTTTTGACACTTAAACTGCAAATACGGATTGAGGCCAGTAGAACTTCTAAGTTTGGACAATCGAGTGTAAGTCTTTTACACCGGTTAATCAAATAACTTCGAAAGGCTTCCTTCCCGTCCATTTCAATTTCCCCTTGACTAATTTTTATTATAAAGTAACACAGGAGTTATTGGTAACGAACTTCGCCATTTTGAACCAAGATCGTGACGACCTGAGCTGAACACCATTTAGCTGTATTGCAGAAACATTTTCTACTCCCTCTCTATATGTAGCAGAAAAGTGGCATTCTCTCTCATAAAGAGATCTCCGAAACAATTACATCTACAGACCTAAAACTTCATAAGCATGATTCTTTTGTTGAATAGAGATCTGTCAAGAACAGATTTTGCATATATCTCCACCCAAAGGGAGTTACGGGATGTTATAAATAAAAATTCACGTTTTAATGTTATTAGATCTACGAACTTCAAATTTGGCAAGCGTGTTTGTTTTAAGTAGAACTCTGAAAGTTTTCTAAAATCGACTCTGGGGATTATGGGTGCATAAGAAATAATTATACTTTCAATTAAGAAACTCAAAACATGTCCTTTTTAAATCAAGAGGAGGGGCAATAAGATTGCTTTTAATACAATTGAAAGCGTAGTGCTAAGACTCAGATATCAATAAGATTAAAAAAAAATAGTCACGCAACATCTGAAATATTCAGCAAGCGGGTGATTAACAGCTAGTTACTCGTATATATAATAGAAATCTCCCGAATTATAAAAGAGAACAGAATGGTAAGAGTACAGCTAATTGTATTAGATATTAACCAAGCGATAGTTTTACAGTATCTTAGAGCATACATATTGTAAAACCATCGTATGGGCAATGGAAGTTGAAGGCCTGTGTGAACAGCAAACAAGATAAAAAAAAAAGATAGAAATCCGTACAGACGCATAAGGATTAGACCAGCGATACTCAACCTGCGGCCCACCTAGCCTTTTTACGTGCCCGGTCATAACCCACTGCTCTGATAAATTTACTTTTATAAGAACATTGTATAAAAAATTTCGTGGGAAATTCTTTGTCAAGAAATCAAATATATGAATTTTGCTTTTTGTTGTCGGTGCCGAACGGGTACGAAATGATATTCTTTTTCTATTTGGAACGGTTACGGTTAGCGCGATAACAGACAACAGTGGAGTAGCGACAATTTTATGGGTGAAACTCATTTTTAACTATCTTTCATACCTTGCAAGCGAAAAATATTCGAAAAAAATAAATCGTTTCAAGACGATTGGGAGGTCGGTTGACTATTTTGTAGTAAAAGACAAATAGGGATCAGTGATTGTTTGGATTTGTCACGAAAGTGCTGTACTTAAAAAGTACCAACAAACAGGAATCATTCAAAGACAATTTTCCTGGAAGATCTCTAATAAAAGGTGATTGATAAGCCTTCTTGAATAATCTTTGCAACAGCAGCAAAGTGTTTTGTCAGTGGTAATATCACAGAGGCAACAAAGACATCTTATGAAGTTTGTTATGTTATTGGTAACATAATGAAGCTGATGCAGAAATTATGAAGGAGTGTCTTTTAAATGTTTCTAATTTAGTGTTAGTGACAAAAATAAAAAAAAATATATATATATATATAAAATAATAATTAAAAAAAGTAAAGAACACACACACAAGAGTTACAACATTTTGATCAATTTTCCACATTTTAAATTTCCAATGTTATCTTGGTCTTAAAGCTTTTCTCCCCCTCGCCCTCCCCATAATATCCTCATGTTGCGGCCCGCTTGAAATAACTAACACATGTATGCGGCCCAACAGAAAAAAAAGTTGAATACCCGTGGATTAGACGGTAAACAATACGAAAAGTAATTTGGTCCGATAGAACTTTTTTAAGTTACATCAGCGTTTAGTTACTTAAGTTAGCGTTAGTAACTTAAAGAGAAGGGGGCGTGATAACTCTTCGAGGGGGTGCGAGTCTATTGAGAAGTCGAAAATAAAAGATTATTTTAAAAAGTTACTAATTTACTGAAAGTAAACCAACAAAATACATTTTGATATAATAAAAAAATAAAATAGACATTTACAATGATATAATACACTTATAAATGTATCAGCACTGCACAATGTGTTTCATGATTGATTTAACAATACTAAGTTAAGAACAAGTTTAATAATTACTAGTAACTCCAGTCCTGTCATATATAAAATTATATACAAAAATTAACGCTTATCTTGATAATTTGTACAGTTTATAATTAATCCCTTAACTGCCCATAAAAGGTTACGCGATGCACTCCCCAATGCCACCGTTTTCCACGTAGGCGTGCGTATGTGATGCATTGGTGAGGGGGGGGATAAATAAGCAAATCCTCTGAAATAAGTAAATCCTTCGAAAACACTCTGTCCAGGTCTTTTCAATGCATTCCAAAGCATTTCGAATAATTTTATGGATAGCAGTGTACAGAAAAGATTGTGCTTCGTAAAGACGTATATATACATCCGGTAACGCTTTGGCTGAGCGAGACGTTTATATACGTCGGTGGCACTTAAAAGGTTTAAGTCGTATTGTAGTTGTAGCATCGAAGTATAGTACTACTGAATTCAATACATTGGTATTGAATGGAGGTGGGCGCGGTGAAAATTATGATTGAATATTGGGTCGCCAATATTGAAAGTTTGCGAAGCACTGAGTTACATCATGCAGATTGGTAGAAATAGACCAAAACATGCATTCTAAATGCGTTGCTACAGTATTTCACGTTTTGGAAACAATGTGATGTTTTGAGGAATGCTTTCCTGACAAATTCCGGGTATTCTTTTTCGTGTGCAAGGATGTTTGTCATTGTTGTTCACAAACTACTTTTTGCAATGTTGACAATCCTTACAATGGTAATGGGTATTTTCAACATCATAATGCATATGCAATATTGGGTTTGAGGAGCATGAAGGAGACTTCTTTATTGTTGATTTGGTCCCTATCATCCTCTGAGATCTAAGTACTATAAAATAATCTGTTTTTTTGCAATGGTTTGAGAAAAAGATTTGATGGTCCATTAACCGGCGCCAGGACACACACATTATTTGCCTGTCTTTCAAAAATTGAGAGTAGTATCTACTGCGAAAAGAGTATGTAAATAATTAGAAGTAAACTGGTTAAAAAATTGTTCGAGTTCCACTATCTTATATTTGTAAAGATTATGCCATTAGTCCAAAGTAATAACCTTACCAGTCCACGAAAAAATTAAAAAAGTAGTTTACGGATCCTTAAAGCTAATTGGCTGGAGAATCACTTCTATGGAACATCCGTGACATGGAGTTTAAGAATCCCCACACATCCAACATCTAGTTTCACAATCATCCGTCTGACACTATTGAAAAGTGCTGTTCTTCAAGCTCAGATTTCACAAACGACCAATCAGCATCTCATAGAATCCATATCAAGAAGAATCAAGGATGTATCAAAGGCAAAACGTATTAATGAAGTGACTGGTAACAATGAAACATTTCCCCCCTGTATGTAGCAAAGATACTTAATTATTCTACTATCAGGATTTTATATGAAAATGGTTTTCAAGTGTGGACGTATTCTCTAGAATGATGTGAAAAAAAGTGTGAAAGGCATTTTTATCTTGCTGACTTTATCACCATTTTTTGACGAAGTTGTACACAAAGCCTAGGAAGTTGTACGAGTTAGAGTGAGAGAACGTGCACCGTAGTTTTAAAATTTTTTGGAAATTATTCAAAAAGCACTTAAAAGTATGAAATCATCCGTTTTATAAAAATAAGCTGTGATTGGCCAAAAATTTAAATTCCACATCCAAGACACTTCCAGGTTTCTAAAGATAATTAAGTAGAAATTATATCCCATTATTATTTTTACTTTTATTATCATCAGTATCATTTATCTGTGAATGAAAAGAAAGATCAAGAAGTAGCAAATAGAAGAGAAGTTTACGAGGTATAACTGGAAAATACCACGAGGCGTCAATGCACGTCATAAAAATGAAAAGTGACGGTTTTGACACGATAGAGAGCATAAGAGTGTGATTGGCTCAATAAAAAGAATGAATAAATCCGCTCCATGAAGAACATTCAAGTTAAAGTGAATGGAGACTTTCGGTTAAGAACTCTCAGGACTTTTAAAATTGCAAATGTTTCAATTTTTGAACAAAAATATATGTTAAAACCTCAACATTTCTGAGCATTTTGGTACTAAAATTGTGTTGATACTGTGAAAACTTCCGAAGTTATTGAGAGTAGTAGTAGTGAAACTTAACGAAAACTCTATCTCTTTCTTGTCTTTAACTTCATTTTCCGAGGAAAAAAAAAAATTAGTTGCGCGCAGGCTTTCTCAGAAACTATTTATGATATCAATTTGAAATTTTATACACGTATTCAAAATAAGGCTCTTCATAACTTATACATCATTTTTTCTAAAAAAAATAATCGAATTTTTTTTACTTGAATTTGAATTTATTTTTTTCTTAAAACTTTCGCTATAATTGTATTTAAAAATATTCCCCAAATTTCTTAAAAGTTAGTATAACTTCAAAAGTGAACATTTTTATACCAAGTAAAATTAATTCTGTAAATTTTGACCAATTTTGTACTTCAGAATCCTGCGCGGTGTAAAATACAGATTTTCCTATTTTGAAAAATTGTCCAATTTTTATTTCTTTATAACTTTTAAAATTTTTTTTCAAATTTTTGAAAATTTGAGAAATAATGTAAATATATATGATTATCATGTGGTAAAAATCTCAAAATATTTTTTTTGTTTTGTTTTATTGCTAAGTTACATTTATTTGAAGACGGTTGTTTTTTTCGAGTGCACGGATATTTGTTAAGGGTCCTGAAAGTTCTTAACGACAACAAGATAAATGATATTAAAAATATATTTTGTCAGTATTCAGTTAAGGGAACCTTTCATTGCCTAAAATATTTTTTGACATTTCATTTGTATCGAATATATGTATATTAAAACTACTGCACAGTAATTTGTTAATTCTGATTTTATGATAGCTGCGGCAGCCGAATGGTCAGGGTCACCAGCGTTGTCCAGTCGCGAGTCGCGAGTTGTTGCTGAAGACCCGCAGTGTAGAGAGGCTGACGCGCGATAAGTATGTCGAGGCTCAGAGTCTTCCAAGTGGTATAATGTTGAACAGTGGTACTCAACCTTTCTTTCCGCTGGGCCACATACAAGGGGCAACTATTTCAGGCTGGCCACCACATAAAGATTAATGGAGGGAGGGGACGCTATAATATCAAGAACATTTAAAATTCTGAAAATTGATCAAAATATTAAAACTCACAATTTTGAATTTATTTTAAAACTATATTGAAATCTATCAAACTCGCAACTAACAAAAAATAGGTTTTATGCATTTTCCTCAATTATGGAGTAATTTCGACTTCTTTTCATTAATGATTCCAAGCGCCCCAATATTTTGTTGCTGTTTTTTTTAAGAAGGCCCATTTATCTCGTCTTGAAAGAGATTCTGAAGAAAAAGAGCCATTGGAAAACATATGCTTAGTGGTACAGTAACGAGAAAAATTATATTTTTTAAGTATAACATTTTCAGCCAAATCAAACAAGTTGTTGATCTATGTTTATTTTTCTCTACGAAATAGTCAAGATTCCAATTGTCTTGAAACAATACGTATTCTTTAGGTATTTTTAGCTTGAAAGACATGAGGGTTAATTAAAAATCATATTTTTATCTGTAAAATGGTGGCTACTTTATTGTTATTATCACTAGCTGTTACAATTACAAAAAGGAAAAAAAAGTTATCTCGCAATTCATACACAGCACGATATTGATATTACAATTGATATATGTGATTGATAGAATTCATCACTAAATTTTTACTGCATTGTTCTTAAATAATTGAATTTGTTTCTGCAGCGAGCCATTACCGCGCCACTCAGAAAAGTTTAGTGGACCACATGTGGCCCGCAGGTTGAATATCGCTGATGTAGAATATTAAGAGAGGAACTCAGGCTCGTCCTCGCCACTTGACCGTGGTTCAAAATTACGAGGTCCTTCGTATTGCTTAAAAGTGTGATGCTAAAGTATAGTGCAATAGAAGTTGCTTAAAGAAAATGAAATGGCCATTCTTGTTCGCAACTTGATGTTTTGAATAAAGAAATTCAATATAAACGTCAATCTTTGGCCAACAGAAAGAGTGTGATTCTTCATCACGAAAACGCTAGACTACACGTGGCAAGAAACTCCGCGTAAAAAATAGCAAAGCAGGGATAGGAAACTTTATATTAGCCAGGATATACTCCTGATTTTGCACCATCTGACTATCATGCGTTCAGATCGCTTAAAAACTTGCTTCATTGAAATTAATATATAAAATGAGGGTGTCCAAATGGCGGTGAAAGAATACATTGTCTCTAAAACAGAGAGCTTCTATTCCAGGAGGTTAGATAAGCTGCCAGAACGCTGGCAGGCAGTTATAACTAACAAAGGATATTATATATTTCAGATTTTTTAAATTTTAAATAAAATAAAACAAAATTGTTTTTCTTTAGAATAAAAAAACCCGACAAGATTTTCCCTTACACCGAGTATATCATATATGATTAATAAGCTCTTATAGTTTTCAGCGATATGGTGTTAAAATGCTGAAAGAATTGAACAATTGAATAAAAATATGTATTAGTATATGAATCACGCTATGTAAAACACATAACAAGAGATCAGAAGCTCTAGACAAAAATTGAGCAATATCAACCCATCGGAGCGTACCCAATCCTGTAGCCAGTTCACAAAAACTTTCCATCCAAACATAGTCTAAGCTTCAGTAATGACACACAGTGTAGTATCATGTGATCACTTCATAAGGAAAACCCCGAACAATAAAAGGTCCCATGAATATACGGAACACAAAGATGGTAGGAGGGGAAATAATAATAATAATAAAAAGCAGAGGTGGCATCCCACCCCCTAGAGGCCCTGGCGGAATTCAGAAGAACGTGCATATGACAAGCAGAAAAAGCCTGTTGATAGATTAAGAGTGAAAAGGTTGCTAAGATAACTTGATGGATTGCTACAGCGGAGGATAATTCTTTTCTGTGCTGGTTGGTGACGTTCCTTTTTTCCGGTATGATTTAAGATTGGTCGCGGAGTCCGTTTCGGTACACCCCCTCAATGGACGGGGACGTAAATAATACAGTTTAGATCGTAAAGGAGTTGCATAAAAGGTTTAGAGTTCGATGTAGTGTGCTGGGAGTTTGTCCTGTTTAAGGTCTCTTTACGGTGACGCGACCCTTTCCCTGCCACGTGCCTGCGGTGTAAATACGTCTTGAAGAAGGTTCGAAGGCACGTGGTATGGGCTCGGCGGGGAAGAGTAAGTGTAAATGTAAGTTTGTCGCATCGGTTGAACAGGAATTTTTCATATTTTTTCTTCTTTTGGTCCTTGTTAAAGTTCTTAACGGTAGATGTGTAAATAAATAAAAAATCTATGAAAAATCATATATATATATAAAAATTATAATTTTTAAAGCAAATATTGAGTGAGAACTTAATTATAAATTATGATACGTAGCAGCAGATGATGATCTTTAGAATTGTGGGTGCAGGAACTTTTCAGTTAAAAAATTGTATACAAATAAGCCTCTATATTTGATTCAACCTTTCGTTTGCCTTAAGGTGTCCGATTACATTCGTAACCGTGATTTTGCAAAAGCATATAAATGGATAATATTTAGTGCCACTTAGATTAGAATGAGTGTATAAAATTGTCTTATGAATAGTATTACAATAAAAAAATTATTTAAATACAATATTTTGACAAAAAAAAAGAACATAGAATGACGTATTTTCAAAATATTCTCCTTTTATGGAAAATGCTTCTACACTAATAATATTTTGCCGTGTATAGCTCAAACGTCTGTACAGATCCCGAACTAAAATTTTTGAAATATATAAGAAGTGGATTTATCCATATTTTAGTACAACAGAGGGGAGAAATTTTAAGAGAAAAACCCGATAATTATTTCAATGGGTAGTGACTCTGAAAGTAATATGAATTTTTCAAAAATCCTAGTTCAGGCCCTCTGGAGAAGTCTTTACTTTATGTAAGCGCGCGCGCACACACACACACACACACACACACACACACACACACACACACACACACACACACACACACACACACACACACACACACACACACACACACACACACACACACACACACACACACACACACACACAAAACATTATTATTATAGAATCATTTTCTATAAACGGCGAACGTTTCGAAAATAGCTCATTCTAAGTTCATTTTTTGCGAAAATATTGCATTTAAATAATTTTTTGTCATTATGTCCTTGAAACAATTTCATACATGTATTCTGATCTGAATGACACAAAATATCATGAAATTATCTATTCATGTCCTTTATTAAAATCACAGCTCCGAACGTAGTCGAAAATCTTAAATATGTTATGGATTTAAAGTCTCAAAAACATAGCATTAATAGATTTCACAAATCTAGGCCTTTTTTATTCACTATAACTTTAACTGGAACGTGAACTTCTTCCGGAGTGATGCCATAGAACGACACCATACCAACTTTCAACCAATGAACTAACATAGAAAATTTTTTTAAGTGCTTTTTTTGATATGGGGATGACAGAGAGAGGAAAAATGAGTGGGAGTGGTGCCCATAGTAATTAGAATGCGAAAATTTGCTACTTGTGGTTTGTTTTACGTCGTGCGTCCTTCATTTACTACACTCCATTTTGAATTCGGAAAAATTAAATATTGAAAAAGATAAATAATTTTCGACATAAAATTATATATATATAAAATTATATATATATATATATATATATATATATATATATAATTTTATATATATTATATTCAGTAGAACGTCGTTTATCCGAATCAGTTGGGACCGGACATCGTTCGGATAACCGAAAACCAAATGCGATACATGCAATATATGGAGCCGAACACTATACGAATATTGAAAATTATTCCATGCGAGAAACGTGCTTCAAAAAAAAGCAAAATAGGTGCAAAATGTCGCCATTTTACCTTTATTGTGGAAAATAATCACTTATTTTTCAATGTACCAATGTGCACCTTTGTTTTTTCACTGCAAGGTCTCTGATTCTCTTGAGCAGTAGTAGTTGAGTAGGACAGAGCTTTGATTGTTGTTCGTACCACTCCATAGCTGTCTCTAACGCAGAAAACGCGTCAGCATTTGACCCTTGCTACTTTCGTTGTTGTTGCTGTCCCCGTCTTCATCCGTTTCATCGTCGACAGGGTTGGATTGTTCTTGCACGGAGGTCACAATCTCGTCATCATTTAGCATATGAAATCCACAGTCTTCTGCATCGAATTTCTGCATTTTGAATTCGAAGCCATAGTATTTCACAACTCAACAAAAGAGCACGTATACACCCCTTCACTTTGAAACAAACTGACCTAATATTCCACGCAGTTGTTTACCAGATCACACACAACTGAAACTCCCCAAATATTCCTGACCTTGGGTTTTCCCGTCACTTTTGGCCTCACGCGAAACAACTGTTGAGCTTTGCACTATTCGCAAACCTATTCATATACAGTACATGAAGTTGACCAAAAAATATAAAAAAACTGGTCCGGATATTAGACCCTCCGGATAATAAACGTTCGGATAAACTGTATATATATATTATATATTATATATATATATATATATATATATATATATATATATATATATATATATATATATATATATATTATTTTATTTATCTGTATTAGGGTATAGAATCTGGCAATAAATTAATGTTTGCACTAGATTTAAACGCGGACTTTCATTTGTAAGTGCAATTTTAGGAGAAGTTACCCCTATCTTGTAATGGTTTTAGGTATTCCCATGCATTATTTCCTATTTGGGTTTTGCTCAGTGTTATGTACAAAAAGGGAAGGTTGTGACCAAAACATGTTCAACCCCACTTTTATATAAATTATTTTTTATATAATAGCTGTCCTAAGTCAGTAATGTTCATAACACTGCAGCATCCATTTTAAATTTATAATCTCGATTACTCTTTTGTCCTTCGTTGTGTGATTTTCCTGCTGTCTATGTGTTTGTCGAATGTTATTGTTTGGATGTTATATCTTGTTTGTAGAGAATTGGCCTATATATATATATTATATATATATATAAAATGTGTGTGTGTGTTTGTGAGTGTAACAATAATAGCATAACAAATTTGAGCATTCCTTTTTTTCCTACCCAGAGAAAACCTAGATCACTCCGTAAATAAGAGCCTTAAAGCTCAAACAATCATAAAAAGTAAGAGATTATTAAGAAGAATACATTATCGCATGAAATGTAACGCTCATTGTCGGATTTCCCACGAAGCGAACCAAGTCCTTGGATAGGGAAGCAGAAAGACAAAAAACTGTCAAATGCTCGAAAAGTTCTTAACATTTTCGCTGAACATTATAAATTAACTTTTTACAGAGTGCAAAATTAATCATTTGGCCTAAAAAGCAGAAATGCATAAATCCGATTCAAGCTATACCAGAATCGTTATAGTGCATAGTTAAAAACATACCAAATGTTGCAAAGAAAATAATCCTTGCTATTTCTTAATGAACTATTTTGCTTTATAATTTTATTTTGGAATACATTTTAAATTAATTTTGGATTTAAACGGTGTACAATTATGGGATTCCATACTTTTCGTGCAATTAAATTATATCAATATTAGATGTATTTGTATACTACTTTACAAAAATAATTAAGAAAGAAGAGAGAGATATACCATGCTTCACTGACAGCCTGGTTTTATGCGTAGTTGAAAAACTAAAAGTTTATTTTTTTTGACAATTTAAGATTTTTACGTTTTGAAATAGTATAGATTTTAACCTTTCTAAAATACTTTACTTTAACCTATAGGGTAATTAGAAGCCCCGACACTTATTTTTAAATAATCATTGAAACTGGGCCACGTCCATTTGAATGGCGAAAGATGTAAACAAAGTACTTCGTTTTTGCTTCAAAGTTGAACGTCTGATATAAACCGAAACATGTGTCCTTTATTGTAAATTGAGTCTCTTATTTTTATTTTTTTTATTTTATTTCTTAGCCGATTAGAAGCCTCACTGTATACATTAAAATCAATTTATCTCAAAATGTAAATTTTGATGTTCGACGTACGTTTTCTGAGAAACTACTATTCACGGGTATGTAAATTTTTATGAAATATTTATAATGATGGCTAATGTCTACTAAAATGAGATTTTTGTAAAAAACTCAAAAATTTAATTTTTACAATTTTTTTTGAAAAATAGGTTAAATTTCAATATCGTTTATGAAATATTCATAAATTATGAAAAATCAGTAAAATAGCCAAAATGCCTATTTCCTCAGTATGTATACTTTATATGTACTTTTGAATGTATGAAAAATTTCAAACATGTACATATTACAAATTTTGAGAAAAGATACATCGAAAACAGCCAATTTAACATTGTCAGTAGAGAGGTTTCCTACTTCTCTTAAATAACACAATTTTTGGGAGATTTTAAATTTACCCAATGTTGTTACTTGACAAATATGAAACAGCAAATAAAAAAAGCGATCGGTATAATTTCAGGCATCAAATTTAATCAACTTTTTCATGCCATTCCCGGAAGAAGAAACATCCAACCTAATTATTCCATCCCAGCCCCTTGGATCCCCAAATGGCGCAAAAGCGATCCATAATGAAAATCTCCCACAATGCTCCCGTACTCAATTCAAAGTAATACCCTCATCAACCCCCCGGTCTAACCCTCCCCTTTTCTCATATAGATATATAGACTTGCCTAAGTTTGAACCAATGGCAAATCTTCCTTTCTAAAGTCTATCCCGTCGCATTAAATTGCTCTTCTTCTCTCATATTTTTGTGCACGAAAGTTACGCAGGGGTAGACTAAAAGAAGTCTAAAAAAGCAAAGGAAAACTAAGAAGAAGGGAGGGAGGGAGGGTGCCCGGACTTAATAGAAGACTGCCATTTCTTTGGCAGGCATTTAACAGCCCGTAATATGACCGTAGGCGGTCGCCTTCACTGATTACGCTTTTATAGAAAGCATTTGAGCTTGTATAGCTATATACTTTCTTTCTGCCTTCACAGTCGGTGTGTGTGGGAAAGTAGTCCAAGTCTTGCATAAGGTAACCCCCACCTCTCCCCTATCCTTTGATGGAAAGTCCCTCCAAGGTAACTGTTATCAGTGCATTAAAGAGCAGCGAACATTTGGGAACCCAAAACGATACATGTTTTAAAGATCCTTTTATTTAATGCCTAGATATCTTTGGTCAAAAAGAAGAGACGGTGTTTGAATGAGTGTCGGAGCATAGTCTATTTCGGGTCTCTCGACCATTGTGGCAGACAGGCATGGCAGAGGTAGTTAGTTATCTCTTAGGAGAGAATTATGATAGGGCGGTAGGCGAGATTGCGAAAATAACTTTTAAAATAAAGGGGGTTCAATAGGTAATTTGCCTACAGTTGGTGGTCTCAATCTGGAAGGGTATATTATACATAACAAATGAGGGTCATCTGGGAATAATGATAACAATCCTTGATAAAACATCCCTAAGAGATAAAATTGCAGTTACTTCGATGGAAGAAAATTTACAGTTTCTTAAAAAAATATTGCTTTATAAAATTTTCAAATGTGTGTGGCCTCTTTCTTTTTCGCACAAAATCAATAAAAATTCCAACATGTATCAACACTTTGTTTGTTCAAACATGAAAGCAACAATATGAATAAACATAAAAAACGTTTTAGAAATTTTCAATCTTTGAAAACAAAACAAAGCATGAACATTTGCCCATGATTTATTTAGATATGCTTATAGTTTTATTCTAATCTCTCGACAAAATGTATCTTTTTTATTACTCAAAATTTCTACGCTATTTCTTGTGTATATGTATTATTAAGAAAGATTGCCACTATACAAGGACAATCATGAAGTTCAGCTCAAGCCTCCCCTCCACCCTGACCCCCAAAAAAAAAAAAAAAGCCTAGGTGCCCCATTTGTCCCACATCGAAATACCGTCCATTTTGGGAATCTGATTATATAAAAAAATAATGCCACGTAAAAAGATTTGTTTTGATTATTAAATGATTTATCTCTGTCTCTTGTTGGCATGTATAATTCATTTTTAATTAATAAGATGCATGGAGGTTTCAAGCGCACCACTTATTTTTAATTTCAATCAGTGCAGTCTTAAGATTTTTGAGGCTCCTGGATCCTAAGCAAAAGTACCATTTGAGATATCTTAAAAGTGTTTCCTGACTACGTTCGGAACCATGATTTAAAAATGCGCATACATGGATAATTGCCTACCGTAGCGATGTTTAGTGTCACTTAGATTAGAATAATATGCATAAAATTGTTTTAAGGACATATGACAAAAAATTATTTAAATACAATATTTTGGCAAAAATTAACTTAGAATAACCTTTTTTCTAAATGTCGCTTCTATTGTATTAATAGTTTTTTGCCTGTATATAGCTCAGACCTCAGAGGTTCAACTATGATTTTTTGAAAAATTCACATTATTTTCAGTAGAGTTGCCAAACTTCATTTGAAATCATTATCGACGGTTTTCATAAAATTTCTCCTTCTGTTTTCCTAAACATGGATACAAACCGACTTCCGAGTTATGCATTTCAAAAATTTAGTTGAGCTCTACAGAGGTGTCTGAGCTATATACAGGCAAAAAATATTAGTTTATGACAGAAGCTTATTTTTACAAAAGGAGCAAACATTTGGAAAAAAAAGGTATCTCTAAGTTAATTAATAAGCCAAAATATTGTCCCAAAACAGGTCGGTGCATGTATTCTAATCTAAGTATCACAACATCATGAAAATTATACATTTATGCTTTTTAAAATACCTAAGGTATCCGACCATGTCCATGTTCTATTTAATGTTCTGTTATGATGTCCGCGGCTTTGTTTTTATGACAGTAGAATGTAAACTGAGAGCTTAGTTATGGATAAAAGGGGGAGCTTAAACTAAAAATTACATAAAGCAAGTAATAAAAAAATGCATAAAAACCGAAAAAATTTTTAGGGGTGAGTTTGATAGAGATTAACATTATATTGAAAGCTAAAAATGAGTTTTAATATTTTGATCATTTTTCCACATGTTAAGTGTCCAATATTGCCTTGGTCTAATAATGAGTTTTATTTAATCCTCATGTTGCGGCCCGAGCAGTTGCAGATTCGTCATGCGTATGCGGCCCGGCGAGAAAAAAGATTGGCAGCTTCTCCTGGATTAAATGGTTTCTTTTAAAGTTATGAGAAAAACACCTTTTTCGGAAATGAATACCTTTCTTCATCAGAAAAAGAAAGTGAAGATACATGGATTCGATTAGAGCAAAAAGCATACCATTCCGAAAAAGACAATCTTAAAGATCAAAAACAGACGCCAAAAAATTCTTTTACTGGAAGTTGTATTCTTTTCTTTTCTTTTTTTTTGGATGAAAAGAAGATTAGAAGACATGGTGGAAGATTCGAAAACTCCGAATTTAATACAGATGACATGTATCTTGTACTTCTTCCAAGAAATTCTAAATTTACCGAGCTTGCAGTAAAAGATAAACACCAAAAAATACTTTATGGAGGCGTTGCTGCCACATTAGCAAAAATACGTAATCGTTTCTGGATTCTAAAAAGGAGGCAATTTGTAAAGAAGATAATAAATAAACGCCTCATTTGCCGAAAGTATTTAGCACAGCCAGCCACCCAATCAAATCTCCTCTCCTTTGCCTCAAGATCGAATTTTGCAACTATTTTCTTTTAA
The DNA here is from genome assembly GCA_019973955.1 of Trichonephila inaurata madagascariensis. Taxonomy (NCBI): domain Eukaryota; kingdom Metazoa; phylum Arthropoda; class Arachnida; order Araneae; family Nephilidae; genus Trichonephila; species Trichonephila inaurata. Next base: position 69,892 of record BMAV01000648.1, read on the forward strand.
TTCTTTGCCTACCATGTAGCCACTAGTGGCTGAATGCTAAATTTCCACAGTAACCTCATGTGGATACATAGCTTATTTAGGAGTACAACCAGTGTAACTCCAGCACACAGTACCCAGTACTAGTGTAACATTATAAGGTAGATTTACTTTTATTGGGATTATGTAAAATCACAAAAGTTAAATTTTAAAATGTCCTGATTACAAAAAGTTGGAAAAAAGTAGGAAAATGGAAACTAAAATTACAAATCTTTGTGATATTGCTCGAAATGTTTCTTGGAACAAAAAGTTTTTCACATGCGTTACGTAAGTGTATTGTTATGTAGATCCGAGGGTTCGTGGATTTTATGTAAAACAATCACAAAGAAACTAAACAGTTCTTCAAGAGCGATGCGAATTTATTAACAAAAATCCAATCCTTTAAATACAGGATTCAGCAGCAATATTCACAGAGTAAATATCCGAAGGTCTTCACACCTTCAACAGCAATCAAACTGGCCAACCAGTGTTTAAAATACACGTAAGTAAAGGTTATTCAGCCAGCACAGCCGAGCTAATCGCTAGTCAAAACAATCCTCACTACCGCTGGCGCATCCAGACCTGCCGCCTGTTCAGGCGAGCATCTTTTTATAAGGACAGAAAAACTTCCAGAAATATATACCGCCGTGCCACGCCGAATTTACCAGTGGAGAGATTTACTACTTTCTAGAAGATTCCAGAGGGTTCCATACAACATGGTCACCAATGACGCCAAATGGTCGCAAAAGTCGCCAAATTGGCCACCACAGCTTGTCGCCAAAATGATGCCAATTTGGCTCTACGGCCATAGTTTCGCCGTAGTTTCCTCACGAATCATTATAACGTAAAAGGCGGCATTGCGCCAGCAAAGCAATATTTTAACATGAAATAAATATAACAGAGTAATATAAATGCATTAAACACTCAAATACAAATTATTTACACTATTTACACAAAATTCGTAACAGTATTGTAATTTTTGTTCTATTTCTTCTTTCACAAATAGATACATTCGTATCAGAGTCACTGTTGTGTTTATCGGTTTCCGGAAGATATTCTGAATCACAGTATCCTTTCATTGAAATCCAACTACGGTGCCATATTGGCAAGAAAAGTAAAAGTAGAGCGACACAAATGGTTATACAAACTTTAGAAAGCGAAACAAAACACGAACGAAAGTGCACTCGGTCAACATCAAAAGGAAAAATTAAATGTGCGTTATAACGTCACGGTCTGTATCCTTAGAAATCTGGGATTTGCGAGTGCGCTAGAAAGCGCGGTCTGGTACGCAAGGGGTTAATGGTATAGATTTTGCAGGACCCATCTATGTAAACAATTCAAGAACTCCTACAACAATCTTTATATGCTTATTTATTCGCATTTAGAACTAGGTTTCCGATTTGTACACTGAAAATTTTTTAATAGCTATGCGGCTCTTTTAAGTTACACGAGATAATATTCAGGGGCGCTTTATGGTATAGGCCAGGGGTGGCGAACATTTATGGATCAACGTGCCATTTTTTTTCTAAAGAAGTGTTAAGTGAGATAAAGACGTGCCGTCAAATAATATTGACTTGTAATTATTGGTAAAATTACAAAACTTAATACTAACATCTCCAAACTCTTTATTTACTATGAAAAAATTACCTTCTGAGCACTGTATAGTACAGTTGTAAATGTTTTATACGTGTAATTGAAATAAAGTGTTAATTTCTTGTTGTTGCAGATTGATGACGAGAATAACTTATATATTAGATTGTAAGATGTTACTCTTAGCAGAATGTAAGCCGAGAATTGAGTCATTCGCCAAATGTGGTTCCTGCTCAATTATTTTTCTTGCTGTGGCTCACTTTTCTGACAAGAGTGGTTTGTGGTTTGTTTCAAAATGCCGTTTTACAGACGATGTTCTGCATACCACTGTTCCAGAACATAAAACACACACCGTTTTGTCACCTTTACTAATAATGCCATATTTCTAAATTCACCAAGTTTGAAATTCTCCGTTACACATGCACTTTTTGTTCTTTTGCTGAACTAGCTATGTTAAATAACAGTTAAAAATCGAAATATAAGTACAAATAAACTTTAAAATAAAATTGTGCCAACGAAATTGACTATGCTATGCGTAGATAAATTTTGCATCATAAGCAACTGTAGTCCACGACGTAAATAAAGCAAGACAGTAACAAACGATTGTGCTCCCCACCGCCGATCACTCACGTTTGTTCGTAATACTTCCTGGTGAACTTTGTTATTTTGAAATAAAATGCAAACCATTTTGATAACTGGCGTGTTCAAAATATTGTGTCACGTGCCATTGATGGCACGCGTGCCACTGGTTCCCCATCCCTGGTATAGGCTAACTAGGACCCGGCCCAAGGCTCTAACTTCAGGTGGACATCGTGGATCATAAACTAAATAATTGTAACTATCGAATGTTACTCTCGGACATATTCTCCGAAAAACAGGAAGTTTCGAACTACACGCCAGCTGGCAATAGTGCCAACACTGCATTATTATGTAATGTCCGTATCTAGGCACAGGCCTACCACCATACACCATAATTACTCATTTAGTCGATAGATGGCAGCGGTCGAGTCGGTTAGGGTAGTGCTTCTCAAACTTTCAATATTTGCGACCCAATATTCAATCATAATTTACCTGCCCACACCCCCCTCTTAATAACAATGAATTGAATTCAATAATACTATACTTTGACGCTAAATCTACAATATGATTCTTAACCTATGCCACTTAGTCATATGAAACAGTTCCTGCTTCAGTCCAAAAACGTTAATTGCCCTGGAAGTATATATACGTCTTTCCGAAGTACGATCTTTTCCGTGCACTGCTACCCATAAAATTATTCCCAAAGCTTTGTTCTACATGTTATCCTGTGTTTGTGGCTTAAGGATTTCACTTTATCAGGATTGTTATTTTATTCCCCACCCCTTCCAAACAGATCACATACGCTCACCTACTTGGAAAAAGGTGGCATTAAGGAGCGATTTGCGTAACTTTTAATCGGCATTTAAGAGCTTAATTATAAACAGTACAAAATCATCAAGATAAATATTAATTTTTGGATATAATTTTTACATGAAAAACCCATGGCAATTATTAAACTTGTTCTTAACTTAGTAGTTACATTAATTATAAAACATATTGTGCAGTACTGATACAATTATAACTGCATTATATCAATGTAAATGCGTATTTTTTATTTTATTATGTCAGAATGTATTTTGTTTGTTTACTTTCAGTAAATTAATAAATTTTTTAAAATTATCTTTTGTTTTCAACTTTTCAATATGCTCGGTCTCCCCTTGCCGAGTTATCACGCCCCTCTAGTGGGGCGCGAGTGAGTTAGTGAATATTAACTTCGCACAGTTCAGCTACACGAGTGCTTTGGCGACGGACCTCGTCAGTTTGAACCATGGTCAAGTAACTACAACGCCAGCGGGAGGACGTTTGAGCTCTCGAAGATTTATCATGCATCGCTCCCCTACACGGCGGGTCTTTCGTGGTACTGGGCTCAAACTGCAATACCTTGACCACTAGGCTACCGCGGCCACCTAGGGAGGCGCGCCCCACACGTTGAGGAACGCTGAATTAAGGGAGATAGTGGGTCATTTATTTGTAACGGGTTACCGTTTGCGTTAGTATTTGGCTACGCATGTTACATAATCTACTTAAGAAAGGGCTGTAGGTGGGGCCTACTTTTGCATATGGGCCAAGGACCTCAAGAAATCTTAAGATGTCACTTGTAATATTCATATAATCTATTCAGACAATAACCAAACCTTTCAGTGCTCAAATAAGAGAGAATAGCATTTCTTTTCTGCTATTCTCAAAGACCAAGTTGAACAAAATTTCTTGGCCAATAAGAAAATTAGATGGAAATATATCACTGAGCGTGCTGTCTGGTAGGGTAGATTTGAAAGATCCACTATCCACTTTGAATTTCTTTATGGAGAAATTATAAAAGGGATTTTAAATTAAATTCTTTGTCGTCACGTTCGCGATGAAAATCGAGCGCTAGTCATTTGGAAACCATTGAAACACCAGAAGTGTCAATAACATGTCGTTTCCAAGCCGGGAATCGAACTCGAGTCGCCTGCAAATGAGTAACACAATCATAAACTTATAAATTGGCATCTGAAGAAAATGTAATTGTATTATCGTCACGATTTCATCTGACGCTTCAGTAAGGTAGTAAGAAGGTATGAGTATATTTCATATAAGTATATAATATCCTCACACCATTCTTTCCAAGGAGTTGAGATCGTTGGGAAATTTTTCATTCCACTCTGTTTTCAAACACACACTCTCTCTCACACTTAAGGTATCCGACTACGTTCGGAACCGTGATTTTGCAAAAGCGTATAAATGGATATTATTTATGATATTTAGTGTCACTTAGATTAGAAAATGTATATGAAATTGTTTTAAGAATAGTATTACAATAAAAATTATTGAAGACAATATTTGGACAAAAAATGAACATAGAATGACCCATTTTCAAAATATTTCCTTTTGTGAAAAATGCTTCTATTATAATAATATTTTGCCTGTATATAGCTCAAAAACCTGTACAGAGGCTCAACTAGAATTTTTGAAATATATAACTTGAAGGGGTTTATCCATGTTTTACGACAACAGAAGGGAAATTTTAAGAAAAAAAAACGCCGATAATTACTCAATGGGTTGTAACTCTGAAAATAATGTGAATTTTTAAAACTATAGTTCAGCTCTGTACAGAGTCTGAGCTATATACAGGCAAAATATTATTATAATAGACTTTTTTCACAAAGGAGAACATTTTGAAAAAGGTTATTCTAAGCTTCAATTTTTGACAAAAAATATTGTATTTAAATAATTCTTTTTTGTCAAAATGTCCTTAAAACAATTTTATACATGTATTCTAATCGAAGTGAGATTAAATATCATGAAAATTATCCATTTATGCGCTTTTTTAAAATCATGGTTCCGAATGTAGTCGGATACCTTAATTCTTAAAATAAATAGACTTAAAAAAAGCTTTATGATAGAGTAGAAACACAAATCCATAACTTAGAATATTTAGCAATTTCTACAGAATCTTAAGAAATTTACTTTGCCCCAAATTAATGAAATTAATTCATACTTCTCACCATGAACAGTATAACAATATGTTATTATTGTAGGGGTAGACAAATAGTAGCCTGTCAAGACATTCAGAAAATTCACTTTGCACCGAGATATTTCCCACTGTGCCAGCCAAAGATTCGTCTCGTATTTTCCACTATTAAAAAAATGAATTCCTTTAACTGGAAAACAAAGTACCTGAAAGCGCGCGCGCGTTTCTGCTAAGGTCAGAAGATTTCGAAAATGGAACCTAAATTCAGTTTTCTCTCTTATCCCATTACCTGTGCTGTTATTGATATATCACCTGAGAAGCTGCAGCTTGAACTTACTGACTCGCAGTCGAGTTAAAATATGAAGAAAAAACACACACAAGCTTCCGTGGAAAGAATTTGATATTATATGAATTTAAGTGCTATTTAAACATTTGTAATATGAATGTTAGATTTAGCCATTCGCTGTTGTTAAAGTGAGATAAACGAAGTGATTTAATGAAGCCTTGATGAAAGGGAGAAGATTTAGAATGGAATGTAGTTGACACAGGAGAGATCTGACCAGTGCTCATCCATCGGATCACATTTAGTTAAGTGTTTAACTATTTGTCCTATGAATTTAAGGTAGTCAATTAATTATAATTGCTCCCTCGATTTATAATCTTGATTGATAGCAAATTGATGGAATCAAATAAAAATTGATTATTTTTATAACAATGTCTGTTTTTTCGGAGTCCCAAACTTCACCTGCAACCTTCGGAACGCAATAATGGTCCACAGAAGTATTGGGGCACTTTTATACTTTTATAAAGATTCAGTTTAAAAAATGACGAGCAACAAAACGCATTATAAAATATGGATTATACTTTTTAAAAAAAAAATTTACTTTTAGCGAAATTACTTCTGAGTTAAGCAACTTTTTAGCTACTTTTGCGTATGTATCTATCAACCACCATGGTTTTATAAATGAGCGGCATGACACGTCTTTTTGTTAATATCGCTTTGCGTTGCCGGTTTGTGCTTGTTTTTCGTGAATTTTCAATCATGTAGAAATGTAAATAAACATAAATAAGGGACCAAATGTAGTTAAAACTACACAGTACACTTTTTCAAAAAAGTTTTTTGGAGACAGTTACAGTAAAAATAATTTATGTTTTATATTCAGATTACATTATTAAGTTGATTCTGAAAGTACAAAGTAAGTTTGACAAGCCATTATTTTAAAATTTTAAAAATTAAGAATTTTTTATGTTTTTTCAAAACTTTATAAAATGTTCATTTTTTAAAAATATTTAGTCATTTTAATTTATTTAAGTTTCTTAGATTATTGCAAATGAAAGTTAGTATGGGTTTGAAAATCTATTCCCTGGTTGATTTTTAATAATTATTTATCTAGAAAAACCTGGAAAAAACACGAAAATTTTTAAAATGGTAACTTAAGCATTTTTTAAAAAAAATAACAAGAGATCTCAGTCTTAAATTCATACTGACTTTTGTAGAGCATACGTTTGGGAGTATAGAGAAAAAAATTTCAAGGCTCTATGAAGAACAGAAAAGAAGCCTTAGAGATTAGAAAACACTTATACCTTCAAAACCGAAAGTCTGAGAAAAACGCATTTAAAGTTTGTAAAGGCATAAAACAAAAACTCATAATGCCCGAAAAGCTCTAATTTTTTAATATGTTATTTACCAATGTATGTTGTACATTAAAACACTGTTTTATTTAAATATTACATAAAATAATTTTTTAAACTCAAAATATTTTTTTTTGCATAATATTGACACCATTTATTACGACAACAGTTTATTCAGCTTAATCTTAACCTAAAAGTTTCACAAAAGTTTTGAAACACAAAACATTTATGTATAGAATAATAATGATACTAAAGTGTGGTAAAAATAGCCAGGTTTGTTCATAAAATTTTAAATTTTTTTTCAGTTTTAAATCGGGCAGTTTAGGAAGTTTTAGCTATTGTTGTATGATTTTAAAATACTAAAATATAGAACTGAAATAAGTTTACTACAATGTAGTTTGGTACACCAAGAAGATATTCAGTTTTATCTACAACACTTGAATTCAAATACTTGTATTTGTAAGTTTAAGTGCAGTATCAGCTAAGGACTGATTTTTAGAACCATCATTTTCAGTAATATTCCATCTCTTCGAAATATTGTTTCTCCCAGCAACCTGAGAATGTTTTGGGAATGGCATTCTCAGCAGGACAAAATTAATTATAAAGCTTCTAAGTTATATAAACTTTTTTTAAAGCAAAAAATTGGCTTTGAAAAACCAGTTTTATTTAATTAATTATTGGAATTCAAAAAACTCAAAACGTAATAAAGAAGAAATGATTTTAGTAATGAAAATTGGAATTAATAAACATTTCACATTAAAAGAGTTGATTGTGCTGAAAAATATTTTTAATTAACTCAATTTAAGAGTAAAAAAAAAGGCTTTAAAATGAAACCAAAACCATAGCTGAGAAAACTCCAAATATGTTAAAAATTAATTTGTTAACAGATCTGAAATTTGGTGGCAAACTTCTCAATGATATGATCCAGAAGAAAACACATTTTTTTTCGGTAATAATGAAATTTGTAGGGTACTGTGTAACCTTAAAATAATTCACCATATAGAGATCAATCATGTTAAAGATCTTCCAAATAAAAAAAAAATATACATTTAGGGATCCATGAAATTTTTAAGGTTGGTGATTGCTATCCCAGACAGACAAACCTGATAAAGGGTGAGTCAAAATAACAAAATTAAAATAAACAAATGAAACACTTTGGCAAGTCAACAAAGAACAATGGACTATCCAAGAGGTTTATCTTCCAAATCGAGCTTTCCTCTGTCCCAACCCAAAATTTGGGATTTTTTTTCCCAAAATGGCCCCCATAAACTGAACGTCACTACGGGACACATAAAAAGAAAAAAATAGAAGATAAGTGATGCTTGAAGACGATATTGCTACACTGATTCGTGATTATTTTTTTTCCATTTTGGTATTCAGTTTCATGCTTTCCCGATTGTCAAGGATCGGTTTCCCCACTTACAGATTTCAAAAGGGTTCTTACCCTTTAGCTTGTGTTATCTGATATCCTACCTCTATTTAAATTTTAAAAAACTAAATTGTTTATATTTTAAAGGGGCATATTTTAAGTTTGATTCAATAGCTCTTCAACTCATGCTGTGTTCGGATCCTCCCGTGATCCCTAATGGTGATCCAGATCTCCACCTCATGGTACCAAGACAGACATTGAGGAGGTACCACGGCAAACAAAATTTATTTTAAAAATCAATAAAGATTTTTTTAAATAATATATTTCGAAAATTCTTTGATAATAATATGATGAAAAGGCTTTTTGATGGGTCTTTTTCGGATCTTCTCTCACTAATCCTCTTGGGGGAAACTTTGGGGCTAGATTCCTGTTTTAAATTTACACCATCCCCCTCAGAAGAAACCCATTTGCAGATTAGTTAGAGTATATAAAGTTAGAGTTTGGTAATTGTAAGGCAGAAGGAGCGGAGAATCTGTTACAGCGTTACTAAGGTGAGATTTAAGTGATTTACACAATTTGAGTTAAGAATGGAGTTTTGTGCCACTATACTAAATTAGTGGATCAGGAATTTATAGGTTAGGATTGATTAGGTTAAATTTATAGGTTAGGATTGATTAGGTTAAATTTATCTGTTTACTTGCGCTTGTTCACTCAGGGTCTATTGCTTTCTTTATATCACTCCTAGGGCCTCCTCTTGTGGTTAATTAGTGTGCTAGAATAATAATAAATTAGAATTATTATGGAAGTTTCTGGTCATGCTTTATTTCCTCCAACATCTTTAGGTAGGCATGAGATGAGGGGCGACTTCGGGGAGAAGTCGCTCACAGCTGTGATTCTGTATTATCAAAAGTTTCTCACAATCCGTTGCGAACTAGGGAGTTACTGACTTTGAGAAAAGAAGTTAAATGCCTGTCAGTTAGTTTTTTTTTCTAATTAAACAAAAGAAACGTTGTTTCTACAACGAATTTTCGCTGTAAAATACCTATTTAACATACATGGGATGAAACAATTAAAGTATTCACTTTTATGGTCTATATATATAGATCAGAGGTCTTCACTCTGTGTTTCCTGGAAATTAGAAAGAGGCTCCACAAGTGATCCTTATTTGCTTAAATTAAGCACCAAAATTTTAATTTTCATAATATTAAATTCTAAAAAGCAGGTTTTGCTTCCAAAAATATAAATGTATTTTTTTAATAAAATAAGATCTTATGTAAGTTACGTGTTTCAAGCATAAATGAATGAATCTGACTTCTGGCTTGCCAAAGAAGAAGGAGCAACTTATCGACATATAAACAGATCCTACGTAAGAATCTAAATTTAAGGAGGAACAGCTCCTAAGTTTCCAGCTGCAAATTTTCAGAGTACACAGAAATTTCTTACATGAAGTTAAAAACACTTTAAAGTCATTTTAAACAATATTTTTAAGTTAAAATATTTATCGGCGTATGTGACAACAACAACAAAAATATATATAGAAGCAAATTAAGGCAGAATATAAAATTAGACTGCAGATGGCTTCAATAAACCTAAGTTTTGATAATTCGTGCAAAAAAAAATGCAAGCACATATCCCAGATACTAAATACAATGCAATGGTAGACAACACTAAGAACCAGTGGCGTAACATACACCTCCGCCTCACCCAGAATTCACCGGTGGGGGGGGGGCATATCTTGACTGACGCCAAGTATGTATGACTTGGAGCCTAAGACCTGGTTTTACAGTGGAGTCTTAACATTCTCCGTTATGTCACTGCTTGAAACACGAATTAATGAGTGAGTTGTATTAATAATATGTCAAAGAGTTTTAATTAAAAAAGCAGTATTTTTGTATGAAGTACAGCATTTTGTTAAAATACTGCAGTTTTGTATTTCTTCACTTAAAGTACCTATAATATGATGATCTACTTTAAATATTACATTAACATACATTCTTCTAAGGCTTTTTTTTGGGGGATGCGGGTTCCCCGGAAACACCATACAGTTTCAAGAGTTCTGTGAGTCGACAAAGTTTGAAAACCACTGGTTTGCAGAATTTTGGGGACATAGCGAAGCAACTACTTGAGGTAATTGTTAGATTACTATTCAATTAATGCAAGTTGAACATTTTAATTAAAAACCAAATTTTGTATATTCGAAAAAAGCGGGGGATAGAACACGACCTTAAATGAATTTTTTAAGACATCGAACAGAAAATTTCTAAGTTATTGTTTTAAAATCTGTGAAAGGAAAGGGTGGTAGTGATATGTAGGCGGATAGTAATTTATCCCCCATAACGGTCTCACACACTTATACTTAATCCTAAAAACAGACTATGACACAAACTAGAAAATAATACTAATACACGTAATATCCAAGACGACTTGAATCACTAGTGCCTTAAAGCTCGCTTTCTACGTATATATCCATATAATCCTTCTTTTCTTTCGTGGTACCTAAGACCCTAGGCTACTTATTCAACTCCAGTGCCACCCTCATCCCCTAAAACAGTGAATGCTGAAATTACGAAAAAGACATGAACATGCAAATGTGACGGGCATTAAAAACTCATTCAACCCCTAAGAAGGGAAAGCCTATGAGCGTCTTTCTTTTTGCAGGGTCTCTGACTTACATTTTTTTTCTCTCTTTTCTTCTCTCTTTTACCCTCTCAAATATATACCCCTCCTCCCTCCGAGTCTTTTCATTTATTTCTGTCCGTAGTAATTGGCTTTTTCTGATGCAGCCATTTTCAAATTAAATGAGTCTCTCTTTTTTTTTTTGCAGAAAACAGAACCTGCACGCTTAGAGGTAAAAAAAAAAAAATTCTTTAAAAAAATTGCGCTTAAACTTTTTCCTTAACTTTTCCCCTCAGATATAAGAGAGTAGTTAAAGTTTATGCGATAGAGATGCTAGAGAGAGAGAAGAAAGAGGTTTAATTTGGAGCTGTTTTCCTGGCATGGAAGCGAAAATGGAAATAAGAAAGTTATTTTTTCCTCTTCTGTTTTCTGAAGAGAAAGCAGCGAGGGAGAGGGGAGATGACTTCTTATAAGTGACTTTAATCAACTTTGAAAGACGTGTTAAAAAAAAAGATGCTTTCAGCTTTTTTTTTTATCTGGTTCTTTTCAGAGATTTTGATGGATTGACTTATAGGTATCGACAAAAATTTATGAAGTATGATGTTCTATATATATAAGGATATTTTTTTTTCACATTTATTTGTTATGAAAAGTTATTTAGCGATTTATGTATGAACTTTTGATGGTAGTGAAGGAAAAATTTATTTTTATTGGCAAAATGGTACGAGGAAAATCATATTAAAATAACTTTATGTACACGAAAAATTGAGTGGATAATAAAATAAGTATTGAGTCATTATCGAATTAAAATAATTATTGAAATTTTATTGTACAGTTTGATAGTCTATGTTTGAACTCATCGTTTAAAGAAAGGGAAAAAAATTAAAAATAAATATACAAATTCCATAATATGAATTACTACAATGCTACGTTCTGATTATACATCAAATTTTAAAACGTGTACGGCTAGAAACTGCAACACATTTTAAATGAGATATTTTTAAAAACAATTATAGGATTGTATTAATTTTTTGCAAAAATTCATCCCGTTCAATTTATTTTCCTTAAGTAAAATTCATGAAAGTTTGTTTTATAGAATGAAAATAACAAGAAATAAATTGCAACATATTTCTCATTTTATTTTGATACACTTAAAAATAGCAAGAAATAGACATCAATTTTCTAAGTATAATTGAAAAGGGTAAAAAAAAACTATTAATACTAGAAAAATTTCTGGTTCGATTAAAAAAAAAACATTATGACCAACATTGTTTCTTGTAAATCCACAATATTTTCTTGAAATATATTTAACAAAAATTTATCAAAAATAACACGCGTGAATTACTGATATTTCTAAATCTAATTTCTGTTTACATTTCGATAAAAATAATTTTGACAGAACATTTTTTCAATTTATATAATACAATCTCTTCGTATCAGGTATTTCACATGATCACCAATATCGCTTAAATTTTACATGACGAAAAAAACATAAAACAAACTTTTTTAAACAATTCTAAGACGTAAGCTAAGTACCTATTTATTTGCATTCAATACTATCGGTTGATTCAAAACTATTTGACCAATTTGAAAAGCATATAACTATGAATGGTTAATTTTTATCACTTTACTGCCAGTTATATTTTCAAAAAGAAACATTTAAATAACCTATCTATTATTTCTATTAGTGGGAGTAAATTATGGCTCCAAAATTAGATCTTCAAACCCGAAACGAAATTTTAATGCTTTTGAAGGATGTTTGCTCAAATTATGTTATAAATAAAGCATTTAAAAATCAAAAAAGACATTTTGCTGCTGGATTACCATCTAATCTTAGAAAAGAAATAAAATTTGGCTGGCAATTAAGAGATCCAGGAAAAAAATGTGGAAAGAAGGAAGTCCTTAAAGTAAAAGAAAAAAAGAAACTGAAAAGACTTATTGCTGTAGAAAATCTTCTGTCTCAAAAAACTTCAGCAAAGAAAATATAGATGTAGCAATCAACAATTTATCGTCAGATAAAGAAAATTGGCTGTAAAAAAGTAAATTTTCCAGTCTGTTGTGAAATGTCTATTAAGACGTAGAAAAACGAAGAAAACGTTCTTGGCCTCTGTATTTAATGTCACGGAAAGGTAGATACAAAGCATGATAACTTCTGATGAAGCACTGTTTCATCTATCATTCACAACTGGTAAAATGACGATTCAATATATTTCCAGCAAAAAACGTCGCAAAGACGCAGCTGTTTTGAAAAATGCAAGTTGGCTGTCAGGTATTATGGTATGGACGGAAATATCCTCTCCCGAGGCCCCCAAAAAAAATCTTTTTTTTTTTTTGTAAAACCCAAAATTTTAAAATTTCTAAAATACAATCAGAATAAAGTTTTGAAACACTTGATCCAAAAAAATAAAAAGTCTTTTACCCTCAAAAAAAACTTTGTTTTTTTACCAAGATTTTTCACTAAGTCATACTGTAAAATCCCAAATATAAAATGGTTGAAAAAATTAAAAAAATTCCCGCCCCCGATAAATGAAATCTCTATCCCCCCGAATTTTTGTTTTTTCGAATTTTTTTGGAAAACCCCCAAAAAAAAACCCAATTTAAAAAGACGTAAAATAAGAACATTTTAAAGGGGTTCAAAAAATAATTTAAAAAAGTTGGAAAAAAACCCCGAAAGAAAAAAACCTTTTTTCTTAGCCAAAACGCCACGAAAAGGGGTACTGTGCTGAGGAAACCCCCCTTTTTTTCCCCTGTAAATAATTCTAAAATTTTTGATCCTCTTTAAATCGGTCCCCCACTATTTTGAATCAACCCTTTTCTCTAAAACAACGGTAGAAAAATTTTAAAAAACTTTTTGGACCAACAAATATATAATTTTATATTTTTTTGGATCACAATAACTTCTATTGCCACTTATTTTTACGTCTTCATATACATTTCCATGTCACTGAAAAGGAACCTACAAAAAGCAAAAACATACCGGCAACACTAAACAGTATTGACAAACAGAAGTGCTACGCTGTTGCCAACTCTAATTTTCAAATGCCGCTTGCTAAACCTGCAAAAGTAGCTAAGCAGTCTCTAAACTCAGAACGAATTTTGCCAAAAGTAGTAGATAAAATTTTTGTAAAATTATAATGCATATTCATTAATACCTTTTGTTACTCGTCATTTTAAACTGAATCTTCATAAAAATATAAATAACATCCCTTTTATTTATTTATTTATTTTTTGGACCAGGAAAATGTTTCTCGGACCACTAGAATTCCGTGGACCACCGGGATGCTCTAAAATAAGTTAATTCTCAAATTTTTACTTTTTTGGTCTACAAGTATAACAGGAATCTCACATCTTATTAGGCATTGGGGGCGATGGGGAGATTTGATTTTAATTTACGCCCCCTTTGAACCACAAAGGCTTTCCGATGGAAAATTTTTACCATAAACTAAAAATTTTTTGTACCACGGTCAAGGACGAAGCGACACCGAGCACACCTCCTGAACAAACTTTACATCACACCAACGAGGGACTTTGACCACGGCAATGAACCAACCTTTCCGCGTCTTTGAAACCGACTAAATAAGAAGCAACGCTACGTACAGTTCGCGGTGTAACCAATCCTTTAAGTCCCAGGTTCTAGGGTTCACTCGATTCTACTAACCCTTTTGGGAAAAATGCTTTCTAAACGTTTATGATTATCGGGTTTTTAAAAAAAATGAATTTTTCTATGGAGAGTTCTTTAAAATAGGTGGGGAAAATGAGGGAGAAAAGGGTTTTCATCCGGAAATTTTCGGGTAATTGTTAAAATTTCGGGTTCAATAGAAAGGATCTGATGGGTCAATATAGGACTCTTAGTATTGCTGGGTATATATTAGTCAGGAATTTAATTTTTTTTTTTTTAAAAATGGGGATGGCGAACCCAAAGCCACGCGGCACAATGTTTTGGGCCCCGCCGATTAAAGGTTTCTTTTTTTTTCGAAAAACAAATTTCTTAATATTGGAACAAACGCAGTGATCGGCCGGAACACCTGCTTGTTATTTCTTGTCACACGTTGTGGTACAAAACATTTTTAAAATTAAAACTAATCAAAATAAATTATTTGTCTTTAATCTTTAACAACAGAAGTCGCACAAATGTTACTGTAATTTGAATTATATACATATATAACTAAAACATTTACTACTGTATAGTATGTATTTTTTCGTAGTAAATAAAAAGTTTTGAGTTGTGTTAGTATTTAGTGTTTTATTATTTTCCCCATGATCACAAGTCAAAATTATTTGACTGAACGTATGTACCTCATTAAACATTTCTTGAGAAAAAATAACACGTTGATCCTTAAAAGTTCACTCCCTCCCTATTATAGATATTTAAATTGATAATTTATCTGACGGCTCCCCTAAACTTAGGTCGAATTCATAGCCATAATAGTCACAGTAAAAGTGATTATTTGATCAAAATATTTCTTCTTTTGGTCCAACCTCACATATCCGCAGGCGACTGTTCGCTACAATACTACGGGAGAAAAGAAAACATTGTTCGGAACCTAAAATGTATAAAATCTGTTTATAATTCAAAGAAGCATTTCAACTCCATATCGAAACCCGAAAATAAAATACAGAAACATGAACTATTCCCAAGTTAAAACCATTGTAGAATAGAAGGAAATTTGACTCCCTCAGTGGCACACACAGGAATATTTCAAAGGGGAAGGGCAAAGTCCACCATTTTCGTATCATACCCATATACGCCGCCAAATATATTTCTTTAATTCTGACGCGCGATTGTCGGGAACAAAAACAAAAAAATAAATTATTGAATAAATAATTAGCATTAGCTAATTAATTATATTAAAAAGAAATACTTAATTTATTAATAATGTAGTATATACATAGGATTACATTCAATCTAAAAATCAAGGGCGATGCGAGGGGTCCGGACACGTAGTCCCCCCTCCCACTCTTGTGCGCCACTGGACCTTATATATATATATATATCACTTTATTTTATTGTTCTAAATTAAAAGCAGATTATTTTTATTAAGTTCATAAATGATCAGATAATTAATTAAAAGAATTTTGATAAGACACTTGAAAGCACGCGAGCCTAACGGCCGAATGCAGTTACCCAGTTTCCGCCCCGATGAATATGTATAAAAAAAAATCCAGGGCTGGAGAACAGCACAGTAATAACACATATAAAATACAAAAGGCATAGATGTAGGTTATGAGAGATTATTCGGAATATATCAGACCGCAGAATTTAAATCCCATGCCAGATGTTAGTCGCACAAGACCTAATTCGGGCAAAGGAGGGTAAGAGGGCATAAGAAAAAACCTCCCTCGAACAAAAATCTGACTCCCGAGATAGGCATAAAATTTTTTATCACATACAAAAAAAGGACCCCCTTAACCGACAGTGGGTGACGGGTGAACGACCCAAAATAACCGAACCTAACTGCGGGAGTGGAGTCTCAAAAAAAACCCCCCCAATTCCTCTCCGAAGGCGCACGATTCCGTTTTTTTTCTTAAGGTATATGATAAATTATATAAAAAATAGGTAGGGGCAGGGTAAAAAAACGTTCTAATGGTAAAGTAGTAAGTACCTTAACCCCTGCACTGAATAGGCGGTTAAAAGCTGGATCTGGGCAAGCAAAATGATGCCACGCGAGTGGTATGCTGCCTAACAAAGGATGTAGTTCAAAGAAAGAGGGGTGTAAGGGGGATAGTTACTCAACAGAACAGACTTCAGCTTGATGGGGCTCAAGCTGTTAGTCATTCTTGGATTTTATGACTCCTTTTTGGAAGAGCAACCCCTCTTTCGAACCCAAGATTTTTTTTTTAAAATTATTTATATAACCATTTTTATAAAGGGTTCTATGCCCGAGATTTCTTTGGTAAGGTGATATAAAAGATGGTTATTAAGTTACCACGAAAGAGTGATCTGTCAAAGTTAAGGCAGCAATGTGTAAGGTTTGACAAAGTTAGGTGTAGCTTACTTATACATTGAAAGGGTATTGGATCTTGAACAGCCTTTTTTTTAATGTGTCTATATATGCGTTTAGGGGGTTGCAATTTAAAAAAAAATTCGAAAAGAAAAAGATATTTTTTTAAAAAATCAAATATCATTTTAGATAATGAATTAACTAAATAAAGATTTTCAAAAATAATTTTTCGCATTTTTTTTAATAGAACAATAATTCATTTCTTGCCTTAAAGAAACAATATTTTTTATTTGCTATAAAAATGAAATGTAAGTTCTCAAGAAATGTATGAACTGATTTATTTATAGTTTAAGAAAAGTAACATTCAAAAAGGGTTAAAGAATGAGTTTTTAGCAAAGTGAATTGAAAAAGAAAATCTTATTTCGTATCAAATACCCATCTTTGTATGATTTGTAATAAAATACAATGTAACTTGATGAACGAAATAAAACTATTAAAATTAAGATTTGTCTAATATATTTCAAAAGAAACATTCTGAAAAAGTATATTTTCAAATATATTTTCTAAAAAAATATACATAGATAAACATAAATAACAAATTGCAAAATAAAAATTCATAGTTAATCAAATAATACAGTAATAATGATCATTAAGAGAAGTTACAAAATATCTTTAAAATATTTAACCTAAATATATTAAATTACTTTTGTAGGTGAACATCAAATACATAATTCTTAATGATAGATTTGCACTGAATAATGTATTTTCAAAGAAAGATAATTTTGAAATTTAAAGATGTGTAGCGAACTTCCGCTCTCGTATTGGTGGGAGAATCAACCAAAAAAGTGCATCTCTAAAAATCAACAGCGTTTTTATTCTTACCATTTCAATTATCAGCTTTTCAAGAGCCAATGGGAGAAAGTCAGTTTAAACCTATGATATTAATTATTACAAAAGATACTGATCTATTGATATCGAGGAATTAAGCTCAATCCCTCGAGCACGAAATACAAGTATCCTAGTTTCGTCCCTAGAAACGCGAACAACTCACCAAGTATTAATTTTACACCTTCGATTTAAGCCAACATCAACACATCTAACTTTTTTTTTTCAATCCATTCACTTTTTAATTTTGGCCCTTTTGCATATGTCACTTTTTCCCTTTTTAAAAGAAAGTTTCTCTATCAAACAACGAATAGAAAAAAAGTTATCCTTTAAGGATTAGGGGAACATCCACATAGAAACCATTAAAAGAAAGTCACGAGTCCCTTATTTCAAAGTAATTATTCATTTAAAAACCCAACCCCCGGGAACCGTGTTTTTTCCAAAAGGGAATAAATGGTTAATATTTATGATTTTTAGTGTCATTTGATTAAAAAATTATATAAAATTTTTTTTTAAATAGTATTACAAAAAAAAAATTTTTTAAGTAAATTATATATATTTTGAAAAAAAAATGAAATAGAAGGACCCATTTTAAAAAATGTTCTCCTTTTGTGAAAAAGGGCCTTCTATTATAAATAATTTTTTTTCCTGTATATAGCTCAGACCTCGGGGTTACAAGTCCCAACAAAAATTTTTGAAATATATTACTTAGAAGTGGGTTTATCCTTTTTTTTAAGGCCGAGGGGAGACATTTTAAGAAAAAACGCCGATAATTTTTTCCCCAATTGGTTGTCTCTTTAAAATAATATGAATTTTTTTAAAATTCATAGTTGAATCTCTTTTACAAAAACCCGAAACCATATACAGGCAAAAAAAATTATTATAATAGAAGCATTTTTTTACAAAAAAATGAACATTTTGTAAAAAAAGGGTTTTTCTAAGTTCATTTTTTTTCCGGGGAAAAATTGTATTTAAATAAATTTTTTTTCAAATAATTTTTTTACTTTTATTCTAATCTAAAAATTAATTTAAAAATCATAAAAATTATCCATTTTATGCGCCCTTTTAAAAACACGGTTCCGAACGTAGTTTGGGTAATTTAAAAATTCTTGTTTTAACCTTTTTATAAGATAAGCACCCTTCGCTAAGGGTTTTTGGGAAAGTATGTATACAAATAATTAATACTTAAATCAAAGTATTAAGAGTTCGATTATATAGAAAAAAAATTTTATATATAACCCTCACACATCTCGATTTAAAAAGAACAGGACTTAAATTTCTAAAATTGAAGGAAAATTATATTTTACACCCCTGTAACCTTTTCCACAAAGTGGATTTCCGAGAAAACCCATTTTAGTGGATCTCTGCGCAACAAAATAAATATGCGTTCCAAATTTCATGTTTAAGTTTTTTAGTTCAAAAACGGAAATGTTTTTATCAGTATGCTCCTTTACCCCTTTAACAGTAGATTTCCGTAAGATCCGTTCTCAGCGGATTTCAAGACAAAAGGAACATGCCTATCAAATTTTAAGAGGAGCATGAAAGGAACATGCCTTCCTAGTTTTCAGTGTAGATCTAATAGATCCTGAGATATCGTGATGAGTGAGTGAATGAGTAAGTCGCTTTTCTCCTTTATATAAACAGATCTCTATAAGATTTAATAATTTGTAAATTAAATACGATCCATTTAAAGACAAAATTAATATGAATAGAACAATTTGTTGACAATTTGATTCAAACAAGTAATATAAGAAAAATTTTTAAATCAATTCCTCTTAGATCAAAGAAAATTTTTATTTTAGCTACTTTTTATTAAATAGTTACAATTAATATAAATTTTATAAAATAGGACAGAATCACAACATTAATGGTAATTCATTTTTATTAATTATTATTCAAGATCTATTGTCATCAAAACAATCGTGTATGTAAAATTTTTCCCAATGAATGCTTTAAATCTGAAAAAAAAACCTTTTCAGTTTTACAATACAAAATTTTTCCTAACGTGGTGTGTTTTTGTGTAATTTTTAAATAATTGTTTTTTAAAAAATTAATTTTTTTAATTATAAAAATATTGTATTTCCCCAAAAAAAATCATGTTTTATAAAATTTCAGCTAATGGGCGTTTTAAAATTATTTTTTTAAGTTGAAAATTTCACCAAGACAAATAAATAAATATATATAGAGAGAGTGTGAGATAATAGTGTAGGTTTAAAGACAACATAAAGAAAAATATCAGATTATTTTTCCATAACTCAATAAATGCTTTGTTTTTCAAGAAACTTGAAAAATTTTGTATTAAATTTCATTAAGTTCTAGTGAATGTTTTAGTCTCATTGATTTTTATGAAATACATGTATATATACATATTTATATAAATAAAATGCACTCTAATAAACCTAATTTTGTTGAATACATGTTTTTTTATTATCCTTGAACATGAAATTCTTTTAACATGAAAAAATATTTCAGCTCCCCCTCTGTTTCGAGTAAATCGATTTTGACTGTATTTCAAAGATTATCAACATAACAGAAAAAGACATACAATATGAAAGATGAAACTGGAAGTACGAACCAACACTAAAAATTTCATAATCACACGTTTTCGTAACAAGAATGATCAAGAGTTAATTTTTTTATTGCCAAGACACTTTTTCAACAATTCGAACAGAGTGTTTAAAAACTACTTGTATATAGATTATATTCTTTAAATCTACTTTATATGTCGAATTCCTCTTTTACGACTATAATTTATTCTATTGTATCACAATATATTTGGCTCTAATATTTTGATTTTGTTTCATTTGTTAAATTAATGTTACACTAGAGAATTACTCAAGGAACTATTAGCTATTAAAGCTAATGAGCTGTTAACGAAGCACCTCAACATTTTAAACCACAAACTTTATCAGGCAGTATCTGAAGAGGAATATTTTTCCCCACATTGTGTGGTTACGACACAATGAGATTATTTTGAGGATAAGTTATAGTTAAATTGTACCAATATATCACTGTTCTTCAATATCAATTAAATTAAAATAGAATTTAAAACCTACAAGCCACTGGGATTAGATAGTAACTTTTCACTACAATGCTTAATTACGTGCCTAATGTTAGGATTTAGATATGAGAACATGTTTATATTGTGACGTTTTCACGTCACACAGCTGAAAAACTGGCTTATTTTTGTGGATAGGATAGCAGCGTTCCGCCAAAATACACCACTTAAAATTTTCCTGCTTTTTCCCACTCCCCCAACCTTTTAAACCCTGAAAACCCCCCCCCACCCAGATCCGGGGAAATTGAGATTCAAAAGGATTCTCATCCAAGAAGAGAGCAGAACGGAAATCCGGGCACCGAAAGAACGGTTTTTCTCCCCCAAAAAATCAAAATTTTGGCCCTGATGAAATAGCCAATATTTTGAATAATTTCAATCGTTATGTGTATACCGTAATTTTTTGCTCTGAGGCTTTAAATTCATATCTCTCACGCTACCACTAATTTTCTCAAACGTCACAATATATAAACTCTATGTTTTAATATAATCAATATTTGAATTACTTTATTCAAAAAGTGGGATAATTGTGATCTTAATTTTTATCTAATAACGGAGTATAATTTGGAGTATTCAAAGACATCAAATGTGGCCTTTTCAATTGATTCAAATTTTGCAAACAGAATTTTTTTATAACTTTTTCCTTTTTTTAAAAAAATTTCTATCATTTTAATTTGTATTTACTTCTTCTAATTAATATTTGATTATATTAGGAATTCAACTATCTATTTTATTGTTATTTATCCAATAAAATGTCTGAAATGTTAACTTTCGAAAACGATTCTATTTGAAGCTACAATGAGCACAAACAAAATTATACGCATTTTAATGTCAGAGGATTAAAGAAGGAGGGGGAGTTGGGGAGGAAATCCGGAACTTGTTATTTTGAAATCGGAAGTTGAAACCTTCTCATAAATATTCATTTCTTTTCATCCATATATTTTTTTAAGAATGTTTACCCTCTCTATTATTTTTTCTTTAATTTTAAAATATATTTTGATGTTTTCTTGGAAAAACTGGCATCATATTTAGTAGTATAATTCGGATACATCAACGGTACTGCAAGACATTGCTTACTGTATTGTTGAGCTATATTTCGTGGGAGTTGCTTTTGATTTTTGACGTTCTATCTTTGCTTTTAACTATCATTATTTCTGTTTAAAAATTTTTTGGGCAAACAAAGCCGGGGTTTAGTTTTAAATAGACAATGGATACTTTTTTAGAAAATAAGCATGGACATCGAAAGTGAACTTTAAATAGTAATCGTCTCTCCACTTGTTAGAGATTTATAGCAGCAAGCACAATCAGTGAATTTAAAAGGAGTATTTTATACTGAACCAAAATGTTTCAATAAAGAAAACAAAGCGCTCCTTGAAAAAAACTTTTTTCCCCCAAAAAGAAAAGATCAAATATGCTTTTCCCTTGTTACATTCAATGTATTTGGAACTCAAAAAAGATTACGAACCATGGTATTGCTAAAAGTTTTCAAATTTTAAAAAAAGAAACTTGATTAATTTCAAATTGCAGTTAGTATTAGATTTGGGAAATTTAAAAAGGGGAAGGCTACCCGAAAATACGAATTTCTTTATACCCCCTTTTTATATAAGTCAAATTTTCCGGGAAAGCGGAAAGAATTAACTAAAACTGTTAAAATAATTGGACCAAAAAATTTAATGGTACCGCAGGGCCAAAAAAAGAGCCGGAAAAAATTAAATTAGCTGGGGGTAAGAGGAAAGCGAAGTCATGGGGTGTCTTGTAATTTGCACTGTTTTGCCCGAACCGCAATCAAAACGGGACCGTAAATTTAAAGAAAAAAACGGGGGAAAAATTAAAAGCTCAAAATTTTGCTTAAAAAAATTTTTGGATAAGTTTTTAAAAAGGAAAAAAATTCATCTGTGATGATCCCATTTGTCTCCCAAAATTTTCTGGATCATCATCCAGCATCGAACCTGTCCGGATTTGGGTTTCAAACGCCTTTCAAAGGAAACGTTTTAAGATCTTATTTTATAAGGGGGAAAAAATTTTTAAAAAAAATTTAAAAATGAAAGTTTCCTCCTTTTAATTTTGCTAAAAATTTTTAAAAAAAACCCTTTTTAAAAAAACAAAAAAACCAAAAATACTCAATACTTGTTAGCAAGAAATAATAAAAATATATATATATATTATGCCCTTTTGGGTAAAAATATTTGGGTAAAAATTTTTTATAGTATTAGGTGTGATTGGGAAAACCAAAATAAAAATTTAAAAATTTTAAGAAACCCGATTAAATATATATTACAAATTTCTAAAAAATATTCAAAAGTCATCAAAAATTTAAAAAAATAAAAAAATCAAATTCGTATAAAAAGAAAAAGGAAGAAAATTGGATTTATAAAAGTTGAGGGGGGAGAGGGTACTTAGTAACATGCATATTTATTTTCTCTGCAAGTTTTAACTCTGAATTCATTTTCTGGAGAATTGAATTTTTAGAAAAATTACTATCCTTAAAACGTGAGAATTCAAAGTACATATTTTCATATATTTTTATAAAATGTTGGACAAAAGCTTTTCATACTGTTCTTGAGAGCCTGAAATAAGAAATTTGAAACTTTAAATGGATTGATTGATTTACATCGTAATGTATCAGTTTGTGCTTAAACAAAAACGTTCCCAATAATTTTAGAAATGTTAAGATGTCTTTTAATGTCAAGGTATTGTACATAAATCACATCTACAGAGGTGGCCAAAATTGTGGACACTTTTTAAAACTGTTTGTTATGTTTTTCAAGTTTGTATGCTTATAGAAAATTTTACATTGCCCAAACTGCAAAGTATTAGACATCATTTTAAAGAGAATTTAATACTGAATTCAATAAAAAAAAATTTAAAAACTTGCAACGCAAAAAAAGTTATGCTGCAATAACTGTCGATATACGTTACATACTGATGATAGCAATGAGTTATCAGAGCTTAGTGAGGTTGCCTTTATTCTTCATTACAGCTTCACATCGATGTTTCTTTGAGCTAAAAAATAGTTTTAAGCTCTTCTTGTTATTATATGATGCCAGGAAACTATTATATCCTCAATTAGTTCTTTTTTTTTTATTTCATGGGTACCTTATTCGGACAAGAGTTTTCAAACGGAAATGCAACAAGGCTTTTTGAGGAGAGCACATACTTAGAATCTGTCAAGAGTAGGAAACATTCATTTTTACCACTTTTCTGTCTTTTATTATTGTGAAATACTATAATAAGTCTCTTTAGGTGCACTTATTTTTTTGAATGAATAAATAAAATACAAAAATATTTACTTATTTTAGTTTACAACGGTTAATTTCACAGATTTAAGTTTCGTTACCTAGGTTAAAGGGGATATATTTTGAAAATACAGTAGACCTTCTTTAATCCGGAATAATTAGAGCTCTAGGTAGGCCCGATTAAACAAATAAAATAAGCCAAGAAAAGAGAAAAACATTTTTGTACAGAAAAAAAAAGGGGGGGTATAAGGGTGTTAAAACGAAAGTGATTCGGGGGTTGTACCCCTTTTGAGAGGGTTAGGAAAAGAAAGGAGACAGATACACAGATAGGAAAAAAATATTTAATGAGTGGAATGCATATAACGTTTGTCAAAAAAAATCATCCATGGCGTTAAGGCAGGCGTCCTATTTCTTAGACAGGTCCGCGAAGAACGATGTCAGTTGATCATGGAACCAATTCAAAACTAAAGGAAAGGAAATCTTTGGGACCCATTGGGTTTTTTCTTCAGCGGTCCAAATATGTGGTATTTGCAAGGCGACAGATCTGGACTGTATGCCGGATGTTTCAGGACAGAGGAAACACCCACGTCAGGGAAAACCCAAAAAATTTTTTTGATAGCCTTATCCGGCTCCCTTTTTAAAACCCCGTAAAGGGCCCGCATGTCGAAAAATGCCGTCAACATCACCTTCCCAGTTGACTGATTAGCTTTAAATTTTTTGGACCTAGTTGAATGTGGATGTTTCCATTGCGGCTGGTTAAATTCCCCCTTCCCGTTTGGGAAAAGGGAACCAGAATTTTTCCCTTTGGGAAAAAAAGGCTTTAAAAAATTTTTCGTCCCCCAGGGGACCTTCTTAAATAAAAAACGGGTTAAAACCCGGGTTTTAGGGCCTGCCCCTTTACCCCCTTTGATTTTACACCTTTTTTCTTTTTCCCGGGTTAATGGGAAAAAAATTGTAAAAACCGCGGAGAGGGAAAGGGTTGGAACCCATTTCCCAGTTTAAGAGTGTTTTTAAAACCAACCCTTTACTTGGAAAAAACAAAAGGGGCCCAAATGTCCGTTAAATTCCCCTTCTTCCTGGCAAAAATTTGTGAAAGGCCTAAAAAAAGGGGGCCTTTTTCCCCCCGTAGGGGCAGGTCGCCTAAACCCCCCTTTTCCCCTTGGGCCCAACCCCCGTCCCCGTTAACCTGTCTTTGACCCCACCTGTGGGTTTACCGTAAACAAAAGCCCCCATAATACCGGCTTCCCCTTTATAAATTTTTTAAACTAAGGGTTATTGTTTTTGACGCAAATTTCATCCATACCAGCCTTTTAAATGGGTTCCACGTCCTTTGAAAAGCAATTATCACAAATTCGTTTCGCACCCTTTTGCGGTAGCCCTACACCTTTACTATTGAGTTTGTTTCACGAAAATACATTGAAAACTGTTCACATGCGAAGCTTCGAATCACTTTCCTTAGAACACGCCTCATATTATCAAATGAGATAAAGCAAAATGGAAAATAATCGCATACAAGAATTTAAAAATTTAAAAAATTAAATTTTTTTTTATATGCATTATATCAAGGGGAAAACAACCCCTTTAAAAAGCGATTGTTCAGGCTAAAAAAGTTCAAAAATAGTTGGATGATGCATTAAAAATGAAAGGCACAGTAAAATATTTCTCACGTGATCACGTGAACGCTCATAAGTCCTTCCTAATTCGACAAGTATGTATGCCTAATTTCAGCTGTTTTCCGTTTCTTGAAAGAAATAACCATGTTTGTTGTGCATAGAAACTACACGCATACTCATTTAGAAATGTTTTTTTGCAATTTTATTCGAGAATTATAAACTTAATGGGATCGGAAGAAGACGAAAATCCCCGTCTTTTATTTTTCAGCTGTTGGCAACGGATAACAGAAATACGAATTACTTGAAGATATTCCAAACATTACGAAATATACTAACCACTTTTTGTAAATGGTATTTTTTTCAATATTTTCTTTTTCAAAATAATAATTAATTCGCATGTTAAACTCAGAAACTTTGCTGTAGTGTGGGGCAACAATCCCTCAGGACGATGTCTGAAAATATGCAACTACACGGTCTCGAAAAAAAATGGGCAGCATGTTAAAAGAAGTCGAGTATGTACTACAAACAGTACGAAGAGAGATATTTGATACATTTGCAGTTTTTTTGTAGTATCTCTCCAGTTTTTATGGAACTTGTTGCATGGGCCAACTAGACCCGGACATCAGCCTCGATGGGGACCGCATCTCGTTCTCTACTCATCCTCAGTAAGATCATGATAAGAATAACTTTAATAGTTATGTGTCATCCGTAAAATTCTCTGAAAAAAAATAGGGTTTCAACTTTATAGCTCTGGAAAAAATGCCCTTTTTGTGATGCCACCAACATACACGGTCATTACTTAATTAGTCGAAAGGCTGCAGTCAATTTATGCCTAGGTTTGAGAGATTTTGAATAACTCATATTTATTTGTTACGGGTTACTTTTTGTACGAGTATTTGATAATGTGCACGATATATACCAGGGATGGCGAACCAATGGCACGCGACACAATATTTCGGGCACGTCACCATAAAAACGGCTTGCTTTTTGTTCAAGAAAAACGAAGTTTACAAAATTTAACGTCAAACCGCAGTGATTGGTTGCGGTATGGCAAAAAACACTCGTTTGTTATTGTCTTGCCTTATTTACGTCGTGGGACTGAAATTGCAATGTTGCGAAGTGTGTCAAGCATACCGGAATTTCATTGACACTAGTGTATTTTAAAATTTCTTTGTGTTATATTTAAGATTTCTAAGTTCTTTTTCCAGCTAGTTCCAAAAAAACAATGTGCAAGATATTAAAGTAACAAAAATTTCAAATTTATGGATCAAAATATGGCTGGTAAGCACAAAAAGGTGTGTGTTTAATGTTTGAAAAAGTTTATGTGGGCATTTTGTAAACTGGATTCCAGACACACACATTTAACTGTTCCAAAAAGCTGGTTCGTAGTATTTTTAAACCCTATTTTCATTTGGCCTGCCTGCGAGTCATTATTTTCCGATGAATAAAAAGACTCGCTTAGAGACCTTTGGGAGATGATTAAAAAAGCAGAATTTTCCCCGAAAGTACGCCTACAACCCTACTATGATCTTTTAAAACAATCTCAACAACAAGGTCACACTAATGTTACTTTATAATTTGAATTACACGTTTAACAAAAAAATTTACAACAACTAAAAGTGAAAAAGGGAAATTTTTTTCGTTGTAAAAAATTTGTGAGTTGTTAGTATTTATTTTTATTTTTTTTTCAAATAATCACAAGCCCAAAATTTTTTTAGGAAACTTTACCTTTTCACTTAACTTTTTTTGGGGAAAAAATGACACATTTTATATAAAAAGGTTCGCCCCCCTTTTAATACTATCAATTTTAAAGGGTTCGAGATGGGGCCCCAATTTTGGGGGAAAAAAAAACCTAAAGGGTTTTTAAGACGTTCTTGTATCAGGCCATCTACAAGGTGGGTCTGTAATGCACAAAAAGGGAACTCGAATTACACTCCCCAAAAAACCCCGAATTCAAGGGCCAGGGACCACAAAAGAAAACCCCGGGGACATAGTTTTTTTAAAAAGGATAGATTTAAGGAGGGGTGGATTAAAAATTCCAATTAATGATATGAAGGCCAGGAAGGTCATGATTTGGTTTTGGAATTATTTATGCTTTAGACAAATATTTAATGGGAAAGTTTTTAGTTTTAATTAAAGGGGATAAAAAAAAAGGCGGATTGGGGAAATTTTCCCACAAAGGTTATTAAATAAAACACGCAGAAAACTAAGTATACTTTTGTACACATGATGAAACTGTTGCGTATGCACATATTACAGAGTCAAGGAACAAATCTATTTATATATAATCAAATTGAGACACACACAATCGTTTATTTCCAATCAACTTTGTGGTGCCAGTGAACTTTCCTTTACTCTGGTTCCTATTTTGATCTTCATTGAGGTTTAAGCGTGATTTCTGAATTGTCTATTTTCAAGACACTTTGTTCATCACACTCAGGTAAAAACTGTTTTTTCTAACTTGTTTGACAAGTAAGCAATCAAATGTGGTTTTGGTGATTTTAGTATATTTTGTAAAACCGAGAATGCGGTATGTTTATGCACGTGCACGGTATTCGAATTTTTTTGAGCCCATATAGAAATAATCGAGATGAGCATTTTGACATTTTCTATGGAATAATTCTAAATATAGCATCATAGCCCAATTAAAAACGAAAAAAATGTCAAAAATTCAAATGAGATACGTTTAATAAATACATTAAATGAGGTTAATTTTTTAAAAATGAGGTTTCAAGTTTAAAAAAATGATTAATTCAATTTTAAAGTTCTAAATTGCTACCTGCAACATATCTGAAACAATTGTTCTTAACCAAAGATCATGTGACGAGTTCATTTCATTCAATACTAAAATCTATGGTCACTGAACCTTATATCTTCTTCAAACTCCTCACTAAAATGAATTCGTACTGGATAAAACCAGGAGAATAAAATGACAAATCCTTTCCCCTTAATCAGTTTATTAATAATATAATCTTAACTGATTAAGTTAGAGTCCAAGAAATTTTTGCCTTCAGATCAAAAGTTTGCTGCTTTCGGTGAAATCTCACACCACTCTGTGTAGGTTTCTTTATTTTTACACGAAAGGTAAAAGTTTGGTTATTACTTTAATGGATGGTAACGCAAAATTATTCTAGAAAATCCAAACGTTGTAGTTTTAAATCAATTCATTTATTGATACGACACTTCCGACATGAAGAGTCTTTCGAATGACCTGAAATCCTTTTAGAACAAGCATTAGAGTTGAGACAAAACATTGTTGCGGCAACGTTATGTGTTGCCATTACTCGTTTACAATTTATCAGAGTTATTTTAAAATTAACGGATCGCTTAGCTGTAGCGCCAACATGCCAAAATAGATGTTTATATGGGCATTAACAGGACATATGGGCACACTTCAAGACATGTAAAAGACGTATTTACTGTTAAAAAAACACCTCTTATTTATCAGTGACAATATTTTTTTATCCTAAACCCGTCTCTGACTTTCGGTCATACGTCGACGAGCAGCCCAATACAATATAGAACGATAAAAAAAACATCACCAAAGGCACTGTCAAAAACATTTAAAGAAATTTTGTTTGAAACAGCAGGACATATTTGTAGGGATCATCAGTCATGGGTACTTATCAGTAACACAAGATTGGTCTTTATAAAATTTCAATTTCAATATGAGCTGTCTTGATATAAAAACTGCATGAAAATATTAAAGGTAATTTTTCTTTTCATATCTCATTCATGTACTTATGATGAAAACTAGGTAATTCCTGGTTGATTATGTAATCAGATTGTAACGGGGATTACACTTAGAGATCTTTATGTTATATTAAATTTTTAGCCTCAGTTATTTCTTTTGGATTCCACGAAAAGTAAAATCTATTAAGACATTCTGCATCAGAAAGAAAGCTCATATGTTTTTATTTAACTTTATCTACCATTCATGAAATAGTTGATTGAATGCCGTCCTACAAAGCAAAAACGAGGGCTAATGGCGCAAAACCTCGCAATTTTGAAACTGCGCCAAGTGATGAGGATGGCACCACCCATGAAAAAGAAAGATTTAAATAGTTTAATCAACTGAAATCCACACAGATGCACAATCAGTTGTTGGAACAGATTTCAACATTTTAAGTCTCATCATGCAGTCACTGAAACTCAGTAGTTCATATCCTAAATGTTTACACCATCACCTAAATTCCATTATGACATTGGGGTCACTTCAAGACCCGTTGGAATTCACAGAATAGAAATCCCTATTAATCTGCGCCACAGTATGAAAAAATAGAGTTCCGGACTTGTAACCCTTGGCTAATACGTCATTATTTAAATATAAGACTTAACGACTTTTGCAGATCATCATCTACACTTATCATCATAGACTATGGTAGCCTTTAAAAGGACAATATATTCCTTTTGTCTCATAGTAGTAGCCAGCAAATATTTAAACAAAAAGTATTGATTATTTTGTTAACAATATAGTGAAGCCTTCAAGCAAAATTTATCAAATCAATTTCAGGCAATATCAAGCTATTTTTTTACAAAAACTAATAAACAGCCAATGGATACTAGTTACAATTTTAAGATGTCGTAATGAAATTATTATAAAATATGGAAATAATCTGATCACTCAATGTAAAAATTGAGAGAGGTATTTTAAATTTATTGCTTAACTTTATCTAGTTTTTATTATATTTAAATAATGCGTCCTTAATTTTATTTTCTTTTGTTACTACAATTATGAGATAGAGAGGGTAGTCAACTATAATAGCGAGGTGTCCAATTAAATCTCGAAAAGACGTCCTTTATAATTTTGAATAAAACAAAACTGATGCTCATGTTTCGCTTTTAAACAAATCACACACACATGCAGTATAATACCTTTTTAACTGTACTAAATTACATTATTCCGAAGTTACTGTTTTGAAATTAAAATCTTATTTTAAATCTTCCAGTAAAAGAAATTAAATGCAGAGCAAGAATTATCATTAGCCTATTGTTTTTCAAAATTTCCTTTATGGTATAAATGACACAAAAACTATGTTCTCGTAGATTCCATAAATAACTTGTTTAAATTCAATGTTACATCAGTAATTTTTAGACTATTATCAATACAGATGGGGGAATAAAATACAACATGAACAATTTGAATATCATTATAATTTTATAATTTTTTTAATAAATCCTCTTAAAATAAGAGTATTTTCTTTCTAAGTAAAAATTCAGCGTAATTAATTATTTACTATATTTTTTCTTTGGAACCTACCTGAGAAATAATGATATAAAATTGTTCAGCTTTAAAACTTAAATTAAGTTTCCTTAAAACTTCAAACCTACTTTATAAGCAAACTAAAATTTATATTTAAAAATAACACAAAGCTATAATGATGAGAATATATAAAACTTCATCTAAATCTTTTATGAAAAATATTCTCGTAGATTAACAACGTACATTAGTTTTTCATATTTCGACCACCATTTAGGATGTTTTGCACCAATCGCGTTATAGAGCTACACTCTTTTGAAAATTGGCGAAAGAACCTCGTAATTCATGATCTTTGTTGATTAATAAAGTCGACTCCTGAATTCACAGTTCATTTAGTGAAACTCACAGCATTTGAGGATTATTAACATTTCCATTTGCCTAGGTGACAAACATCGATATAAACAAACATGGAATTGTTTGAACTCTTGAAGAACGTCTCATCATGTTTACTGCAATCTAGAAGTTCAGTATTTTATAAAAACAGAGCTAAGAATGATCACAAAAAACATAAGGTCAATTAATGAATGAAGTAAAGAATTCACACAGTAAAGAGAATCGCAAATGTTGGAGGGCCGTGGGTAACCTAGTGGTTAGAGCATCAAACTCCAGACCGGGAGGCCTGGGCTCGATGCCACCAAATACCCTCAGAGTACACACGGAGTACGTGCTCGTTAAATCAATGGGTCCGAAAGTCTTGTGGGCTGAATCACGAGTGTAGGGGACTGGAGAATATTTTCCTCCCCTTCAGTTCCATGCCAAAATTGTGGAGGTGGAGATAAGTGGTCTCGCCATCTATCGTCCCTTCGGAGAATTTCGCCGAGCTCATTCGTACTGTCACCTGTATGGTGCTCAAGGTCTAAGCCAACGACAGGCGTACTTCTAGCCCTTTGCCAGGATGAATTTTGTGGGACTCGTTCTGACTACGTCAGACAGGGGGCATTAGCCACAACACAACAGCCACAAATGTTGGCATTCAAATAGCACAGCGTGGATTTTTCTATTCAACACAAAGTACAACCTGATACATTAGTAAATGAATTAATTGTATATGATAGCAAGTAAACAATAAACATGGATTGAAATACTAACACGAAAACGCTTAAGATGAAATATCGGTTAACACGAAATAATACAAAGGTCCCGATAAACTACTATGTATGCATGTACAAAGCAGGCTAACGGCTTCGAAATACCCTCAGAATTACTTATAACACGAGCCAGTTGTGTTTATCTAATCTACTTTCTCACCCTCCAACCCTACAAACTCTCCACCCCTAAATGAGATGAATGATGCAGCCCATGTTCCCCCAACATCCGAAATGAAGAACGTCATTAAAAGTAAGCGCTGTTATTTAGACGCACGTTCCAAAGGTGAAATGAATAACAAAATGGTTGAAATCGAACCATTTGTAAACAATCTGATGCTAATAAAGACAATGCAAAACAAAATATATCAGATTAATTTCAAAAACTCAATAAATGCTTTGTTTTTCAAAAAATTTGAAAATTTTGTATTAAATTTCACTAAGCTCATATGAATATTTTTTTCATTGAATTTTATTAAATACATGCATATATACATAACTATGCAAAAAAAAATTTTTACTTAAATAAACTTAATTTTGTCGAATATATGTTTTTCCCCCTTAAACAAGGGAAAATTTTTTAGTCCCCTCAGTTTTATGTTAAACGATTTTCACAGTATATGTTTGATGCACGTTGAAACTACCGAGGCTCATAAGTCTTTATGATGACATTGCATGGCATGGCATTTTGAACAATGACGAGCCAGCTCATTTGTAGTAATCTTCAATTGATTGAGGTTCAAAATTGTCATCGTTTTCTGGCAACATGAGGGGTATTAACAATTAACTTTGTAATTTTGAATCACAAACAACTAACAAATAAAACTTTCGAGATTGTACTTCATCCTCATTATCTCCTCACAATACGTCATGACTATTTCTTTAATTGACTATTTAAATAAAAAATGTGGTTTTTTTTATTTTTCTATAGGGAAGTCTTTAGCATAAGTGAGTCTTAGATTCACAATTATAAGTCCAATAATCTTCTGATTGATTGATTGCTTACAGGCGTTGCACTTCGAAGCCACACGAGGGCTATTGGGATCGTACTCTTTAAACCATATTCAAATAGCAAGGACAACATATCTGAACACCATTCTTAAGCTACCACACCCCGTTAAGGTGAGGACTTTGAGCCTTGACAGATTGAACGTGCATCAGTCCCTCTATAATGCGAGTCTATAGAGATATTGTGACGGATCTATTCACGATTCTTCCATTAATCCTCTTGGGAAATCTTCGGGGTATGAATTCGCGTTGATCACAACCAACTCTTCGGAAGAAGAAATCGTGATGTGCAAATTAAGTTTACTATATATAGTAGAAGTTTTTTTTTAGCTAGAATAGAGAGTAGGAGTGGATACAAACCAGAAATCAGGTGAGATTGTTACTGACAGGTATCCTTATTGAACTATTGTGAATAAATACTTATTAGGAGAAAGATTTAAAGTGTCGATTGATCACTGAGATTAAATTAATATTAGGTTAAATCGGATAATAGATTATAGATCCTATATAAAGTAAGGATCGAGTTTGATAGTCTCCTAATCTTTCGTGCATTTCGTCGTTGTTTCACTTTCGCGGTTAGCCCCTAGACATTCTCTTACTGTTATTAATTGGATTTGTGTCGTTATATTGTGCGATCAATAAATAGATTGATTGAATCATACCTAGTGTTTCTTCCCTACCTCCTAAGTGCCCAAGAAAGAGGTGAAGACCTCTCACAACATAGGGGTCAAACTTGCGACTCGACAGATCCAATTGCCGGAGAAGACATCTGTACCATAGCCATTCGTCTATCACAACTGCTACTCTACCGAAAACGTACAATAGCCTTAAATCACATAGCGTTTTATACGATATCATAAATAGAGATAAGTGTTTAAAGAGAGAGAGATAAGAGAGTTTAAGTGTTCCAACTGGCATTATTATATGATACATTTGATTTTATTGCAGAAAGTTGAGAGAAAGAAGTTGACATCAAATTTTACCTTTTGTAAGCAATTTTATTCTGTTTAATTGATTACATTTTTTTTAAGCGATCCGAATTTCCCGAAATTAACTTTTGAAGATGCATCTTCTTATTACATATATAACCCTTTTCCTCGAGCTAAATATTAAATGAGAGGTGGGAAAAAGAATAGGTTGTGTGGAAATTGAGATACGCTGAAAACACAATATATATTGGTTTGGCAAGGATGGCATTTGTAACTAATACAGCCCATTTTAATATTGGCTTAATATTGTTACCTTTTGTTGTTGTTGTTGGAAAGTTAAACATCTGACTCGTTTAAAGAAGTCATTGTAAGCTCTAAAAATATTCAAGGTTTTTTAAAAAAAATTTATTTTACTAAAAAATGCAATGGTTGGAAATTCGCACTATTATGAACTATGAGTTCCTCATTGGGGGGTAAAATTAAAAATTACGGGAAATTTGTAAAAAATTTAGACTATTTGGCGTATTAGTTCGCCAGTAGAATATGTCAAGTTAGTAGTATAATCTCAAATTTGTTCAAGATTAGTAGGGGTTAATTTTTGACATCCCAAAGGCCATTGTTCCCCAAAAATGAAAAAAATCAAAAATCCCCAATTTGCACCCCAAACTAAAGCCCCCTTTTAGTCTCATCCATTTTACAGTTCTTATGAATTATCGTTGATGTTTGGTGTCAGCATACAAACAATATTAACTCATGTAGTTCAAGACGGTGAAGTGAAAAATATGCATAAGTGAACGGAAAACAGAAACAAAAGCGTTTGGAATCTTGTTTGAAGTTGTTTTTTCGACACAAATCCGATCTTCTTTTGATCCAAATTAACACTTGTGATGAGGGATTGATCCACACGACAATCGCAAAGGTTCAATACAGTGGTTAGAAAAGAATGTAGCGCCTAAACACATAAGCATCGTTTGAAGAAGTTGATGGTGAGTGTTCCGTGGTCAAACACAAATATGATCCATTATGATTTCATGAAACCTGGCTCACCGATCACAGCAAAAATATACGAAAACAACTAGACGTAAGCCTATATATATAGACTAATAAACAGATCGTCTCCTAACTTATTGTATGATATTACTAGACCACAAACATTGTACAAATGACTGTGGCATAGCAACAGGAATTGGAGTTGGAACATCTTCCATACTCATCAGAGCTAAGCAGGTATTATTATTCGACAGAATTCAGTCTCAGTACTTTTCTAATTGAGATAAGGAAATATAACTGAAGGATATGAGAAAAAAATTGCAAATGAATGTCTAAATCTGAATCCAAACAAAGCCTATATTAAAGGACATTGACTACCAAACAAAATGGAGAAAAATAATATCTTCTACTCATGGCTTAAACTAAACTCTTTACTCTCATTCAATCTTTTTTCCAGAAAATCATCAACCTGTAGTAGCCGAATAGTATGGTCGCGAACTCGTGGCTGGTGTAATAAGTGAGTGTGAGAGGGGAGTCAAAATCTAGTGCTAGTGAAGACCCACCGTATAGAGGAGCTAATGCACATTAAAACCATCGAAGTTCAAAGAACCTCGTGGGGGTGAAAATGAAATTTGAGAGAAGGGATGTCGTCTTTCTCACTTACCCATGGTTCAAAATTGAGAGCTCCGTCGCCAGTAGACTTCGTGTTGCTTCACAATGCGAAGCAAGTTACAATCAAACCAAATCCAGACAATATCCAAGAAGAATAGTTCATTTAAAACTAATTGACGCATTTTTCATTTCGTTTCTTCATTCGTTTGCCAAAACTAATTTCAAGTGATTGTATTAAGTGTGTGTTTATAAATGTTACACTATAAAGTAACATGAGGGCTATTGGCGACGGATCTCGTAATTTTGAGCCATGATCAAGTGATGAGTGTGACGCCTTAGGTGGCATCCCATCTACGAAATTTCACACCACTCCTACGGGAGAATTCCCGAGTCACGACAAATTTAAAGTCCATCAGCTCCTCTTCTATACTGTTTGAATTAATTGGGACAAATATTTCTTTCTTTTCTTGTCTGAGTTGGTTTGTGATTATCAGTTATGTCCCAAACCACCTCAAACCGGTTATATCTGCTTATAAGTAATGTGGTGGATCACACTTGACTATAATTTACTATTTTGTTTGGTTTTAGTACATTACTAGTTCAGTTATGAGACTTATAATGTTTCGTTTTATGTAACACGTGTTACCTTTGCTTGTTCAGAAATGGATATTACTCCGAGAGAGGAAGCGTTCTAAAATAATCGCTCTTAATGAACCCACTTCTATGACTGTGAAAGCTATAGCGACGGTAGTTGGTGTGGGCAAATCAAATGTTTCAGGAATTTTAAGAACATTTCAAGATTCCTGATCATCGTCTCCAAAAAAAAAAGAAAAAAAAGAAAGGAAAATGGGCTCAAACGGAAAATTACTTCAAGAGCTGATAAATTCTAATAAAAAGTAGCAAAATAAATCAAAATAAAACAAACACAGACCCTTGAAGGAATTTATAGACTTATGGTGTTGAAGTGAGTACTTTAACTGTACAGAAAAGGGTTTTGAAAGCTAGCCGCAAGGCATCAAAACCGAGGAAAAGGCAATTTCTATCTCAGAAAACGATGAAAAACCGTTTAGTATAGGCCAAAAATACCTATCTTGGACTGTTAACGACTAGAAGAAGGTGATTTTCAGTGATGGAACGCATTTATTTGTGCAGGGATACAAATCAAAATGAGTTAGTCGAAATGAAGTAAATACTCTGAGGCCAGATCATATCCAACGGACTATACAACACCCTTCTAAGCGGATGTTATGGGGGGTTTTCACAACAAATGGTACTGGAAACTCAATTCCTCTTAAAAGCATGTTGAATTCTGTTAAATACGTAGAAATATTACGCAGTAGGATTGTTTCATTCATGGAAACATTCCACGGAACATTTCAACATGACTTGGCCCCTTGTCACAATTCAAAATCGATCCAGACTTTTATGTGGGAAAATAAAATTAATTGATATTGGCCTGGTAATTCAACAGACCTAAATCCTATTGAGAATTTATGGCGTATTCTTAAGAATCGATTTGTTAAGTTGAATTGTAAGATAGCAGAATAAATGATAAAAAGTGATATACAAGTCTGATTCCACGATGATGAAGTCAAGAACATGTGTACTACACTAGTGGAGTTAATGCCAATACGTGTTAAAGAGGTCATTTCTGTTAAAGGAGGATATACTTCGCACTACTATAGAGATTTTTATGTCAACTTAAAGGCATATAATGTTTAAGAGCTAGGGACTTAGAAAAAGTCGTTTCTTACCATTTGTTCTAATTAATTCGAACAGTATAGTACTTGGCGAGTCTTCAGTGGCACTAAGACTCGAACTCGTGACACGCCAGCCACAAGTTGGTGACCTTGATCATTATGCTACCATGGCCTTAATTTTCAGAAATTAATTATAGCTCTCAAGCAGAAATTGTATCGGTATAACATTATAAAATGATACCAAATGATTTGTTAAAAGTATGGACTCAAAGTTTATAGGTAATACGACTTAACTTTGCAATTCCCAGGTACTTAAAGAACGCAGGCTCCCTACCCTTGAGTAAGAGCCTTAAAGAATACTTTTTGGAGGGGAATGAAAAAGTCATTATTTAAAATACAGTCCAAAAATCTTAGAAAGTAAAAAGGATTAGTGTCCGATAAATTCCACCTTCAATCCAATGAATTAGAACATTACCAAATACATATTGAATATATTCCAATTATGATATTGAAGTTTTAATGTCAAGTTACAACTAATGACACCAGGGAATGAGTGCTGATTAAAGTCGCACAATAAAGCACCACGAAGGTCATTGGCGAGAGATCTCGTAATTTTGAGGCTCGGTCAACACCTAAGCTGGAACCCACCACTCTAAACTACCACACTTTTCCACAAGAGGACTTTGAACCACGTCAGATTTAACCTGCACCAGCCAGTCTACACGTAGGGTTTTAAGCGGCACTGGGGCTCGAACTCATGACACACGGGAACAAATAGCACTGGAAACAGCTTAAGCCACAAGTATTAGGGAAAATTTCTTTTCTTTAGTAAGACGAATCTCGAAAATATAATGGCTGCGGTAGCTGAGTGGTATAGGTATCGGATCGTGGCTTGCCTTGTCACGAGTTCGAGCCCAGTACCACTAAAGACCCGCCGTGTAGGGCAGCGATGCACGTTAAATCTGTCGAGAGCTGAAACGTCCTCCCGTTGATGTGGTGTGGTAGTTAGGAGAGGGAGGATGCCAGCTCAGGTGTCGTCCACGTCACTTGACCATGGTTCAAAATTACGTGATCCGTCGCCAAAAGCCCTCGTGTAGCTGAACAGTGCGACGTTAATATACAAACATCATCATCACCCGAAAATATAATAAGTATTTTTAGAATAAGATCATGAGCACTTAACTGCGAAAGCAAGGACACAGATTGACTTAGAAATGACTCAGCTCCTAAAAGCTAAGTAAAGTTTTCCTTAAAAAGTCCCAAACTTTCTTTTATATCCTTTTAAAGTTAATTTTAAAAAGACTGTATAAAAAATGACAAAAAAAAACAAAAAAAGCGAATATATACATACACATATAAAAAAAAATTCTATCTAAAACCTTTAATCAAGAAGA
Source organism: Trichonephila inaurata madagascariensis (assembly GCA_019973955.1). NCBI lineage: Eukaryota > Metazoa > Arthropoda > Arachnida > Araneae > Nephilidae > Trichonephila > Trichonephila inaurata. The sequence goes on from BMAV01000648.1 coordinate 108,352, forward strand.
TAGGTTAAGCATGCCTATCCCATCTGCATGCTTTTTTTTTTCTGAACCATGCAAAGTTTTTCATCGGCAAAAGCAAGAGGGCTATTATGCAATACAAAGGGGGTGCAGAATTTAAGGTAGGACGAGAAGAAAAAAAAATGGTTCATGTCCTAGGGCCGTAGGTCTTCCAAACTCATTTAAATGAAAAACGACCTAAAATTCCATGATTTAAGAAGAGTTTCCCAATCTCCTTAATCGAGAAGAGTATTGAAATATTCACTATATAGCCTACCACCCAAAAGAAAAATGTTTATAGAGGTAAGACCTATCCCCGTCCTCCCCCTTTTCTTCGCCGTGCACTTCTTCTTAAACATAATAGAACAAGTTCTTTCGTGAATTATCCACACAGAATGGACCTTCGCCTACTCTCCATTGGGTCGTTTCTTTATGATATTCATCACGTCGAGCCGGTTTTCATTGTGTCAGGGGTGTAGGTAACCCGAACCTGGCAGGTTCAAAGCATATTGGTGAAAAATAGGTTCCCCTCATTCTAAAGCCCTCGGAATTTGGAACCCGCAGAGATATTACGAAGAATTATGTTAATACGGAATATGTTCAGAGATACAAGAAGTAACCACTAGGGATAGGCTGAAGGAATTTCTATATGCATATTTGAGTGATTTTTATAATCACTCAAGAGCCAGTGCGCCGGTCCCAAAACGAAACAAAGGTTGGAGGGTTACCATGTTTCATCCGGATGGTACGGTGAATATTTAAAAATATGAATATATGTTCCTGATATTGTGAGTCTCCTTCGGAGAGAAGTTATTAAATTACTAGGTAGGAAGAATTATTGTGAAAGTGGAATCTCTCTCTGAGGCAGCAAAGTAAATGGGTTAGACTAAATAACTGAAGTATGCAATCAGTTACATTTAAGTACGTCGAAAATATTAAATAAGTTTAAATTATTGGAAATATTTAAATGTTGTACAAAATAATTTTTTAATGGAATATAGAAAAAATGTTATAAAAGTTTTCTTAAAAAAAAAAAAAAAAAAACTCTATTACTTATGGATATCTAACGTAAAATCTAATCATGCTAGACTAGGGGTCGGCAAACTTTTAGCTGTGGTGTCCCAAACCAATCTACCAATATGATTCAGTGTGCCACACAGTAGGACACTTTAGAAACAATATGATTCCCATGAAAATACAACCAAAGTTAAAGAATAGAGTTCAATAATATAGATATTTATAGTTTTATTATATATTTTAATTTTGCATCATTTTAAGATATTTCTTAACATAAAAATAAAAAGCATAAAATATAACTATTTCTTCAACAAAATGTTTTTAAAAAATAGTAATTATAATTCAAAAAGCTCAATTCAGTGGCACAACAGTTACAAGTTCATAAACTTCCTTCCACTCAAAAATTGACAAATTTGTTGAGTAATGCAGAGTGCCAATGAATATTGTACCACGTATCACATGTGGCATGCGTGCCATAGGTACTAGAGGCTCCTGTACTAGACTGATTAATTTGCTTATTGACGCATTTCTAAGCAACACCAGTGCTTTTGGTGGAGGATCTCGTTACCGAAAGACATCAGAACTCACACTCATCTTTCCAAACTTCCAAATTACGCCAACGTGAGTAACTGGAGTCACCCTCGACAGCTATCCATGCATCCACCTCTCTGATTGGCAGGTATTTAATGACACCAGGATTTGCACCTATGATTCGAATGGGACAATACCAGCCGTGACTTTGAAACCATGACCACTTGGCTAACGTGGCTACAAAAGAACTTAGATTTAGAACTTAAGGACAAGGGATTATAAGAACGCTTGAGTTAAGGTAATACGAGAACACTTCGATAATCATTAAGTTAAAAATAATTGTCAAATTACAGAAAATCCTGAAAAAGAAATTGTGTCATTTTCCTTAAAATAAAACTAAAATACAAAAATGTAAGTGTATAATTTATAATACAAAAGAATAAAGGGGAAAGATTTAAGAAATTAAAGGGACTTTAAAAATTAGTATCGAGACATATAATTCAAACCCAACTCATTAAAAATATTATATATTTTACAGAAGTATAAATATTTATAACTCGTGTAAAAATAAAAGTAAGGACAAAAAGAAATAGATGTGAAATTTTTATTTTAACGAAAGAAAATCCATGAATGCAATCTTAATGAAGAAGAACGAGTAGTGTTTTGAAGAATAAGAAAAAAAATTAATCAAGTATTATAAACAAATTCTCTTACTTTTTAAACTTAAAAATGTATTCGTATAAAGTATAATGATGTATAAAATACAATTTTAAGTAATAAGGAAGAAAGTTCAGTTACATAAATTGAAGGACATGATGGGGAAATATGTGTCTTTAATTATCGGGGTCTCATTCTTATGAGGGTCTTTAATTATTGTTAACTAAAGATTGCACATCCCCATTACAATTTCAAAGAATATTAAGTTATTGAATCCGTATAATCGAAATTAATATTTGCGTGCCACCACACACGTATAATTACCACAGAATGGAAATGTTCTTAACAGAAACAACCCCCACACTATGATTAAGAAATCGTGATATTTTCAAAATGAATAAAAATTAATTTATATATTTATATAAAAGAAACAGTACCTTAGCGTGAAATGCAACTAAACAGATTTGCATAACTTAATTTTAAAGTTTGATATTTTACATTTTTGTGAATGCAATAAATTGGAAAAGGGAAAAAATGTTAAAATTATAAATTAATACTCAAGAAAAAAAATAATACATAATATAAAAAAAAAAAAAAATTCTTAAAAAAAAAAAATTTCCCCCTTTCTTGGAGTTATACTTGTTTGCTATCAAATTCCACGATTAAAACATAACTGAAACAAATTAATTTAAAAAAGTTAATATTACAGTAAATTAGTTTGGATAGTAATTAAAAATTTAATGCTCTTTCACAGGAAGAATTAAATGAGATTCTTCTTTTTTTTATCCAACTGAACTCCTTATGTACAAAATCATTAATTCAAAAAAAAAAATTTTTAAAAAAAACAATTTGATGAATTTTTTAAAAAAAGTATTATTGATAATATAATATAAAAAAATAATATATGACATAGCAGCAAATTATTAGTCAAATCAAAATTAAAAGACTAAACTCTCACAATTCAAATTTTTCAGAAATTCATATTTATATAATTTATGCTTTATAAATCTTTTCAGATAATCTTTATAGTAGCTGAGATATTCGTGACTTTTCAAATATCAATATGGTTTTATTGAACTAAAAATTCTAAGACTTAACACTTTTGAAAAATATTTATTTCGAAACTTCTATTTAACAATTACTGTAATTACAAAAAAATACTGCGGGTAGTTAAAGGAATAAAAAAAATTTTAAAACATAGAAATCTCATACTTTTATAATGTTTTTAGATTCAACTCCGAAAATAACCATAGTGTCCTTTTGTGACATTTTCTAAGGAGACGTTTTCAATTTTGAAATGATTTTTAATCAATATTCTGTTGATGATATAAGAGTATGACACAAAATAATAATAATAGTGTCTTAAATTAAAAGGGAGTTCTCAGCAGATAGATTTATTCACAACTTAGAAAAATTTAACATCAAATTTGTCAACTGGTTTTGTCAAATTAAATTTCATAATTGCTAAATTATTAAATTCTTACTTGGAAAAATAAATATAAACCAGACACAAAACTCTTCCAAGTTTACCGAAAAAACCGTATATAGTTTGCTTCGTCATTCATTCAAGTGCAAGATTTAAAATTTCCAGTGCAAAAAGTGCATAACAACAAAAATTTCTTTCTTTTTCTTAATATGTGGCATGTTTTTAAATTTTTCAAAAATATCATGCTTCATACATCCATAATAAATTTAAAGAAATATTTATAAATTATATAGGAAGCAATACTAGAGTGTCAAATGACACAAACATTACTTTTATCGTATACAGCCAATTACTTATAAAAAGTTTTATAGTGCACTTAATTTGACCTCCCTGTAATTACATGAGATTACCTTACCTCCCTCCGATTACATGAGAATTTTGTTTTTCATGGATTACCACTGGTTCTGAAAGAATATACTGTGCATTGACAAGAATTTTACAATCTTAGCATGTAATTTTCAATTTAAAAATTTTTCATTGTACTCTTTCAATATACTTCAAATTATTTTTAAAAAAAAACATTCAAATTTACCTAATGGAGAAAAAATTAAACATTTATAAAATTTCTCTGATTTGAATTTGAAGATATATCCCCTTTCCTTTTTCTTTTTTACATGACATTTTGGAAAACAATTTTTTCATTTTTTTTTAATGCCCGGGGAGAGCTTTTTTAAAAATAAAATTCCCTGCCAAAAACTCCCAAAAAATTAATTATTTTTAAAAATACATACTGTCGAAATCATTTTATAGTATTATAATAATTTTCCCTCACAGTTTTAAGCAAGAAATTAAAGTATTTACGAAATTTTAAGAAAAACAGATAGGGATCATTGAAGAATCACATCCCTCTACAGAATAATTCCTAATGTAATAGCTTGATTTATTTTTATAAACAAAAGATATTTTAATATCCCCTTTTCTCTGATTTTAATAGTTCTGAACAATAACCGAAATCTAATCAAGCTATCATGTAACGTTATAAAATGGTATGAAGTCGTAATCACATAAAGACCAAATTAATTTATTGTATCGTATAAAGTTAAGGTACCCGACTACTTGTGACAACTTTTTTTTTTAAAAAATGGAGATATGGAGATTTTTTTGTGGTTTTTAGATTTATTTAGTACATTTGAAGAAAAAAATAATTTTCCTACTAAAATGGGAAAAAATGGGTAAAAATTAAAAAAAAATTACATAAACGGGGCCCGCACTGAACAGAATGCTTTAGTAAATGAACGAATTCTCAATTTTTCAATTTTCATGTATTACTGCGCTTTTCCTTTTTGAAATGACCTTCAGGATAAGATATATTAATTTTTACAAAAACTAGAGCACTTTATCTTGGTTATTATATGAAATTGCTTAAAAAAAAAGTGATTATATTCACATAAGGGGCTATAAATTTTGTAATAAAACAGTGATTGATAAATTTGAAGGTTAAAAGACTTCTACTGTTATACAGAACATACTAAAAATTTCAGAAAATTATTTTAAATTTTTGACTACCCCCATTTGATTTTTAAAAAACTTTGTCATTTTAAAGTTTGACATCTTATGTAAAATTATGGTACTGCTTTTACTAAAACATTTCGAAATTTTGTTCCAGTGAAGGGAAAAAATAAAAACCTTGTATTTTTATAAAGCTAATAAGATGCCTTATAAAATAAAATCATAAAAAATATTTGTCAATTTTTAAAAAAAAAAATCATGATTTTAGGGTAGTCGGCTAACTTAAGGTTTGGTAAGGCTAGGATATATATCAACAGGTGTAATTCGTACGGTGTGAATATTTAAAAAATCCCGAATCCTGGACAAAAATAGATGCAGTTTATTTATTTATCCTTTGTTATTTTTGACTTTATAGCAATCAATAACCGGATAAACATTAAAAAAAATTTTCTAACATGAAATGCAATAATAATAATGATAATGGTGGTTAGAATTTATGTGAAGAAAAGACAAGATAAAATAAGAATCCAACTCTGGAATAATGATGAACCACTTTTTTGCAGTCATTAAAATATTTATTTTTCATAGAAATATCCTATGATATGTGCAGTTTTTTTAAATATATATTTGGTTATTTTTCCTTTGTTTTTTTCTTTCTTCCTTTTTTTTTTTTGACAGAAATAAGCTTTTCAATGAAAATTCCAAATTAAAAAAAAAAAAAAAGAAAGAAAATGAAGAAAAAAAATCTGGCATTTTTAGTGCCGCAATAATACTTTATTTTTCACTTCATAAAAACGCCTTCCAAACGTGTACGATATGGCACTTAAACGTTCATGAATCCTAGCATGAAAGGTTCTTTTATTATTTACATATTTACAGCCCTCCCTCCCCCTGACTTTTGACAGTTCATCTAAAAATAAACTACGACTCTCTAGGGTGTCTGAAGCCCCAACACCACGTGTGGTGAAAGTTAAAAAATCCACCGAGAAGACTCACGTTTTAACTCTCTCGCTAAATCAAAATAGCAACCTGTCACATCATTGTAAGCGGTAAGTGAACACTTAAATATGGCCCTCTTCCTTTAAAAGTGGCCATAAAAAAGGCCGAGATATATTTTTAAGGACCCAGATATATATACACACGCATGCACGTGGAGGCTCCTAGAAATGCAAGGGGCAGGAAGGGAGCGCGGAGGACAATCATAATAAGAAAATGCCCGAGACATTCCAAAATGTCAAATATCCAGTCCGTGGTCCGTCGCATTTTTGGACCTTTTACACACTGTATCAGAGCCCCCTTTTTATCCCTACTCAGAGGGAAAGAGAGGCTCTCTGCCTGGAATGTCCGATAGGGTCATCAACATAAGGTCGAAAGGAGGGGAGGGTGGAATAAAAAAAATAGGGCGCAGATAACCAAGGATGGACCAGCATCCGAATATTCAACGCCCGCCTCCACGGATGCATATGCAAATTTATCCGCCTACGCCGTCCAATCGGAATTTGCCTACGCTCCGCCCACACGACCGCGGTGGGTCCAATGGGAGAGGATGGATCGCGTGGCTTGCTGGCTATTGATCGTCGCACGTGGGTTTTAGTCTGTGCCAGCACGCGTCTTGCCCATCCCTGATGTCCTCCATCCCCCCTTTTTTCACCAACACCAACTTCTATTATTTCATCCCCCCCTCTTAAGAAGTACACTAACTGAAGAGACAGGAGAGCTCAAAGTGAGAGGGAGGGGGGAAAAGAAATAGAAAAAATCGGGGCAAGAGAGAAGTATAGCCCTCTTCATATATACCAAAAATAAATAAAATGTCACACACACACAAAAAAAGAACGTAGGAGTAAGGCCAAGGAAGGCCGCGCACTCTTCTTTGAACTTATTTTCTTGATATTTTTTGAAGGTTGTTGCCGGTCTGCGTGTGCGCTACGAACGCAACACATTCCCCTTTTTTTGTTTCTAATTTTTTTTTGTCAATCCAACCCCCTTTTGCTTTTTTCCTAACTCCCTTTGACAGAGGCGAGAATCCATTGAATTCATCTCAGTACTGTCGGTTTTGTAAAACATCCGGACCCAGGGAGTTTGACGGAGTGATTTTCAGCCCATAAGGATATCCACCTCCCCCCTCTTCTCTCTCAATCCCTGAAAAAAAAACCCAAATTCGAACGCACGCGCACGCGTGTGTACAATGCACCATAGCGTTTGTTTGCCCCAGGTTCCTCCAAAAAAAACCGCAAATGGATTTCCTCAGTCATCAAACTTTAATTTCCCCGTCTTCCAGAAGACCCCGGCTTTGGTAAAGAGCTCTCTCTCCAGCTCACACAGGGACCGGGGCTCAATTTTTCATTTCGGGCCACTTAGTTTGTCTATTCCGACTTCAAAGATCCTCGCATCGCTCTCGATAATTATATCCCTCGGGCCATAAGATCTTGATAAAGACTCACGTCATAGGCAAATGTGGACTTGATTTTTTTGGACTGAGATCATCAGGATCAAAGTACGGACGCAAATCACCACCGGGCACTGAAAACTGAGAATTTCCCTAATGATTGCAGCTGGTGGGTACATTACGGCAATGTTGGAGGTAATAGTAATACATTTCAAAAATTTGCAAAGCTTTACATATAAGTAATATTGGAAAAACAGAACTAGGCTGAGAAATATTAACTTTAATGAAATGGACCAGTGGCGCACACAAGGGGGGTGTCATAGGGATCCGGAACCCCCCATAGCCCTTGGTTTTTCTTCAATAGGTTATAATCCTATGCATATATTACGTAAAATTTAATTATTTATTTGTTACTAATAATTAATTTGATTAATTAATGCTAATTATTTATTCAATAATTAATTTTGTATGGTTTTTGTTCCCGAAAATGAACAAAATCAAAAGAATATGTCGTGCGGCGTATTGGAGCATGATTCCAAAATGGTAGATTTTCAACCCTGGACTCCCCCTCCCCTTGAAAAATTTTGTGTGCGCTAATGAAATGGACAATTTAGTTATGGCAACAGTGCGTTAAACCTTAAGCTACGGCATTATGATTTACTGCAGTTTTTTTCATGCAATATTTTTTTTGAATCACTACATTGAAAAGTAAGGGATGTACATAAACAAAATACTCAACTTTGGGAAATTTAATCCGTTAGAGCTAATTAATTAATTAAAGATATTCAACTGTAAAATTAAATTATACACACTGTTCACTTAAAATAAACAGTCAAATCATTTTCTAAGGGCTTCATTAACATACAAAAAAAAAACTTTGATTTTGACATCAACTATTTTTTCGGAACAAAAATCACTGTCTTCGCAATCCGCTGAAAACGCAATTTCTGTTATAAAACTATTCGCCTTCCCCGCTAAAATACTCATCATAGAAACCGTGCTGCCATATAACTTGGAAGAGTGGATTTGAAAGAATATTCCTGCTAAGTATCGCCAGAGTATTCGTAAAAATGGTTATTTTATGTAATTTTAAAGTGAGTGGTACTTGTAAGTACCGTCGGTAGATAAAGGGTTAGAGACAATATTCTGGCAATGTCGGAGCTCACATTAGTTTATTTCAAAAATTTATAATTTTTGTTAATACAGTAGAGTCGCGGTAACTCGACCACACTTTCGCAGGTTGACCCCGCATCGCCCGTGCTGACCCGTTGGAGGTCTCTGTAGCGTATTCACTTTTCAAATATCAGTCCTTATATATATATATATACATATTTTCAGTTTTTAAATATTTATTATTACGACACGTTATGACACACATCACACAAACAATTGAATATTCATGAAAAAATTATATTTGTGGGTGGGTACACCCACCGATTTCGGGGTTCCGTAATCAGCCAAAGTTATTTACAGACTGATTGAATTCCCCATCGGTTAGGGAAGGTTCCCGTAAATTTCCCTTTAGGGATTACTGTTGTGCAACTCGTTACAGTAATGATGCAGAAATTATTGCTACTGACACAGTTAATGAAAAAGTGCCGGAACATAACAATGAGGACTCCGTAGACAAACTCCTTAATATCACATAGTGAGGTACTAACGGTTGTCGAAACTGCCCTTCAGTATTTTGAACAAGGTGCAGCGGTCATGGACTTACAGTTCTGTCGTCGTCTTCGTGATGAAGCAGCAAAACGCAGAGAGCAGTATGGAAGATAACAGGACGCTACGCATTTCTTTTTTAGAAGTAGAGAGTTTTTTAAAAGTAGACTACTATTTTTTTTTCATTATATAGACAGCTTTATGCCTTCATAAGTTACTTTCCTGATGAATGTCTGATCAGGTAAATTATTGTATGCTACATTGTATACTATTATTGTATACTAGGTTTCAATAGCGCAAACAGGAATTTTTCAAGGAGGGGGTCCGGGGTCGAAAGTTCAACATTCTTGTATCATGCTTCTTTTGATTTTGTCGATTTTCGGGAACAAAACACAATAAATAACTAATTATTGAATAAATAATTAGCATTAATTAATAAAATTAATCATTAATAACAAATACTTAGTTAAATTTTATGTACTATATACTTAGAATTATAATCAATTAGGAAAAAAAATCGAGGGCTTGGGGGGGGGGGATCCCATCCCCTTGTGTGCGCGACTGTTAGGTTTCATTTCCATGTAGTAAATGCTCTATGCCTTCATGAAGTTTGAACTTTTCTTTTATTTAAGGGTATTTGGGCAATTTATTTTCTGTTGTATTCTCAAGCAAACAATACATACAAGTGCAGTTCAATATTTTCAGAGGAAACTCTCGTGCTTATTCTTTATCAATCCCATTCTCGGTAATCCGGCATTTTAACAAACCCGGCCACCCTTCGGTCTACATTAGGTCTGAATTTTCGGATCTGTTCTGTAATTAATATTTAATAATCAGAATATGGCAGAGAAATATTAACTTTAATGAAATGGACAGTTCAATTATTGTAGCTGTGGCGAAATGGCAACACCATAGAACAATAATGGTGCAGAATGGGCTCAATTCATGAAGTCACATGATAAAAACAAACACGTGTTTTCCGTTGAATTCAAATCACACACATTAAACTAATTGTACTTATTGTTCTATTTGTAAAACTCAGACAAAATTTCAAATTTCGTATTTGGGTAAAGATATTTAAATCAGGGGCCGCATCAATGATACGGGGCCCCAAGCTACAAGGGCCCCAGCATGTGTAACTACAGTACCAATAACAGGGCTTTCTTTTATAAAAAAGGATCCCCGAAGGAGTTTTGATACGGGGCCCACTCAGAACTTGCTACGCCAGTGGTTTAAATGTTAGGGAAAAAAATCTTCAAAAAATTTTTTTAATTAAAAAAAATCATATTTTATGTTTATACTTTTAAATAAAATGCATTTTGTATACATATGTACTTTTTAAGAGAAAGTTTCTGCAAAGAGCAAAACTTGGCAACATCGGAGCGCGTGAACTGATTAGCTGGAAATACTAGATAGTTTTATCTTGTGACTATGACGTCGCATGAGTTTTTGAATTGATTGGCTAGAATCACGTGGCTTTCACAATCATGTGACTATGACGTCACATGAATTGAACTCATTACATTATTTAAAGAAGTGGTAAATTTTTGCAAGTTATAAATACCATTACAAAAACCAAAGCTAAGCAGAGTGATAGGAACTTTAATGTAGTGAGATTGACATAGCCCTGAGTGAGCCCTGTAATCTGAGTACCCTGTATGTAAGATTCTTTGGAGGCCCTTTTTTGGAAATGAGAGCTCTGTTAATGGGACCATTGATAACATTTTACGATTATTTGCTCACACATATTGGGGCTTCTGTAGTTTGGGGTTCCATATCATTGATACACCTGATACTGCGGTAGTTACTCCCCTGGTATATGAGATGAATGTAATTCAATGAATAAAAATAATAACGATAATGAGGAAAACAAATTATGATCTTGAAGGAATCAAAAAGTCTGAGAGCAGATTTAAGTCCCGAAAGTTCAGAATTAAAGAGTATATATTTACAGCAGTGCTTCTCAAAGTTTCAATATTCGCGACCCAATATTCAATCGTAATTTTCATCTCGCTCCCCTCATACAATAACAATGTATTGAATTCAATAATACTATACTTTTACGCTAAAACTACGATACGACTTTAACCTCTAAAGTGCCACTTCATAAACGTCTCGCTCAGCTAAAGCATTAATTTCCCCTGACGTAAATATACGTCTTTCCGAAGTACGATCTTTTCTGTGCACTGTTATTCATAATAATTTTCCGAAGGTTTTGGAATGCAATAAAAGGACCTTGACAATGTTTGCGAAGGATTTACTTACTTCAGACTATTTCCTCTCTATTCCCCCCAATATATCTTATAAGCGCGCCAACGTGGAAAACGATTGGCATTTGAGAAGCTAATAGCGTAACTTTTATTTGGCAATTAAGGGGTTTATTATAAACCTTACAAATTATGAAGATAAGTGTTACTTTTTGTATATAATTTTATGTATGACAATCCCATGAAGTCACTGGTGTTTATTAAACTTGTTCTTAACTTAGTATTGTTAGATGTGCAACATATCAGTGTAAAAGTGTATTTTATTTTTTATTATGTCAGAATGTATTTTGTTTGTTTACTTTCATTAAATTATTATTTTTTTATAATAATCTTCTGTTTTCGACTTTTCAATATGCTCGCGTCCCCCTCTCAGATTTGTCATGCCGCCTCCAAAGGGGTCGCGCCCACAGTTTGAGAAACGCTGATTTACAGAAAAATAGGAACCTTTTATTTGGGTTGGGGAAATATAATTTTAATCATGAAAACAATCCAACGCATTTTTCTAAAAATAAAAAATACCGAAGAAGATATTCCTGAAAATAAGTAAATATTATAGAACGTATATTTACTGGGTAATCGTGAAAAGCTGTTAAATTACAAACATTAGTTTGAAAAAATAAACGTAATCTTATAACAGTATTAAAATAATGTATAAATCACTAAGAACTAAAGCATATATGATCTTCAATTGAACGCATGCCGTCCCACCCAGTATGGTGGTTATGACACTCGGGGAGTGGGTTCGGGTTCGAATCCCAAGTAAGGCATGGATGTACCTTCGGGAAACGAAGCCAGATTTTCGCCTGAAATAGATTCTCGTCTCAAAAGGAAAGCAGTGTACTTCTTCTGTTATTTACTGGGATCATCGTTCGTAAAAAAATTCTGTATTCTTCAGTGATTGTGTTCTATGTTTCTGTTCTTCTATCTCACTTCTTTAGTATGTATCCCAGTAATAAACACACGACAACAATAAAATTGAACGCATATTTGATAATAACTTAACAAAGAAACCAAACAATTAAAACAATTTTTTTTCTTTTTTATAAATAGCAATAGTAATAATAGGCAATAGCTGATATGATAGGTGATTTAGTATTGATCCTAAAAATGGCATAATTGCAATGATATAAACTAGAACTACACCATTTATGAATTTGCAGGATTTTGTCAGTGGATAGTTACATCAAAAATTATTCTAAGAAAAGAAGAAACAATCTGTATTGGAGAAAAACAAACAAAGGGCTTTGATACTATTTATGATCAAAATATAAATTATAATCAATATTAAAAAAAGTGCATCATCTTGAAGATAAGTAAAGATATGAAAATGAATTAACAATCAGAATCAAAATACACATTGAAAATAATTCAATAGGTGAAGAAAGAAGAACTTTAATAAAAAAGACAATTAAAATTTATGAACAAAGAAAAATAGTTAAGAAATTATCAGTGCCTGATATTATGACAACAGTTCCTGCTTCAAGTATTTATTGAAAAAAAGTTAAGCAATATTTGGAAGGGAGTTATCCAAAATATAATCGCAACTAACTTTTAAAAGAGAGCGAGCAGTGAAGTATTAATTTAAAAAAAAAATGAAAATAATTCAGTGGTTGAAATCAATACTAAAACATCCAAGTGTATGTCATAGTAAACATGAAGCAATTGATTGTTTCAAATTGAACTTTACAATACATGTATTCATATTAAAAACCGAAAATATTTCTTTTTGGAAATCATGTGTGTGATGGAAATTAAAAACATAAAACTAATTCACTAATCCGAATTAAATGTATAAAACCTTGAAAATACAGGAATATTTAAGAGCAATAACTTAAACATAATTAAAATAAAACTTTTTTTTTCTTAAAAAAATACTAATTGTTAGGTACTAAATATCTAAAAACCTTTATTGATGAAAGCATAATAAATATAATTCCACTTGAATCTAACTAATGATTGACGCCTTATGGGAATTTAAAATCTCATTCAAAAGGCTGCTAAATACTTCAACTAAAAAATATTATATTTTTCTCTAAAGAAAATATAATTCTAAAAAGTTCCTACAATTGTAAAATTATTTAAATTGCAACTTAATAGTTCTAAAATTTATTTAAAAAATAAAATCAAAAAATATTATTTATCTTTAACAGTTATTCGTACTAAATACATTGGTTATAACCAATATATAAAATTAAACATAAATATGTATCACCAGTAGCGCACACAGGAATTTTTCGAGAGGGGGAGGGGCAGGGTCGAAAGTCGACCATTCTTGTGTCACGCTCCTTTTGATTTTGTCGATTTTCGGGAACAAAAAACAGTAAAAAACTAATTATTGAATAATTAGCATTAATGAATAAAATTAATAAATTAAAATACTCAGATATTTTTTTAAACCTTCATTGGATTAACCTCTTACTCCTTTATTTTGAAATTTTACTCATTGTACTCATATATGCTGCATACAGTTACCATAATTTAATAATTTTTCCATGCCCCTTACTTGAACTCTAGTAATACATTGAAGCATCCCAAAATAAATTACCTCTCTTAACCACAATTTAATATAACGCTTTATTTCCAGAATAATGCTATTTAGTTTACCCCAGTATACATTAAGCTAAATACAAAGATAACTTATTAGAAGGATAGAGCAGAAATGCATGGATTCGTTAACTATGTAATTTAATTTCAAGGATGTAACTCTGTTTCCATGGAAACGTGGAATTCTCGCAATTAATTAAACTTTCATCTACAAGATGATACTTTGTTGCAAAAGTAGAGTAACAGCATTCCATTACCAACTCTTGGATTTCCATTAGCAAATTAGCTGGAGAATTTCTTCACTTCAAAAATATACATCTACAGCTTTAAATTTTATCAGTTTATTATTGGTATTAGAGATTGCAATACCGGTATACCGGGATACCGAATACCGGTATTTTGAGACATTTGTACAATTTTGTAATACGGGGATTCACAAATTTAAGTACCGTTTTTTCGGTATTCACTAGAAATTTTTAAAATTGTCTCCACTATATGTTCAGAAATAGTCATCATAGCAAAATAGTATACGCGTTTTTGTTTTTATGTCTCCCTAAGGAGGGAAATTAATTAGACTGTGAATACAAAGTAGTATCGTACAATCAAAATAAATGATAAAATATGTGAATCATCCAAAGAGGCAGACCAAATCTCTTCTATTACGCTTAGAACGATATTGCGCAAGCGCAGGATTCTTAGTCTCATACTCGTATCTGTGAATACAAGGTTGTAGTTGTGAAGAAAGTGCATAATATTTCGATATATTTTAAATTGGTGAGTTTGTTATTCACATTGTATTTGCTTATCATACTTTAGGGTTCAAAATATTTTTCAGCCCATAATAATGAATAAGAATAATTTTAAAGAACATAAAAAATCATTTGATAATACTTCGGTTTGGTTTCATTATTTATATGAGGAAAACCACAGACTGAATAGTGATACTCGTAGTTACACTTTTTTGTGATTTAAATAAATAAGATGTTCCTTTACTTTTTTTTTATTCTTTATAAACTATTATAATTTATAAGTTACACGTTATTATTTGTGATATTTACACTCTCTAATAAAACGGTTAAATAAAACAAAGAAGTGCCTGTGTTTTCTTTCTTTTTCTAAAATTTCTACTACCGGTATCAAAACCGGTATTAAGACATAAAGAATACCGAGTACCGGTAAGGAACATTTAGTCCGATATTGCAATCCCTAATTAGAATATGCTGAATTTTTTTCCCCATTCTGATAATAATGAAAATCTTATGCTATCGTAATGATAATAAAAGGAAAAAATTTTAACATAAGGAAATACCTTCATTTATATACACTAGTGTGCAAAACTTAAATAATAACGTAAATTTTAACCCGCGGTCACTCGCACCTGTTTCTCTACCGTCGTCACTCGCGGGGTGTAGAGAACACCCCAAACTCTCTTAACACGTGTATTTAAATAAGAAAAAATTTTTAAGTCTCAATTATGATATATATTTATGAAGTATAAGAGGTTTTTTGTATTATACAAACAAAATTGTTAAATTTATTGCATTCAAATGAGACTAGCATTAATTTAAGCTAAACCTACAAAATTTTCACATTTTGAAGTACACAATTTTATATTTTTTCATAAACCACAAGTAAAACGTATATACCAGTAATAAATATACTTTATAATTAATGATAAGGATAGTAAAAAGTAGAAAAATAATATTTTAATCATTTTTCAAACATTCAGAGCAGACTGTATTCATTTGCTTTAAGCACATATTTTTCTTACATTGAAGACAAAAACAAATAATTTTTACATCTTTTACCCGTGGACAAGCAGTGCAACACCCCTTTTTTAGGAGGATTAATGCTCTTTTTTAATATATTCTGTGTCAGTAAAGCTTCTTTTGAGTGTTTTGTTAAGGTTTGGGAAATCCGATCTCATATCCCACTGTGGCTGCACAAGATCCATTCTAATCTCCTCTAATAATATTGAATGTCTCATTTATTTTCAGGAAGAACCGAATGATAGACAAAGGAAGCATTAATTCCTGCAGTATTAAGTAGATGATAAAATATTCGCAATGGCCAAAGGTTACATATTCGCGATACATAATATATACTGCACATTTCATCAGTGGTATCAACACCACCTGTATTAAAAAATTTATGATTTCAAGTTTCATCTCTCCAACTTTGGTTACGAAATCACGCAGTTATCGAATTCACTTAGTTCATTTTGTCAATCTGTTGATACAGTATCTAATAGACGACAAAGTCGTTATTTCTCCCTTTCTCATGGAATTTTTGTCATAATTTCTAGAAAACGTTTTGAAATTTTTTTTAAAAAAATTGTATTTTACAAATATTTTATAGAATTATATTATTTTTATACCGCATTTATTGAAATTTTAAATAAAATATTCGTGCATATTAATATATTTGAAAAAAAAACGTAAACGGAAAGAGTAAAACGTACTTTTCCGTAGATGCTTCGAGTACGAAAATATAACTCAATCACTCGCGGGGTGTTCTCAGCACCCCAAATAAACTTTTGAAGGTCGTTACATTCCAATCGTCCTAGCGAGATTGATTACATCAGGTCTGAAGGTTCAATGACCTAAAATGGGCAGCTACAGAAAAAATCGTGGCTCTGCGCATTATTTTTAGAATTGTAGGAGGCTTTTCTTGTTGCTGGGGTGTACAGAACACCCCACGCGAGTGATCGCGGGTTAAGCAGATAGATGAACATTGTAGAAAAGGGGTTATTGCGATTCAGTAGAATGGTGATGCGTATGTGAACGTAATGTTCGCAAAACGCGAGCGCTGGCACGCGCAGTTCAAGCCTGCAATAAAAAGAACCGAGGCGCAATTAAAACAGGCGCAAGTGAGTTATTTGGTGAAATTTGGCTAGAAAAAATCACCTGGGTGTCTTCATACGTAGAAAAATGATTAGAAAGCTGGAAGCGTTTGACCAATGTAGCTGAAAAGTTCAGAATCAACAAAAATGTCGTTTCGCGCGCTTGGAAAGCTTTCCAAACCATAGATACAGCCGTTAAAAAGGTTAGTGGTGGCCACCCTAGGAAAACAACTGCAGTGGATGACCAATATATCATCCTGTAGGCAAAAAGGGCCCGATACCAGTCAGAAAACGCCATTACTCAACAACTGTGTACAGCTACAGGACGACAAGTGTCGCGGTTTCCTATGGCCAGACGCCATTACAAAGGTCACCTATTTGCCCACCGTCCTGAATGCTGCATCTCTTCGAAAGGTGGTCATCAGCGGCACCGTTTAGAGTGCTGTAAGGAGCACGAAAACTGGACATATCAATGCAGTCGTGGGCTCCTTACGGATGAGAGTCGTTTCACAGCCACAAGCAATTTTCAACGCCAGTTGATTTGGAGACAGGTCGGGACCCGGTTTCCTCCCAGTAACATCATGGAAAGAGATCATTGCTATGATCTTGAAGCTATCGCCTAGGGTGGCATTATGCTGAACTGGCGGTCTGAGCTCCACATTTTCGACAGAGGTTCTGTAACCGGAGATGGCTATCGTAAGGTAGTGATCCTTCCCCGTGTGCATCTGTTCCGAGGTGCTACTGAACCAGACTTCATTTTTGTGGAGGACAATGCACAGCCACACTGGATTGCTGATGTTCAGCAGCTGTTGGAAAGTGAAGATATCACTAGAATGGATTGACCAGAGTTCTTCCCTGATTTAAATCCCATTGAATAAGGGTGGCAAACCTTTATGAATCAACATGCCATTTTCGCTAAAGAAATGTTTAATGAGGTATAGACGTGTCGTCAAATAATTTTGACTTGTGATTATTGGGAAAATAACAAAACTAAATACTAACAACTCAGAACTCTTTATTTATTTCGAAAAATTACATTTAGTATCTTATAGTAGTAAATGTTTTAGTTTTATACAGCTATTCAAATTAACGCAACATTAGTGTGATTTCTGCTGTTGCAGATTAGATGAAAAATAACTTATATTAGGATTGTAAGATGTTACTCTTATAGCAAAATGCATGCTGAATTGGAATAATCTGCCAAACGGTTTCTATAAGCTAGTCTTTAATGCTATTCATCTCTGAAATTAATGACTCGCAGGCGTAAGTAGATGAAGATATGGTTAAAATAGCATGACCCAGCTTCTTCAAACAGTTAAATGTGTCTGGAATCGAATTCCATATTTCCAAAATTTTATTAGTAGCATTTTTACATATATTGCCTGCTCTAATCTTTCTGTTTCAATTAATTCTAACTTTCTACTTTTCAACAAATTTTTGAATCCATATTAAACTACACTGGAAATCAATCATTTGCGTTTTAAATTTTTCAATTTCAAACAAATTAAATTGGGAAAAGTTCAAGTTATTAAATGAAACCCCATCAGGGTGCATAAGAAAACTTGAGCTCGTTTCCGATAATTCTTAGAACTGAGAAAATCTGGCTGAAAACTGCTACAGATCACTCGCATTTGTATGTAATACTTCATATTGCCAATTGTTATTTTGAATTAAAATGCAAATCGTTTTGATCGGTGGCCATTGGTTCGCCATCCCTGCCATAGAACATGTTTGGGATAGTTTGGGGAGACGCCTTACGGCATGATTACAACCTACGGAGAACATCCAACAATTGTAACAGATGCTGATTGAGGAATGGACACTCTTACCTAAAACATTGTTGGACAATCTGGTGATGAGTATGGAGAGACGGTGAGAAGCAATCATTGTGCAATAAGGGAAGGGCATATTCCATACTAAGAAACATCTGCTTGTTGTTCTTTCTTTTGGACAAACAATTATGTATAACAACACTATGAGTTCAATAA
>BMAV01000648.1:127271-156205 GCA_019973955.1 Trichonephila inaurata madagascariensis
TTTTTTTTTTGTTTGATTCCATTCTATTCATTGTATTCATTTCTGAGCAACTGTGCTTTCGTAATCGTTTGAGTACAAAATGGTGTCTCTTGTGTCTGAATTTCGTGTCTTTCAGATGATTTCTCGTGCATTTATGATACAAAAAAAAAACACGTTGCTTAAGTTTTGCACACCAGTGTGTAATGTTAAATATTAGCAGTTATTTCATAAAAGACAATATTTTAAAGCAGTTAAGAAATATCGGGGTACAAGGGAAAGTTCTGTCGTTTTAAAACACGAGCACTTTATGCGTTGACGATCCTTCGCAGGAATTCGGCTCCGACTAAAACCGATTTAAACAGTTAGATTAGAATACTATTGATGATTCAAACACATTTTTCGCATTTTAGTTACTTTTTTTAAACTTAAAAGACTGTCAACAACTTAAGTGCAGAAAAAGTGCGCTAAAAGACATTGTATGTAGTTTGAGTTCCTAAAAGGAAATCACACGATGGAGGCAAAAAGAAACTTGTGCGACGTGTTTGGAGAAGAAGCAGTAACAGCTCGAACATGCCAAAGATGACTTGTGAAATTTCGCTTGGGTGATTTTTCTTTGAAAGATGAACCCAGATCAGGGAAACCACTAAATGTCAGTGACAAAGTGCTATGCAGTATGTGATCAGAATAAATCTCACGTTAACTTCCACAGAAATGGGCTTCAAGCTTGGAACTCATCAGACTACTGCTTTGGTTTACATTAAAATACTTGTTTCGTGTCCATACACTCTCTTTGGGTGACACACGAGTAAAGGGGGGGGGGAATGGACAGAATTTCGATATGTTCTTAAAATCTTGCTCGTCACAAAAGATAACCGTTTTTGGACCACTTGGTGACTGGAGATGAAAAGCAGATAGTTTATAAGCACGTGGTTAGAAAAAAGTATATGTTTTCAAAAGGAAGACACCACCATCCACGTCCAAGACAAGGTTATGTTGTGTTGTTGGTGATACAGCAAGGATATAGAGCACTTTGAGTTGTTGAATGACAATGAAATGGCCGTTACTGTTAGCAACTTGATGTTTTGAGCAAAAAAATTCAACATAAACGTCCATCTTTGATCAACACAAAGAGTTTGATTCTTCATCACGACAAAGCTAGACTACACACAGCAAGATATACAGCATAAAAAAATGTAGAGTTGGGTTGAGAAACTTTACCTCAGCCAGCATATACTCCTAATATTACTCCATCTGACTATTATCTGTTCAGGGCGCTGCAAAACTTTCTTGATGGAAATAAACACAGAAATTGTGAGGGTATCCAAATGGCAGTGGAAGAATACTTTGTCTCCGAAACCGTGTGACGTCTCTCGCGTCTTTCTGCTAACATAACTCCTATGTTCTTTGACGGCCACGATTAATGGCAAAACTTTTCCAACCCAACACCAAGAAGATAAACAAAGATAATATGTAAATGAGATATACTATAAAAGGATAGAAGCTTTGATGATAAGAGATAGCGTGGCAAGCTTAGAGATAGTAGTGTGGAATCATTCTGATCAATAACACGGCAAGTTTGAAGATAGCTTAGTGTGGAATCTTGCAGATCAAGAGTTAGCGGTCCGATAGCTTTAGAAGGAATAGAAATCCTATATAAAGAAGTTGGAATCTTCATATATAAAGTGAAAGATAAATATCTCTTTAGGTAAAGGAAGGAGATCTGCAAAAGGTAATATTTGATATAAGTAATTAGATGAATCGTATTAGTAATTATAATTGAGATAAAGGATCTAGTTGCGTGGTCTGACTTAAATACACAGTTTAATTTGGGTGTTAACTCTCATTTTAATTAAAATTGTCAAATTATAATTTAAGTAATATAAGTTATTCTTAATAAAAGTTGTATTAAGAACTACTATGTCTCATCATTTTGATAATCCCACACCTCTAGCTTACGCGGAACCGGCACGACATGGTCATCACAGGATGGTTATGTCACAACCGAGGAAAACAATAAGCTGCCAGAACGATGGCAGACAGTTGTAACTAACAAAGGACATTATATTTTAGATTAAATTTTAAATATAAAATGGAAAAAAAAAAATGTTTTGTTCTTTCTTCAGAAAAAAAAAAACGACAGAATTTTTCCTTACACCCAATTGTATTAACTCGTTAACTCTTAACGTTCTAAGCTGAAATTTGATTGATTGTTTATTAATATCGCATTTTAAAGCAGCACGAGGCTTATTGGCAACAGTCCTCATAATTCCAAACTACAGCTGTCCTAAGCTGTGATACCCTTTATTTTACCATCAAAGGTATGATTTAGGTATAAACAATTTCTTGAACACTTACATTAGTTTTTTATTACATAACTTTTTTCCTATAAATATTTAAGATTTGAATGGTAGTAGTATGGCAAAACATGAGATCACTGGACCCCTCTCTAATGGGGGAGGAGTGAGGTTACATTCCAAAAAACACGTAGACGAAAGCGCTAAGGGGTATGACAAAAATTAAAAATCTTTTGTTCAATAGGGGCGAGACCCTCCTCTCCCCCTTGTGAACGACATTGTCTGGGTTTCATATTAGCTCTTGTAAAATAACTACCAAGTAATCATTAGATATATTCTGAACGCAATAGATTACTAGACGTTGCCTTGCGGTATCTTGATTGCAACAAAACAAAACGATATTTTGGTAGAAATTAAATTGGCATTACAGTTTTTCTACAACAGACATATTTATTTTATGTCACTGCACACATAATCTTGTGCACATAAAAATATGAAAAATAACAAAAAATTAGGGTATGTTATTAAAAGACAGAAATTATTTTTCTGAGTTGAAATAATCATATTATATTCATAAATCTGCGTCTCGTTAAATTTTTTTAACATATCATACATGTGAGACGTAATATAATGTATATTTTAGAGCTTATTGCGTTTTCACTAAAATTGATGTATTTATTTTTTT
This sequence comes from Trichonephila inaurata madagascariensis, assembly GCA_019973955.1. Classification (NCBI taxonomy): domain Eukaryota; kingdom Metazoa; phylum Arthropoda; class Arachnida; order Araneae; family Nephilidae; genus Trichonephila; species Trichonephila inaurata. Next base: position 130,230 of record BMAV01000648.1, read on the forward strand.
ATAAGAAAATTACAATTTAAACTCTTTAGTTTAAAAATTACTTGAATGGCTTACGAAAAAACTCAGGAACCTTTAATTATACGTAATGTGATTCAATGGAGAAAAACGAAATTTCATAATTGTTCACAGTAATTTTAGAAAGATAAGAAATTATTTAGGTAATTTTGATGCGTGAAAATCTTAATTATATATATATATATATATATAATGTATTAATTCTTTTTTCGATCTATTACTTATTTTATTGTTTTAAATTTAAATCATATATTTATTTAAATTTCAATATAAAATTTTAGTCAATTACGGTTGTTAAATAAAATTTATTACAAGGAAAAAGTTTAGTTTTAACCAATTCAAAAATGAAAAGTATAGAAAAATAATTATAAATCCTCAATTCTATGTTGTACTTTTAAGGTAATAAAAAAATAAATTGAAAAAAAACTCTCAATAGAAATTTTAGGGGGACATATTTAGAAATTTCTTTTACAAATAATTAAAAAAACATTGTGACTTCAATAAAACAAATGTAATAAATTCTGATGGCAAAATAAAATTGCACATAACCTTACGTTCTCATCTTGTATAATACAAACAATGCCTACTAGATAAAATAAATGAAAAATATTAATTTCGTTAACACTAATCAAATTAATTTAATCATTATACAACAGAGTAATGGATCTATCATTAAACTTAAGGAGGAAAAACCCTAAAGTAATTTCAAAAACATTTTACTTCATAAAATGTCAGTGTCTAAACGAAATTTTATAAATTTTCTTGACATTTTGTGAAAATTTAATACATCAAATTGAAAACTAAAAACATGGGAAAATATCAGCAATATTTAATCATAAATTCTTGATATTGTATGAACAGGGAGGAAAGTAATCGCAAAAGAATTTGCGAGCAATAAATCGAACGACATTTAAAAAAATAGAGTTTTATTTTTTAAACAATACAAATATAAGAAAAAATATTTTTACTTTAAATAATTTAATTACATTATTTTTTTGTTAAATTCCTTTTCCACAATTATTGCTTATTTTTTTTTTAAAAAAAGTGTTAAATCTTTATTTAATATACGATAAATGTAGAATTTCACAATAAAATTTAAATAAGGATATCCTATATAGGATATATCAAAACATTCATATTTCTTTACAACCTATAAATTGGTATTTGGAAAAAAAGTTCCTGTAAATATTTACTTCATTAAATAGCGCATAAGTACGACACATAAATAAAAATATAGCTTATTCATGTGATTTTAAAGTTCATATCTAAAAATGTACATATATATTTTTGTTTAAATTTAACTTTACCCAAATTATCGGTAGTATAAAAGCTTTTAAAACGAAACAATTCAATTTCACGCAGATTTCGAATGTTATTTCCAATTCACGATGTTTCGTTTCTCTACACAAATTTAATATTTTGTGTTACATTGAAGTTGGTTTCAGTTCGATTGTCAGCAGGATTGTATAAACAGAACAATGTACTTGTATTAAAATATACGTTTTATTCTCATAAAAGATTTTAAACAACAACAGTTGACTTCTGTCCCCACTAAACTGGATTTAATTCTGACAATTGATTTCCAAAGAGAGATTCTCTTTTCATGATAATTGGTTTCATAAATTTGATTTCATGTTTTGTAAGCAAGCAATCATTGATTAAACGAAAAGTATGATGAAACTGAGAATGTTAAATGAAGAAATTTAACTTTTTTAAAATTATTTAAATTAAAGTTAAAATAGTCAAATTATCCAAGTATAAATTTTCAATTGCAAATAGAATTATACTTCTGTGTGTGTCCGTAAGGTAATTTTAATCGAAAAAATAATCATTTTTTTCAACAGCTAAATATAATTAAAAACGATTAGAAAAATTACCTTTTTGTGAGAATTAAAAAAAAAAAAGACATGATAGTTAAAAGAGAGTTTATTCTTCAACTTATGCTATGTATTATAAATTTTAAATATTTCTTTATGTGTAAGCGCATGTCTTAAAATAATTAACAGAAATTAAGCTGTTTCTAACTCTGTCGATGAACACATGATCAAATATATATATATATATATAATTTATAACAATTCCGCTACATGAAAAATGAGATCCAATTAGCTCATATTAAACGCATTTTAAGTGACTTTTCTTTTCAAAAACACTTGTATATTTGTATAATACCTTTTATTCGGGTGGGGGAACGAAATTAAATATGCAGATTTTTCCTATTTTTCTACTTTTTTATTTTATGAAACTATTGCCTGGAAAAAGAATCCCCTTTTATTTAAAATTTTAGGCATACACAAGTATATATTTTTTTATAATTCTCTAGAATATTGAATTCTTAAAAACGAAAGAAGATAAAGCTTTTTTCAAAAATGATTTATTGAAATAAAAAAAAAAAATATTAGGCATAAAAAAAAGCCTATGCATTGCACCACAACAAATCGATACAAAAATAAAAAAAAACCTAATATATTTAATAACATACATATTGTTTCTTAATGAGCACCACATATTTTGAAATATGCTTTATTATTTCCTCCTTAGAATTATGAGTTAAAATTGACAAGAGAAATAATTTTAGCCTAACTAGTGGATTCCTATACTGTGACGGAATAAGACTCATAGATATCATTGGATTAAAAGTAATAAAAAAACATGGAAAATTTATTATATTTTTATTTTTTTTTCTTAACTGAAATGTAAAAAATTCTCAAAGGCGTGAAACAGTTTATCTTATCAAACCCCAACGAAATATAAATGTTACTTAGTTCACAATGAATATTCTACTTAGCTAAGTTTGAAGGATGCACAATTATATTCAAATAAATTTCCTCAGCACCTTTACAAAGACTAGAAATAAATTGAAATAATTCACAAATTATTTGCTAGTCTCCCACCTGACAATAGTAATCCTTCGTATGCTCTCCTTAGATTTTTTTAAATGGCATTTCATTTATCATCGTTCCTTCACAAGACAAGGTTCTCGTGTCAAATAATGTCATAAAGAAACCCTATACGTTATTTAAGGGAAAACCCACATGAGAATTGACTACAATATATTCGAAACAATATTTTAAACTTTTCAATAAATCGTTAGAGGAAAATATAAATAAAAATAAATTATAGTTTAAAAAAAACTAAAAAACACGCCTTTATAGTTAATTGAACAGAAAAGTAAAAATAATTCCTAATATAAGAATAAAATGATTAACGAGAAAATGAATGTCATTGGTGTAAAAGCGTGGGGTGATCGATATTAATTGGTATAATTTCTTATTAGTTCTATTCCGAAATGCAGAGTCAGAGTAAAAATGTAAAACTAAGCACCCCACGTTTTTACCAAAATGACATTAATGTTCTCGTTTATCATTTTATTCATATATTAAGAATTATTTTTTTCTTTTCAGTTCAATTAACTATAAAAGCGTGTTTTGTTTTGTTTTTTGTTTTGTTTTTTTAAACATAATTTATTTTTTATTTTTTAGTTCGGTCTATAATAAAAGTGTTTTTTTTTTCTTTTCATTTTTTAGACTCACTTGTTTTGTTTGTTGTACTTGTATTAACCATGGAAGTTTCCACAATAAGTTTATAACTTAATTTTTTAGTCACCAAATATAGAATTAGTCACCAAATCTGGAAATGGAAAATCGTTAATCCTGATGATCCTAATCAGGACAATGGAACAAAATTATTAAATTATTGAATTGTCATCGGTCCTTGACAAGTGTGCAAAATTTCGAATTATTGTAATCTGACCTTTTAAAGTGGGTTAAAATAGAGTTCAAAGATTCCGTTACAAACAGATGAAGCTAATAGAAGTGTGTTGATAATCGAGATCTCCCCAAACGCAAAATAAATACAATCGCAATTGAAACATTTAATCGCTAATCAGAATTTCAATAAAACTTTTGAAAATTTCAAGGAGGATTCGAATTTAACAATTGAGATTCTTTTATGCCATGACTATAAACTGTTATGCACATTGCTAGTTGTATTTATTTTGACATATCAAGATGCATGAGTATCTTAATGTCTTTCTTAAAAAGTAACAAAATAAAACTATAGGGGAAAAAACGGATGGAAAAATGTGATACAATAAATATATATGAAATATCGATATCAAATAGGATATCGAAGAAACGTACCGATTCTTGAAAAGTTTCAATATCGGTGATTTCAAAGAAGTTACATGAGAACACTCATTACGAATCTATCCATATCGACCCTGCACAAAAATATAGTTTTGCAATCTTACAAGATTCTCAAGGGGAATGAAATATTTTCGGATAAAACAAGGATAAAATACATGAAATATGTGATTTAAAACTTTCAGATACGTTTTCAGTGAATAGCGAAATTTTATACATAAAACTCTGAGCATTCCAATATATATCATTTCCGTTTTTGTTACTACTTCAACTGGGTAATTCTCTACAACCTCAGTATTATCTTTAGTTCGAATGCCTAGTTATCAAAAAAGACCTTAATGTAATTGAATAAGAAAATTGTTCAAGTATCCTATACCTTTGACAAATAATTTAACGTTTCGTCATCTCTGATTATTAAGGAATATATATCCTACTTTTCTTCAACTCCAAGATAAAATATTATAAAACGATAGATACATGGTATAATTTTATAGTACTACATTCTCGACATATTCACTAGTAACAATAAATAATAATAATAATAAACAATGATGTATGGTTAATTGATATTGAATTTAAGAAAAACGTTTAAATATTACCCACGAGGGGGAAGAAAACAACTTAAAATCATATATAATTATAAAATATGATACTATTTCTTGAAGCAAATAACATTTTTCTTAATGGAAGCTGTTTTATATCAGTTTTTCTTTCCTCGATGAAAATGTTACAAGTATTTTAAATACACATAAATATAAATTTATAATTTTCGTACTGAAAATTATAAATTTGAATATATCCTTTGAATATGGAATAACATGCAATACTTTATGAAATTTTTAATTAAACATTATTGTTTTATTTATCGGTGATTGTTATGAACAGACGATCCAGACAATTATTTATACAGCATTTGTAATAGATTTATTTTTAAAGTCACGTGGTACAACTTTAAATTGAAGTTATAATAATTTTTTTTACCATTTAAATTAAAAGAAAAGAAAAGTATCCAATTCAGAGTAAATGAATTTCGTATTAATTCAAAGAAATTATTTTCCTTCTCTCCTTCAAAAAAAGTAACGTATGACAAAATAATAATTTTAATTTGAGGAAGATAGTAATAAAATAAATTATATAAAAAAAATTGTATAGTTTTTATTGTTGCTGCTGTTGTAGCGGGCATTATGCATCAGTAACATTATGTTTTATAAAAATAACATTCTTATGTATATAAAGTGATACAATATATCAGCGCCATCTTTTGGCCTTTGGAAAAAGTTATTTAGTTTAACCCAGTTTTTTTCTCCCCTCTCTTTTTTTTTTTTTTGAATCAAGGTGCATTGATCTCGAGATGACGAATAAAGGAAGAAACTTTATCTTCTTTGGAAAAAAAATTATAGAATGTATGTATTAATTTTTTCAAAAACTCAATTTATTTGGACTTTGATTTTACAAAACTCGAGTATTTTTTTGAAATTTTTTTTAACTTATACAATACAAATGTTTGTAATTCAATAATCATCATAAATAAAAAGAAAAATATAAAATGTATCTTCTAATGTACAAAATAAAATATGGACACATTATGAATATAAGAGGGGAAAAAACTAATTTGAAAGTTATTTTACATTAAACATAATACTGTAGTATATAAAACCTTCGTACTCGCCCCCCCCATCACATATATCTATACCTAAATCTATCTATAGATATATAGATATTTTTTCTCAAAAAGTGCAAATTAATCTAGTGAACTATTCTTACCGCGAAGTCACTAACAACTAAAAAAATTTAAGACACACGAACATTCAACAATTACACGTGATAGTTTGCACATTTTGCTTATACATTAAATATATCCAAAATATGTTAATACGAAATAAAATGACATACAACATAAATTGAAATGATTTAACACTCGAATATTATGGTTTATGCTTGACTTGAATAAAAATGCAATCGTAAGTCACTGAATAAGGGGAAGGTGTGATAATATTCCATGCACTGAAACAAAAATCTTGCGTTTTTATTAAAAAATAAGTCATCATCGTGGGCTTAAATGATAAGAACCCGTAAAATGGCTCAATGGTATGACACCATTTTTATAGATCTGTGACGAAAATGCTTTCAAAAACATGAAATTAGCATTTATAATATTTTACTAAGCATTCCGGTGAAAATAAAATGTCCATGCAAATATTATCAAACAAATACGATCGATTTGAAACATGAAACATTTCATGTGGAATCTGGCAAAGAAGTTTCATAAAATGAAATTAGACGCAGTAACAACTTTTATGATGCTCCTAATAAGCAGCTTTAAATTTGCTTATCAGAAGCTGCTTTTAAAGCTCAACAGCTTTGAAAGTTTCGTGCATCGGGCTCACTGAGTAAAATAGCCATAAGATGTGTTAATGTTAGTTTATTGAAGTAGCTAATTCCACCTGTCTGACTGTGTCAGATCAAGGCCTACGAAATTTATCGAGGCATAGGGCTAGTTTCCTACGCCTGTCCTTATCTGTAACTTTGAGCACCATACACGTGACAGTACGATTTGGCTCAGTTCCGCCCTAATTTTGAGGGAGAACAACAGGGATGTTGCTACCACCGTACCAGCCGTATCAATGATAAAGGGCCCCTAAGTATACCACAAACAAGGCTAAAAAGGGCCCGAAAGAGTTTTGATACGGAGTCTACTCAGAACTAGATACGCTAGTGGAGAACACCACGAGGAGCAGGCGCTTCTCACATCCCTTCCACTTCCACCAACCTCACGAGAGTCCTTGCAGCTCGACGGTTATTTAGAGTACCCCCATGCCCCAAATGCACAATACATTTCTTGTTGTTGTTTCTTATCCTCGAAAGATCTGACATACGTCAGATCTGCTTCAGAAGGTTTCTGACCTCCAAAACATCCATAATAATAAGGGGGGGGGGGTCGGATGTTAAGTTCCTCTTAAAATGTCCGAAGCATCCCAGAATGTGATCCGATGAAGCCGGATGATCACAGCATATTTTACAAGTGGGATGGACCTTTCTGCCACTATTATAGGAAAGACATTTTAGTCGGCCCCTTGTTAGTCTATCCAGAACAGTCTGGAAATCACGGTCACATTTGATATTTAGCACAGAACTAGGGGAAGTGCGCAGTGCCAGTAGCCGTTTCATTCTCAATAATCTCTTTGGCAAGTCTATCAGCGACTTCAATACCTCTCATGTTAACATGTGATGAAATCTATTGGAGATGGATGTCGTGGGTCTGAGAGATCTTCCTCAGTTTGAGCAGAGTAAAAACGCTGGTTTCATCGTTTGCGGAGGACCAGCCACTAAAATGCTGCCCCTACACAAATGTAGGTCCCACCTACGATATTTAACCCTCCAAGCGGTCAGCACGTAAAATCCCGTCATTCCAGAGATGCTTTTTCTGCCTTCAAGAAAGATTTCCAAAGGTGGCCGAGCTACATTCTTAAAAATACGACTCAACCGCTTTTGAGAATCCCACCTGACGGCAAAAAAATACGTGCGGTGCATTTTCGAAGCATCTCCAGAATGGCAAGACTTTAAGTGCAGACCGCTTAGAGGGTTAAAAGTAGAGACAGTGCATAGCCTAAGTTGACAAATAATCGAAACAATAACCCGAAACAAATAAACGTGCATGACTTACAATCACACAAACCGGCTCGACCGACTGCCACCTTTCGACTGAATGAGTAATGATGGTTTCTGGTGGTAGGCCTAGGCCTGTACGTTGACGACGGTCAACACATGTAGCCAGTTGACGTATCATCCAAAATTCCAGTTTTTCGTAGAATACAACTGGAAATAATATTTGACAGTTGAAATTATTCGAATCATGATGTTATTCAGACTGAGTCGAGAACGAGATGAGGCCCCAATTGCAGCCTAGACCCTGGATCTTAGCCCAGTTGGTTCCTGCCTTAAAAGACTCCCCTAGATAAGGTTTGTTGAGTTTTAGAGATGATTTTTCCTTCGGTTATAAGCCTTACAATAACACAAGCGGACGTTCGATACATCATGAGTATATTGGAGGGGTTCTTCCATGATTGCCGGTTAATTTTCTTTTTTAAAACAAATTTCGAAAAAAGTCAGTTCATCATTGATTCATTGAATATTAATTTTGCATTGTTCAGCTATACGAGGGCTTTTGGCGACGGACCACATAATTTTGAACCATGGTCAAGTGACGTGGACGACACCTGAGCTGGCACCCCCTCTCCTAGCTACCACACCACACCACAGAAACGGGTGGACGTTTCAGATCTCGACAGATTTAACGTGCATCGCTGCCCTACACGGCAGGTTTTTAGTGATACTGGGCTCGAACTCGTGACAAGGCAAGCCACGATCCAATACCTATACCACTCGGCTACCACGGCTATTCGAAAAAGGTCAGAGTAAAATCATAATGTCATCTAAAATATAGAACCTAATGAAATATTTTGAAAGAGCCTATGCAATGAATGCTTCCGGGAACTGGATCACAAATTTCGTAATTTTTAATAACGTAGAAATCATTATAAGCTAATTTTAAGAATTGCTTGCATTTTATGTTGAATATTTTTTTTATTTATTTCCAATGGCTGATTACAAGACAACTGCAAACAAAATGAGAAACAGAGAATATTATAAAAAAAAACAAGAAACCACAGCAAAAAATAAGAAAAGAAATACAAGTCCACAGTAAAGTCTATAAATCACACATTTTGTGTCTGGCCTCCTTAATATCTGCTTCACATGGATCCAGAGCTGAGTGCACGGCAGCGTGCCATATGAATGGCATCCCTTTCTTCATTGGAGTCTTCATTAAATATTTAATCGCGAATGAACAGAAATATAAAAATAAAAACTTATAAAATGAAGTAATATGCAAAATTATGTAAGAACCAATTTACGTAACTATGCAAAGCCGAAGATTTTGTAGTGAGAAGTGTTTATTAACGAGGACTATTGGTAACAAATCTTGAAATTTCGAAACATGGTCAAAGTACCTGAAAATTTCAAAAGTCGTATCATCCACAAGCTTAGAGGCTCTCATAGTTTTAATACTTTATTAGGTATTATCTTATTCTGTTACAGCCGTTGTATTTCTTTTTGGAAGCTAATGTTTAATTCCGATACTTATAAATCATCCAAGTAAAGGAAGAAGCAAAGTGCATTACATCAACTAATTTCATATAAAATATTCATAATATACAATAAGAAATGTTTTAGTACATTCTCTAGAAAATAGCATAAATATCAGGTTCAAAAAGGTTTAAGGAAATATATTTGTAATATTTTAAGTTATCAGACTCGCCATGGTAGATTTTGAACAATTTAAATGCCCACTTCTGGTAGATCAAAGACCCACTTCCGGTTTTTCTAACTTTATAAAATTTTTAGTAGCGTGGCCTCTAGGTAGCGTAGAAAGAAACAAAGTATGTTTTGTAAAGCCAAAAGATAGCTCTATTCAATAAAATAAATAAAAATATCTATCTTGACCAAATTTGGTCATTTTCAACGAGTTTGGATGCAGCAATACGAAACAAAAGCAGAGGTATACCGATATCAAGCAAAATTAAATATAAATAAAAACCCAGAAAAAAAATCTTTTTATAAAAAACGACAAAACATTTAAAAAAATCTGTGAAAGGAAAAGGAAATTCCAAATCCATCAAGACATTCGCCAAGACTTAAAAATTAAGACTCAGCTCAAAGGGATGAAAAAAGTTATATTCTTCTTCCTTAAAAACTTTTCGAACTTTGACTTCCTCAAAGATGGCAACGGCGGCGGCGCCGTGGCAACAGTTTATCGAAAAAGTCGAGTGTGAAAGTTGACGAATGAGGTGTTGGGCTCATAGCAATTCATTGATTCCTAAATGGTTGCGCCTCAATGCCAGGGCATCATGATTGGAGCATGGAGGTTTCATGCATCCATCAAATCCTGCTGAGAAGGGAATGCATAAAACTTGATTTATGCGCCGTTTGTAAACTACCAACTCGAAATGGAACTGACTTGGATTCGCGCTCTTGCATCGATTCGTCTTATTTAGGGCTATTAAGGATAGAGGCGGCCAGAACTGGCTTTGGTTTTGAAAGTTCATCAATTCATTTTCATTTGAAAACTTCTGACAGGTGCCTAGGAATCACGTGATCCGGGGAACTTTTATGAAAATGATGAATGTAGAGACACAGAGGAAAAAGATCGTTCGCCATTTTAGATTATTATGTAAGACGGGATAATGGGAGGTTTTATAGAGATATGCATTATGAATACACAAGAGGCAGGATGTTCTTAAGGCATGCCTTCGAAATACATAAAAAAAGTTTTATTCTAAAAATAGAATAATAGTTTAATACACGAAATACATGTTTGGTAATTATAATTAATTTTAAAATGTTCATCAGTTCATATTAGTGTTGTATATAATTTATATTTCGAATAAAATAATAATACATGTGAAACATCGTAAAACAGAGTTTAAATTGGGATAGTTTCACTTTATTTTAATATAATTTTTTACAACGTAAATAATTAAAATAATCTCACGTCCATAAATTAAGGATAATGCAAAGAAAGAGTCAGAAGCAAAACAAATTTGACTTATTTGTAACGCCTTCTTATTAAACAAAAGATAAAGGGTAAAAAAGATGCTATATGTTTGATATCATTAATAAAAATTGCGATTTTTGATCTCTGGAGAAAATTACAAAATCTATTAACAAAAAACCAATATTACATGTATGGTATGATGGTTAATACATAGTATGTCTCCCAAACGATGCAATACAGTCTGTATAACATTTAGGCATGCTGAATATCAAATTATCGATCTGATCTTGGGGAATATTACACGGAATATTACACCACTCATCAAGCAATGCTCTCCGAAGTTCTAATAGACATGTAAGAGGTAGTTGACCGGCTGCAACTCGTTGGTCAAGCATATCCCACACAAGCTCTACTGGATTCAAGTCCGGTGAAAATGCTAGCCAGTCTATACGAGTGATATCCTCCAATTGAAGGCATTCGTTTACGATGTTTGCACGGTAAAAACAGATGTTGTCATACATAAACACAAATTCCAAAACGATGTCGTTCAATGATGGATCTCTTGGAGGTAACGGGTACCTGCGTTCTCTATAAGAAAGTCCCACGAGAATCAAACTGCAAGCTAAGCGCGTACTCGTCGGAAAACATTACACAAGCTTACAGTTGTGGTGTCCACAATGTATGCTCTGTACTCCAGGCTAACCGCATGCGAAGGTGAGTTACAGTAAGTGGTCTGACAGGTCTACGAGCACATAGACCAATCTGTACACAGTCTACCTTGAAACTGCGGCAACCGTGGCTAAAGAGAGCTGACGAGACAAGTCTGCCGCTGTGCTGCGCCTGTTTTGTTTGGCAGTAACTGCCAAATATCAGTTCTCATTCGGCGTTGTAATTCGGGTACGACTTGTGCTGTAACGTCTACTCACACTACCATCCTCTTGGAATCTTTGCCAAAGCCTGGAGATGTCACTGTGGGTGATTCCAAGTTCCTCGGATACTTCCAGCTGGGTACGCTCACATTCCAGACGGCCGATAATTCTATCAAGTAGAAAATCATCCAAATGCATCCTTTGCGTCAAAACTAAGTGGTTATTCCCCTGAAAGGCTTATAAAGCGCTTGCAAACAATTTTTTATTTCTTTGCCTGTATTCCTTATATATCCTCCTCTTACACCCTCGTCATTGTGACGTATTATCGGTGTCATCTGGTGGCTTCCTGCAATTTGCATATGATTCTTGAAGATGTATGTAGTCATTTTACGGGTGATATATTTATATATTTTATAATTCATTTTCCGAGAGACTCTGAATTATCCTTAATTTAGGGACATCAGCAGTAGCGCACACAGGAATTTTTCAAGAGGGAAGGGGGTGTCCAGGGTCGAAAGTCCACCATTCTTGTAACATGCTCCTTTTGATTTTGTCGATTTTCGGGAACAAAAAACAGTAACAAACTAATTATTGAATAAATAATTAACATTAATTAATAAAATTAATCATTAATAACAAATACTTAATTTTTTACGTACTATACGCTTAGAATTATAATCAATCGAAAAAAAATCAAGGGCTTTGGGGGGTCCTGACCCCAAGGACACCCCCTCTGGTGTGCACCACTGGACATGAGAGTACTATATTTCTCAAACATGAGCGCGATGGTATCATATTATTAAATGATCAATAAAACTTTTTTTAGTCTCTACATATCATTCCACACTAATTGCAAAGCATATAATTATTGGAAGATTATAATCATATGAGCTTACCAGTAACTCTGTTAAAATAAGCATCTTTCAAAAAATATGACTGCTAATCGTTAATTGATTATATTTCTCTCATCTTAACGTAAAACGTAAATTATAAAGAACTAATAAATAACACTACTATTTTATATTCAAACTTTAAAAAAATGTCAGAGAAAACTAACTGAAAACAGTAGAAATGATTTTTAATGAAGCATGACTAATGTTTACGTAATATCCAGCAAATAAATAAATTAATTAAAATACCTGTTATAAATCTAAGCATATTATATTGCGTAATCACTAATACCTTAATTCTATATAAATTGTACACATTCTATATAACCTTATTATATGAAACTTCGAAAAAATTACTCTTATTAATCATAAAAAAAACTGGACATGAAATTAATCGTTTGCGATGAAAAAGAGGCTGAAATTCAACAGGAAAAAAAAAACTGAAATGATTAAACTTTAAAGGCAGTTATACAATTAATCAAAATGTTTCGATTATAGTAAGATAAAATTTGTTTTCGTTATAAAACACCATGTATGATGATATCAAACAGAGGATGGACATCGAATGAATTCCATAAAACAAAATGTTTCAAATCCAAAAAAACTACATAATGAAAATAGAAAAGATTTTCATCCATTTTAAAATATACTCAACAGATTTCAAAGTTTATGCCTTAAAATTTGTTAAAAGCACTAAAGTTCCTGCATATGCGACATGTTTTTAACAAGCCACAACTAAATCAGCAAGATAGAATACTTTCTCTGATAACTGTTGATTCTCCAAGGTACAATCTGATTTTACTTCAGTGTTAGTTTATTATAGAAGAAAATTTTACAAGACCAACATAATTACTTCATTTCTTCTATTAGAAATGATTCAACCTTTGTTTAGAAGTTATTTTGAAATAAATACATTCAAATTTTAATCTTAAATTCAAATTTATCCCAATGAATTCAAATAATCAAAACCCGCAAACGGGTTTACACTTTAATAACTTTTGTCTTCACGTTGAAACTTATTTGATTCTAGACAAGAAGACCCAATTTGCGTACATATTTCAGGATAGAAAAAAATTTCTTCAATGTCATATTCCAATTCCACAAACACATAGATTAGTTGGTTGCTTAGAGTACTTTGTATATGGTTTTGTCACAGGACTTACACACTGCAAAAAAAAGCGATAATTTTTATGTTATCTACTAAAACAATTTTAAAAAACTAAGAATAATACATAAGGAACAAATAAGGTTTCTGTATCTAAAAAAACCTACAGTTGTAAAAGAAAAAAAAAAGAGAGAGAATTTTTTGGTTGGGTATTTTCCTTAACCAAATCAATGGGCTGAATTCGTATGACGTCGCAGTCACATGATAACTGCAATCACGTGTTTTCAGCCAATCAATTGATAAATTAATGTGACATCAAAGGAACATGATAAATGCAACCACGTTTCTAGCCAATCAGTTCATGCACTTGGCAGTTGCCAATTTTTGCTTCTTACAGAAACTTTCTTTTAAAAAATGCAAATTTGCCTACAATAATAACGCACATAGTTAAAAAACAAACAAAAAAACAATTGATTGAAAAATATACGTATGATGTAAGCATTTTTTTTTAAACTGAAAATTTTTTGAAACACATGAACATCTTCACCGAATTATCAAGTTTGAAATTTTATCTAAATTGCAAAAGTAGAACAACAAGTACCAGCCCAATGACAATTTTGAATTCAATGGAGAACACATGACTGCATTTATCATGTGACCGTCATTAATATTAGACCATTGAACTTTTAAGGTATGTGTTTTAAAGTGTTCAAAAGAAAAAGAGTTAAAAGCGGAGCATTCAGCCAAGATGTGTTCAACAGACATAAGATAAGAACAGTCATTATATAAAGGGAGAAGTTTTTCAAAACAAATATGTTTAAGTGCAAGCCCCGTTTGACCAATTTGCTGTGTTAAAACAAAGTATTTTCTTTAAAATAGCAGACTTAATGAGAAGTGAAGGGTTTTGTGTTATGTAGTTTGTAGCAAATTTTAAGATTTCAAGGATATTGCCAATGGACGTTAATAGATGCCTTAATATACCTTGTAATATTACAAAAAGGAATGATAAAAGATATAACAGGTGCGATTTTTTCAGCAGCAGTGTTGACTGTTTTGTTGCTCTGGATTCCTATGTGGCAAGGCATTCAAGAAACCAAAAATTTAGTATTTTGAGATTCTAGGTCAGCGATACATATTGATACAAGTTGAGATTCTAGACCCAACGGACCTTTCTGAGTGGCCCAGCCATGCCCCGCTGCACTAACAAATTCATTTATTTAAGAACAATGTATTAAAAATTTAGGAAGATATTTTATTAATCTGTGGTGCTAGTAGGAATTGCGGGATAACTTTTTTTTTTCTTTTTGCAATTATAGCGGTTATTGTTAACAAACAACAGTAGATCAGCGACTATTTTAAGAGTGAAACTAATTTTCAATTAACCCTCATGCTTTCCAAGCGAAAAATATCTAAAGAATATTTGTTATTTCAAGACGATTGGAATCTTGACTGTTTAGTAGGAAAAAAAAGAAACATGGATCTATAACTTGTTTAGTTTGTCATGAAAATGCTGTATTTAAAATATATAATTTTGCTCGTAACTGTACCACCAAGCCAACGCCTCCTTTATCTTTTTTGTGGATCTTTTTTCAAGACGAGATAAAGTGGCTTTTTCTTAAAAAGAAATTTTGCGACAGCAACAAAATATTTGGAGGAGGGGGACTTTTGATCATTGATGACAGTAAACCGAAATTACCACATAACAGGATAAAAAAAATGCATTAAAGCTTTTTTTTTCATGAATAGAGTTTGATTGAGTTTAATATTTTAGGTTTAAAATGAAATCCAAAATTATCAATATTTTGATCAATTTCTGCATTTTAAATGTCTGATCTTATAGCATCCACCCCCCTCCTCCGTTAATTCTCATGCTGTGGCCCACGTGAAATAGTTGTCATGTGTGTGTGTGTGTCCGGCTGAAAAAAGGTTGAGTACCGATATTCTAGGTTATGCATTCTTATTATTCCAGTATCATTGGCCAATGGGTGAGAGGAAGAATGTGGATGACGTAAGCACTCTCAAACACTCAAAGAATCAATGAAGACAAGGAAATTTTCATCGTTTCCTCTTCATACACATTCTAACACTCTCTTAATGGCATATATCTCAGTGGCAGGGACCTCTTAAAATTTCTTGAGGCCCAGGGTCCCTACACAAATGTATGCCCTACCTTTGACCCTTGAAAATAGATGTACGTTGTCAAATACTCGTACAAACAATAACATGAAACAAATAAGTGTGCATGACTTCACACAAACTAGCTAGACCGACTGCCGCCTTTTGACAGAATGATTAATGATGAGGTATGGTGGTAGGCCTAGGCTTAAACATGGATGACGGTACATCACACAATAATGCAGTCTTATCACTGTTGCCACACAGTTCACATATATTTTTAAATTCCCAGTTTTTCAGGGAATACGACTGGAACTAGCACATTTGACCTTTAAAATTATTCGAATCATGATCTTAATTAAGGCTAAGTCGAGAATAAGATGAGGCCCCCAACGAAGCTGAGGCCCTGGGGAGAGTTGGCTCATGCCTTAAGATTTATGACTCATGCTTAGTAGTAAAAGCATACAAGATGAAGCTCAAAATTATCGAGGAGAAGAACCATTGTGTAAAAAACCTCAACATGATTTATTGTCTTAGAACCGTCTAAATAAATATAAATTAAATCCTGGAATTTATAAAAGTCATCTATAATAACCATCAGTAGTGTCTGCTTTGGTGAATTTTTAAAATGATTTTTTTAAAACTCAAATGCGAGACTGGTGTAAGATATGGACAGTAACAATGAGTATTGCGTATTCTACAGTATTGTCTAAAATTCAACTCTTTCATGAAATGGTAAAATTACAGATTTTCTGGAAATCAAATCTTTTTAAAATTATCTTATTCCTGTTAATGATAAAATAATTGATTTTTATGAAAACTATATCGAAAGGACAAAAACTGTGGGATGTCTAAGGATGGTTTTTAAGACATCTACATACAAATAAGCGTTGGAAAAGTTCGAGTAGCATGATTAAAAACAACCCTTTTGTGATATAACTCTTCTATTCTACATTCGTTTTCTTACAGGCAATAAAGTTTCGTATTTCGTCTCTCTTAAGCTTTAACACAAAAGTTTACAGTAAATTTTACATTAAAATGAAAATAGGGCGATAACTAATTATTTTTCAATCCTGATAACTAAAATTTAGCAGCGGTATAAATGCATGACAAGAAAAAGTTACGCAGAACAAATATGTTAGTATATTCCCGAAATATAGGCTTAAGCACTCGGTCTCTGTGTAATAAATACGTCATTAAGGAATAATTTGTATCAATTAAAAATAATTGTTGGACTTTAGATGAAAAAACTTCAAGCATTAATTAAAAGCAGTCTTAACATAACCATCCACCATGTTATTTAACATAAGTGAATATATCCTAATCCTTAAGAAAGTTATGCCATAAGTCTTCTGTAATACAAAGGCAGAAGATGATTTTAAATTTTGTTATTGGAGATCGTGGGCAATATTTTCCAGAATATTGTCGTCTTTCACGTTCTAAATCTGCCAAAGCTTTAACACTATGAACAGAAGCTAGCAGCAGATATTTCTGTGCTTCAAAAAAAGAAGAACCCGTCGAAGATATTTAAGGCTGTTAAACATTTAAACACACCAAAAGGTTATTCATTTACCAAATTAATAGATTTTCTGAGACCAACAGTGTTCAAGACTATCCTAAAAACGGTCGTTCGAGCTTAGTAGGAACATCAGCTTTCGTCAAAGCAGTCAGGGAGAGCATTTGTCGAAAGCCTTATCGAAAAGTTATCAACTCAAGAATTAATCGTTAAGCAGATGAATGTGTCAAAAAGAACAATGTGTCGTATATGTAATCTTACAACCAAAAGTATTGTTGCGGGCGAAACGCTCATAACAGCCACAGAAGAATACTGTTTACCAGTGAGAAATTTTTGAGATTTAAGAATCTTTCAACCACCAGAATGACAACGTACATGCGAGAAATGCACAAGAAACTAAAGAAAAAAGGAGCGTAGAGTCCTTAATTCTTAGAGTCCATCATCCGGTGTTCTTAATGGTTTGGTGGAGTGTCAGGTATGAACAAGGACATCTTAAGACTTTTTGAGGCCCTGGGCCCCTACACAAATGTAGGCTCCACCTACGACTCTTAAAAGTAGACAGTACATAATACACGTTGTCAAATACTTTTACTGACAATACCCGAAACAAAAAATATACATGGCTTATAATGGCACAAACCGGCTCAACGGAATGCCACCTTTTGACTGAAGAAGTAATGATGGTGTATGGTGGTAGGTCCAGGCCTATACATGGACAATGGTCATCACATGTAGCCAGTTGACATATCGTCAGAAATCCTCAGTTTTTCAGAGAATACAACAGGAAAACACATATGACCGTTAAAATTATTCGAATCATGATCTTATTAAGACTGAGTCGAGAACGAGACAAGGCCTCAGGGGCGTAGCTACCGTCCTATGAATGATACAGGGCCCTCAAGTTAAAGGGGCCCCAACACATGTAGGGAAAACGTAAAATATTAAGGAGCCCAAAAAGGACCTTTCAAGAAATTTTTGATTCAGGGCCTACTCAGGACTAGCTACGCTAGTGCGAGGCCCTGGGAAAAGGTCAAGTTGGCCCGTACCTTAAGACATATCTGGGTATGAAGGAATCTCAGATTAATTTTTTTCGAGAAAGGAGTGAAAACCACGGCAAATACTATCAAGTCACTATTTTAGAGCCAATAGCGAAGCCACTGAACATAAACCTGTTCAACAGGACTCTCTCTGCTCCTGCTCATAAAGCGAAGATGACCCCACCGGTGTTTGAAAGAGAATGTGCTGGGCTTAATAGAACACGAATATTGGTATTCCAGCAAACCATATTTTTAAATCCATTCGACTGTAAATTGCAATCAGTATTGGAGGCGAAGGTGTGCCAAAAACGGCATCCTAATCAGAACAGTCTCTCACGCTGTTGACGGAAGGCAGCGATTAAAATTCCCAAGGAGTTTAGTGCGTAGTGAAATACTCGTTGAAATGTGACTCGTTGAAATAATAGGTGAATAATGTTAAATTTAAAGATAAATTAAAACTTTAAAACGATTTAGTTTTTAATTTCACATTGCAAAGTTTATCATTTTAACTCCTTTATTATTGTATCAGAACTTATGGTACGTCTAAGCAGATTGTACTTCATAACTATTTTTAAGATCGGAGGAAGAAAGCAAATAGATAGATGTCATTTTGATGTACCAGCATATCGTTCGTATTGTTCCATTACATCCAACAGTCCATATAAATTTGAGGAAATTCCGACCTCAGAATTAACATTCCATTCAGTAATTCAAGATGATTTATAGATGGAATCTAAAATTTCTCTTGCCATTTTAAAATTTCAATTCTACATTCAAACATAGTTCAAAATACCACAAATATCACTATACAAAGATCACAAAAGCGTAACTGTCGCTTTCACTCATGAGTTTAGGCTTTTCGAATATTATATTTATTTTTTCGAGGGGGAAAAAAACCTGGACGGAAGCTTGCACGTTTAAAACTCAATTTTTTTGGTCCTACTTGGAAAATGAGACACGTCACGATTCTTGGTGGATGCAAATCCAAATCAAAAAAGAAAAAAAAGCAGCCAATTGCCAGGCAAGGTGGAAAAACGGTAGTACAAAGTTTGCATTGGGGAGGGGGGTCGATCGGTACAAACCGGTTTCCACTTTATTCATTTATTTACATCCACATCATTTCTTTTTTACATACACATATTTTTTTCCCCTTCAGGTACTGGCCCATTGTTGAACAGAGACAAAATACATCAACAAGTTCCAGGATCCCGCAAAAGTACAGAAGGAATGAAAATAACAGAAAACCCGGGCACTTCGCGTTAAATGAATGCATTATTTATGACATCATGAGAATTCGATTCCGAAACGGTGGGGGTCGAAATGGGGAAGAAAAACGTAAAAATTATTTGCATTTTGATTGCAAGAACATGTGTGTCTTTGAGACGGTGTCTGATTTTCATGCAAAAATATGTCTTTTTCTCTCTGATCTGACCATAAGAAAGAAGGCGGTTTTGATTCATATCAAATTCCATTCCGAAAGGAGGAATTCCCAAGTTAGTTTTGATTATGTTGATAGGTTAAGGTTCTGGTTATGCAGATGGGTTAGGGGTTTTTGATTATGTTGATAGGTACACGACTAGATGGATAAATGCAAGAGAACGGGCGACGCGCCACACGTCATTTGGCGCAGGAGAAAAAGGCACATTAACATAAAAGGTGGAGATCTTCAGATCAAGAAACAGAAGAAGTGAAATGAAATGGAAAAATTGTAAGAGGACGCTGCCATTTCTGACTTCAATTTTAAACTGATGCATAACATTGCAAGAGAGAGAGATGAAATTAGAGAAAAAAATTCTGAAACATAGCGACGTAAAGTATGCATCAGAGAATTATCTAATTGTGAATCTTATTTTTATGTGTGTGTGTGTGTGTTGTGAAATGTACATAAGAATAGAAACATGTGTTTTGCTCAAAAAAAGTATGTAGTTTCTCTCAAATACAGAGAAACATCTCAAAGATGACCTTTGAAGGTCATGAAAAAAAACAGTCAAAACGCAGAGGAAGTTGTGGTACTATGCATATTATCACACGTATGCATATTACATTTTTATACAGCTGTTGTTAGAATGTTCAGAGTCAAATGCAATTAAAACGCGTAAAAAAAATACCATATCAATGAAAAATGAAAAGTTTATTCTTTTCATGGTATTATCATTCTGTCTGGGGGAAAAATCTAGGTGTTATTTGTAATTTTAATTGCAAAAATAAACGGAAAATCTTTATAAGTGCTGGCTTAATCATTTAACCTATCTTGTCATTTTTTCAAAGAAGGTACATTCAACTTATTGATAGGGACATATTCGAATTAAGGTAATTTTACTCATGCAATTCTCATTTACAATATATATTTAAACATGCAGTTACAAAACGTCCTAAGAACGTCCACCTGAAAACAACAAAAAATGTATTGTTGTGGGAAAAGTTCCTAAAAGTTTAATAACAAGTTGAATGAATAGCTTTCGCGTCAGTTACAGCAAAACTTTTCGATGCTCATTTTGAATTTCAAGCTTATAATAAAATACAAAATTATGAATATATGAGTTGTATTTTAGATTAACTGTGGGTAATTAATAGAATGTAACAGAATAGCT
This sequence comes from Trichonephila inaurata madagascariensis, assembly GCA_019973955.1. Classification (NCBI taxonomy): domain Eukaryota; kingdom Metazoa; phylum Arthropoda; class Arachnida; order Araneae; family Nephilidae; genus Trichonephila; species Trichonephila inaurata. The sequence goes on from BMAV01000648.1 coordinate 151,066, forward strand.
AAAGAGTGGTGTTTTTTGGCCGAAAACATGGTCAAGGCTTAAAAGAAAACGTACAATTTCTCGGAGTACCCTCCTCCATGGTCAGAATATCCAAAGAATCCAAACTCATTCGAAAGGGGTTTCGAACTGCAAACCGCGGTTCCCGGGAAAGGCCCCCCCCCCCTCGTTTAGCCTCTAATAAACAAAATCTTGGTAAAAACTTTTTACATTAGTCTCAATAATGTACATTTATAGCACAAAATTTTAAATAATTTAGATGCAATGAAATTCAATCGATAAACTGGGGGTGAAACTTAATAGTACCATTAAGGAATAGCAGACGTTTTGAAAAACTGCTAATCAGTACCAAACTCTCGTAAAGAAGCGCTTCAGATGTACATTACTGGACCTAGTTAATCCATTTCAGAAAAAACTCCTTACAAGAATTGCACGGATCACACACACACGAATATTTAACCATGTACCGCAGAACACGTCAGAGATTAATAACAATTTGAAAGAAAAATCACCCAACGTTCAAAGGAACACCAGCATTTGACTTTTGAGATGTAAAGACGGATAGTATAATTTAATGAATATATTTTAATATTTTAATGAAAATCGCTACAGTATCATTGCAACTGATGAAGCTTTCAAAATTGAATGCGTCCAAAGAACCGTGAAAAAAGAGGATTGAAGCATTATATTATAGGTGGCATTTTCTAGAGCTTAAATTGGACCTTTAGTAGAGGTTCCAGTCACATGAAAGCTGTAGACTGCTTGACGTTGCTAAAGAAAAATCTTTTTTTTAAGGGATGGAAAACCAATTATGGTTATACAGTTTCTAAAGAATATTTGTAAAATGTATTGAGCAAAAAGTGCACAAAACTGATTTGATGAACACAAGACCGCGCGCGCGCGCGATACTCCACACCTCATATGACTCACCAATTTACCAAATCTCAATGTCATTAAAAAAATTGTGACATTTGAAACGTGATGAGAGAAATGAATGCAAACACCTACCACAGATTTGGTGTCATAGACGAACAAATTAATTATGGAGTGGACTAGTTACAAATTTGGTCCTATATCTCATTGGCAGCATTTCTGAGAAAACTAAAGCTGCCATTAAAGCAAAGGGCAGCATAACAGGACATACCTGATTTTTAAGGCATGTTTAAGGCATGTTCAAAAGACGTCTTAAGGCATGGGCCAACTGGGTCTGAGGCCAGGGACTTGCCACAATGGGAGTCTCGTCTCATTCTCGACTCAGCCTTAGATAGCCTTAATCAGCCTTAATAAGGTCATGGTTCGAAAAATTTCAACGGTCAAATGTTACTTTCAGCTGTATTATACGAAAAACTGGGAATTTTGGATGATATATCATCCTTGTCCATATACAGGCCTAGGCCTACCACCATACACCATCATTACTCATTCAGTCAAAAGACAGTAGACGGTCTGTGCGTTTGTAAGTCATACACATTTATTTACCTCGGGTTACTGTTTATACGAGTATTTGACAACGTATGCAATATACTGTCTACTTTTATGGGTCATAGATGAGGCCTACATTTTTGTAGGGGCCCAGGACCTAGTTTTGTGAAGAGGTTCAGGGCCTCAAGAAGTCTCCGACAGGTTTATGACAATAACTTCACGATAGAGTTCGTTGCAAAATAAAGGATGCACACTTAGAATGTACTAAAACATGGAATAATAGATAACAAATTAATAAAAAAAAATGAGAATAATAAATGAAAATCTATAGGCTCTTATTCTTAGAGCGAAATGGCAGGCAAATTAATCATAAATTAACAGTGCGTGTCACAGTCCAAACGGTCAAACTAGTCTTTTTTTCTACGAACTATAATGTGGTTACATGTGTTACAAAATTTGAGTTAAAATTGGAAAAAGTGGTGAACCTTGCAGTTTCTACAGTATTTCAGAAGAAAATACTAGAAGAAATTTCAGAATTAGCTAAGCAGAATCCTACTTCGTGAAAAACTGTTATGCTTTATTTCATACTTAAGTGCATTATTTTGAATCCAGTGTGTTTTTACAACATATAGCGGATGAGAAACAATATAAAAAGTAATCGTCTAATGCAAAAACTTCACATTCTATTTTAAAAAATTATAAATTTTAAAGGAGTTTTAATCACATTTTGGAATTCTTTCAAATGTTCTACCTCAAAAAGAGCATAAACTATATTTCCCAAGGGGGAAAATATCAGATTTTTTATTTATTATTTCCAGAGAATTAAATAAATTCTTTAAAAATTATTTCTATTGAATCAGAAAGTTGTAAGTGAATCGGAGCTAAAAATTATTAGTTTTCGTCAATACTTTAAGAGGGAAATCTAATTATGTTCTGATTATACTAAAAATTGTCCAAATTTCACAGCTTTTAATTATTTGTCTACACTAAAAACTTAAAAGTATTACCCTACAAACTTCACAAAAGTTCATTTAAAAATAAAATGCATTATTTCAACAGATGAAATAGTTTTATAAACATCCGCACCTTTCTAATAATGACACAAAAACAGATTTAAAAAGCTAATCATTTCAAATTTTAAATGGCAAAATAAAAATAATTTAGGATTTTTGATCGAAAATTACCTTTTCAATGCAGTCAAATACTTTAAAAATCGTACACAATTTTATATGTCTCAAACCATAGAAGTTTCGAAATCAATAACAAAATTCTGAAAACACTGCAACTTAAGAGGACAAAGTTATTTTGTTCATTAAATGTTGATATTGTAATTCTTTTCTGGAGACTCCGTTTTGTAAACAATTCTTCCAATATTAAGTATTAATAAGATGTCTATTTGACATGAAACATTTATAAATGGAGAAAAATACCCGAAATTTAAACATACGTGGAAATATTTCAAGACTTCCATAAAAGACATTTGAGATTCTATGAAATCTTGAGTTTCAAAACATTTAAATGTAAGAGGAAGTTACTAAATGCAATAATAACAGTAACAATAAATGTTTTGGGTATGTTTTCAATACCAACTTTTTTTTTAAATATTGTACGACTAAAATAAAATCCATAGTAAAATAATTCGAAAAAACTTCAAGTTAATATATTATTACGTTATTTAAAAATGATAGATAATGGACATTTCATATATTTGTGTTTCAAAATTCCACAACATATAAATTTTTGTGGTTTTGTTCTATGTTTTATATATTTATCTGAACACATACTAATGCTATTATCTGAAGTTCACTTTTACTAACCATTTACAACCTTCAGATTCCACCTTTAATCCGAGACCTTTCGGACAGTGCATCATGGTCTACGACTAAAAAACAAGGAATCAAAAGTGGAAGAAATAAATTTATAAACAAACTTATAGGGATTCGAATTTCAATTTATAAAAAGGAATTTACACAGAAACAAATTTAGATATATTTAAAATTTATATCGAAAGATATTTAGCATCTTTTTCATATTGTTTATTGAATACCAAATAAATATTTTGGGTATAAAATAACTGATATTTTTATTTTTTCGAATTATTTTCATAAGTAAAAATATGCAAATTGTACATATTGTTGACGATTGCTGTATTTTCATATAGCAGAATATATTTTATAGACATTCAGAATATATTCAACATTTCAGTCACGTGGCTGCTTTTTATTTCTGGCCTTTTTTCACAGTATTTTTTATTGTTTTATAACAGTAAAACAATCAGTGCAAGCTTTTGTATAGTTTAATTCTTTAACTATATTTCGGAACGCGCTTTGGCAATACACTTATATTTAAAATGCTTTTCGTAAAAAAATCAGACTTGTTGCTGAGAGTATTTAACCATTTTTCAATTTTTAGTAAAAGTCTTTATAAAAGCATACCACACAGTCGGGTATTTTCAATTGATGCATCATGTGTATAAATTCATTGTGTGTTTTTAAATCATGTGTGTGAACTTTAAAATCAGTTTTAAAAATAATTTTAACACCTACCGTAAAATCCGGCGTACAACGCGCACCTACAGTTCTTTCAAGCTGTAATTTTTAATCTTTAGGTATATTCGCCATATAACGCGCATCCCCCTTTTTACGAAGAAACCTGAAATGTAAGTACGCAATGCTCTTATGTCTTGAAGTTTTTTATTCAGGGTATTATCCCAAACTTTAGAAAAAAAAATAGTATGTGTGTGTGTGTGTGATTTTAGAACTACAACCCTTTAAGTTCATAAGGCTTGCCATCTCTTAAATAAACAGTATTTCGATATATGAACAAGTCTAATTTTTTTTCTATGCTTGTCTTTTTTTTTTATTTTTAAAGCTCTAACTTTTATACCCGGCGTATAATGCGTACCCGTAAATTTCGATCTTATTTTTTGTGTTTAAAGTTCACGTTTTACGCCGGATTTTACCATACATAACAGAATAGACAAATGTATTTTTTTTTCATTCCTAAATAAATGAATTCACACCAAGCATTTCGAATCGATTTACAACATTCAAACATCAAACTAAATATCCAATAAGGCCCTCACTATTCACCACATTAATATTAACAAACCCAGTATAGTATATTATTTTACGAAGCCTTTTAACCTACAATGAGGCATCATTACCATCAATAACTGCGAACCGTGAACCGAAAAAAAACAAGCCTCGTGAAATATGTCCTTTTAATGACGGCAACCTATCAATAGTCCTTACCACATCAAAACCCATCGAACGTCATCGTCAATAATAACAATCATCCAACAAATTATCCTTGATATATTGCAGAAGAAATCAGCAGAGGGGAGGGGAGGACCAAGGCAGACGATCTAGTTATTAACGTCAAATCCACCCCAAATAATCGATGGGGTCTATCAGGTGTTTATAAATATCTAAGTAACCCACCATCCCGTTCCTTTTGTAAATAAGATAATGCATTCACCATCAGGCCTAAGCCCATTGGCTCATCCCAGAGAACACATCCTTAACAAACAGCCTCAAAGGAGCGTTGGGTTCCATCGGCGGAGTAAAATAATTTAAGAGCATAAGAGATCATTTGTCAGTGGAAATATATAAATCAAGAAGAAATTCGACATCTTTCTGACTCCGGCATAAGGCAGGTGTTTCTATTTATGGATGTTTGGGAATGAATGGGTGGAACTAAAAGTTTTCTGAGGAATTTC
>BMAV01000648.1:175497-195417 GCA_019973955.1 Trichonephila inaurata madagascariensis
CAAAAAAGCTTATTACTGTTTATCAAAAATGTAATCCTAAAATCTTTAATACCAACTGTTCCATCAACTTCTAGCGAAATCTGATTTTTTTTAAAAATAAATAACTAAAGTAAAACTTCATATGCGTATCAAATGCAAAATACACACAAAACCAGCATAACAGAAAACAACCACACATCTCTCCACCAATACCGAAGCCGAGTTTTTAAAAAGGACGAGTAAAAAAATTCGACATCTTATCCCGAACTCGATATATATCTATACCTGTACCTAAAAAAAGGAGCGTGAGAGAACAGGCAAAAAATAAATAAAGTACAACGTAAAATTCCAGGTCTCCATTTTTGATGCTTTCTAGAGGCGATTGAATTATGTCCTTTAAAAGCAAAAGGAAAACTGGAGGGAGGGGGGCAAAAATCGAACCTGACGTATGTAAGAAATTTCGAGGGATATTTGGAAAAAGATGAGAAAAGTAGATCAAGAGAAGGAAATGTCCGAAGACGAGTGTTAAGAGGATTGGTCACAAATATCACCTATATGGTGTGAGTAATTATAGTGCGACGCAACCACGGAAGAAAAACTGGATAGAAAAAGCATTAGCTTCCTTTTAAGACATTTCTGATTTTTCAGGAACGGAAGATTTTCAAGGCTTCGCTTTTATTATGGCTTGGCATTACTATTTTCTTTCTCTTTAGCTTTTTTTTTTCGCCAAAAAAAGTTCCATTAAGGACAAAAAAGCGAGGAAGGAATAGAGCTTTGGCGATATAAGCTCAAATGAGAAATGAGAAGGAGGGAAAAATGAAGCTCATTTTCCAAAAGTTTTTATCACCTTAAAAGAAACTTCGAGGATGATTTTTTTTTTCCTGTGGTGTTAAAAGTTTTATGAACTAAAAAAAATTTGTGAAATTAACTATGGTGGTTCGTAAATATGTATCAGGTTAGTTTTTTGCTTAATCGAATTGTTTTTAGACAGCTCCAGCAAAACATTATGAAAATTAGTGAAATACGATCTTTGTTTAAGTGTTATTTGCAAAAGTGAAGACCATAAAAATGTAAATGAAAGTTCTTCTCTTAAACAAAGTATATTTAAAGTATGTTACAAATATATACAGAGCATAATTTGTAGAAAAGTGCATGAAACTTAAAACACGTTTTTATAACTAAATAATTTAAACTACGATTTTTCAATTTATAATGGAATATCCCGCAGCGTTTCCCTCCTGATACAAACCTGGGATTTTCTTTGATATTATTACAAGCCTTAACTGTCACTTTAATACAGAGAAAACGCGATGTGTAAAAAAGATAAAAGTTGCAATGAGAGTGGACAGTTTACATAAAGGAAAGTCTAGGACAGTTAGTTATTAATTCGTGAGATTTTTATAACCAAATTAATATCCAGGTTCGGTTCAAAGAAGGGCTCTAGAAGTAATTTTTAATCCTTACAGTTTGAACACGTTAGAAAGTTTTCCCCTGATAAATCTAGCTTTTAAATTAATCAATGAAATTAATAAAAGTAAAATTATTTCTATTTTGTATTTGCGATTTTTTTTTTATGGTAACGATACATACAGCCACATTGGATTCGATTAGAGATACTGCAAGAGCATAACCTTCGGAGTCGACAACACAGGTTTCATGGTTATAAGGTTAGGTTTCTCTTTAGCATTTCACGGTTATAAATCGTTAATGCTTCCAGAAATTGCAATAAATAAAAGTAAAGAAATAAGTTTTAAAAATCATTGTAATGAAGCCGAGATTCAGCTAAGCTTACTTTAACATAAAATACAGTCGAACCTCTATATAACAAACCTCTATATTGTGAATTTTTCTATATAGCGAACTTTTTCCTAGAACTTTGAACATTTCACGATTTTCATAAAATAACCTCTCTATAGTGAAGTGCATTTTCAATATATAACGAACGTTTTCTTTTGTGATTTAATTTTTTCAAAGTATTTCTGAAAACATTTCAAGTCATTCTCTCTTTGACACATTTTATAGTGGTCATACATCTTGAACTGGTTTTATTAGATCCTAACTCACCGAGAGCAATAGAGTTCAAGACATTTCATCCAAGAAATGCAACCTTTAACCCCCCCTTTGCCCAGTTCACTAGAAACATCTTCGATATCCTCTTTCACCCTCAGTGAAGTTGTCTCGTGTCCCCGTGTTCTAATTATAAAATAATGTTTGTGTAACATTAATTGCATGCTTTAATCATTAATTTTTTTATAAAATTATTTTCTTAATATTGAAAATGCAGTGAATTCTTCGACATTTTTTTTTCTTGTTTTCCTTGCAGTTTTTCCTTTCTTCTTTCTTTCTTTTTTGATGGCTAAGATATATAAAATAAACATATATTAATTAAAAAAAAAGATGCGAATAATTAATTTTTTTAATATATAGTGTTTATGAGTTTAAAGTTTGTTTTATGTGGTTTATAAAATATATTAAACGATGAAACTCTACATAACGAATTTTCCATATAACGAACTTTTTTCTGGGATTTAGCGACTTCGTTATATAGAGGTCTACTGTATACGCATATAAAAATAAGCTATTTTTTTTCTTTCGTAACTTTTGAATTGATTTTTCAGTCTAATACAAAAAAAAAATGTCCATATAAATAAAGCTGAAAATATATAACCATACGCTGCATAATTTCGTTTCAATTCATGATAAAAGAAAGTAAATGAAAAGTACCTACAACAGATTTCCAAAAAAAAGTAACTAATTTCGGAATTGATTCAAAATATATGTATTAATTTTTTGTTGCTCAGTTCATTTTAAATATATATTAATTAATCACAGAAGCCAAGTACCAAATTATGTAACTGAAATATGAAATATGTCGGTCAAGTAATAAACAATACACCTGAGCCGCATCGCTTTTAGCTAACTTCCACACGACACCAATTCTAGCACTTTGAGTCCCGAAAAATTTAACGAACAGGATTTGAACTCATGAATCGACTACATCAATGCCAGCTATGAGTTCATGACTATGGACGCTCTGCTATCTCTGTCTATTAAGTGAAATAAAGAGCAGTGTTTGGGAGGAATGTAAATTTTGTCATATATGCATTAAATTAATTATTAATATTGTAAAAAATCACATTTCAATTAATTAATTTGTATGATTACAGTACTTGCCAGATTTTTTTGTTCAATAGGCAAACACATTGCATCGTCGCAAATGTTTCAAGTGTTATTGTTTATTAGTTTAGATATAACATTTGAAATTAATATTGTATTATTAAATGAAATATATAAAAATGTAAAACTATTATTTATTATATTCAATGATAGATAATAATTATATAAATTAAATTTTAGCTAGTTAATATTTCTTTACTAATAACTAACTGTTCTTTAATTTAAATTTGTTAATTAGCATCGAAGTAAAATAAATTTACGTGGCTATTGCCAAGACTTCAAAATTCTTTTTGTGAGAGAGCACTACATGGCATTATCTTTATGATTACAAATCAAGAAAAAAATTTGAAAAATTTTTTTAAATATTCATCAAAATAATTTTTATAGAAAATTTAAACATATAATTTAAAATTCAAAATAATAAATTCATCAATAATAATAACAATAATTGCGTAGTAATGACGAATACTTCAAAGTTCATCAAAAACAGAAACGTGTATCTTTGCTACAGGAAATATACAAAATACTTCAATTCCTAAAAAGAAGGGGAGGGGAGAGAAGTGAAGTGGGAGATATACACATCATTATCCATATCCTCCACTGTCATTCTCAAAAACCTCCCAATTTCGAAAATACCAAAACCTTAGGTACAAAGGAAATGATAATGATAAAAAAAGAATATATATTCCCTTTCCTATTATTGCTACAAACCTCGTGAAACCCTCCACACATCTATAAACGTAACAAAAACTCAATTCCCTCATATTTTGAAGGACAAACATAACAAGAGCCCTCACTCGACATCTACATAAGAATTCGAAGGATAGGTAAAACGATATAAAAAGCGAAGCAAACGACTGACGAAAATAAAAAAAAAAGAAGGACGCAGAAATCAGCATCCCAATCTAAGATGGCGGACTAGGAAGAAGGGCATTTCTTTTTCTAATGAACAACATCTGCAAGAAGGAAAAAGCTGACCAGAATCATCGCGTTCTAGAACAGCTCCCCCCTTTTCACATCCCCCCTGCCCTTCTCAGGTACAGCGTCGAAGAGAAGCCAATGCGATATCTTAACGACCAACCAATGAGATGCTCATTGCTATGGCAACGGGATCCGGTCAATCGGTCACGTGGGGATGACCTGCCCATCATCCTCTCGGATGCGGAGGAGCGGGATGAGGAAGGAGAAAAAGTAATCATTAACGAGGTGGTTTTCTTGGTGGAGAGTTGCGATTTTTAGGGTAGTCGTTTTGGGGTGGATATTTATAGAACGTCGGGTGCCCGCAAAGTGTTCTAACGAGGAAAGTGATATCCTCTGGCCATCTTCTCCTGTGGCCTTGACCGGGGGTGATTCTGAACGTACACTTGAGTGAGGCGTGAACTATTTGCAGCTGCTACGTAACAAATATAATAAAATAAATTAGATTTGGATCAACTGTAAATGCAGAAAGATTTAGAGATACATTTTTAATGTGCAAATTGTATTACAATAATTTTTGCTCGTTGTTGTGTACCAAGTTAACGATTTAAACAAAAATTTATTCAAGTACATATAAATAAAATAAAAAACAGAATATTGGGAGATGCAAGAGTTCTAATAATTTGCATTGAATATTTTCGCTTAATTAAAATAATCAAAATTAATAAACGATAAATAATCTCTCGGTTCTTTCCTGAATTTAACTAAACAAATCACTAATTATACATTTTTCTTTAAAAATTAATCATTAAACAAAGTAATCATTAAAGATGAGATTTGCTGAATCCTTAAAACATGAAAATAAAATATTTTGAGGTTGGTTGGTTGTAGGTTGAGGAGGTTGTAAAATATTTTGAGGGTTTTTTTTGCAATATTAATTAATATTTCGAACAAGTTATTTATTCCCCCCCCCCCTTTCATTTCTAAGACAAAATACGAGAAAATATTTTATTTATTATCGACTTGAAACAAATTTTCTTTATTAACTGCATTAATTTTTTCCAATTATAAAATTAATCTTGATAGATCTGTATATATTTTATATTGACTCATAATGGATTATATTATTTGTAATAAACTAATAAAACCTCTCACAAAAGTATTTAATTAATGAAGCTGTCATTATTTTTTTAATTGCGACAATGAAAACAAAATTTTATGGATGGATTTTTAGTAAAAAATTTAACTGATCTGGAAGTAATTAGATTCGTTCATTGATCTCAATAATACAAAATTATCTTGATAACATTTTAGCACAATAATCTTGACAAAATGTTATAAATCTGTCGTTTTTTTTCATTCAATCTTTCGTTGAATTTTTCTTACTATAAATTAATTTCACCATCATAATCTTAAGTATTTGAAAAATTATATGAAAGCATTATCTTTTTCTCACTAATAAAAAAACCTCGTACTCTATCTTATTTTTTTAAAAATTAACTAAAACAATAAAAGCAGAGACATTAAAAAAAATTCAAAATACTTAGCATACGTATGAGTAAATTTTACCTCCCGTATTAAAGTTTTAAATCTTATTTGCAGGAGAAAATATTTATTTTTTCCTATATATATATAAACCAAATATTTATATAAAAGTTGTTATAAATCGCATGTTGGAGTTAATGAGCGATGGCGTAAGAGTGATTAATTCAATGAGTTACAAACGATGGAATTCATCATTATGATTCATCATCATTCGTAGTCAATTATGATTGAGTAAAACTGCATGTTAGAGTCAATAAGCCATGAGTTATAAGATATGACTTACGATGAATGAGAAATAAGCGATGACTTTCATCATTATTCTCGAGTGCGGCATTTGTGGACCATGAGTACCCAGTGGTCAATAACTTCACGCCTATTACATTCATTGAGTGAACCGTTGGCGTCAATGAGCGTTGAGTCATGAATGATCAATTCAATGAGCGAAGTTATATATGAATTATATATGAGCGAAGAAATTCATCATTATTCTCACCATTTTATTTGTGGATCAAAATAACCCAGTGATCAAGAACGTGGACAGTTATGTTTAAGTTAAGTCGAATGTTGGAATCAATAAGTTACGAGTGTTTATAGTTCAATCATGGGTTAGATCATTATTCTCATTAACTTATGTGGAAAATAAAAACCTTGTAATTAAGATTTGTATGGCTAGTTTAGATTCAAGTTAAATAGCATGTTATATTCAACACGTTATGAGTAATGATTTACGAGTGAAGAGTTCTAGTATAAGCAATGAGTTATGAGCGATATCATTCATCATTATTCTCAAGTGTGACATTCGTGAATCATGATGACCCAGTGGTCAAGAGCTTCATGGTCAGTTATATTCAAGTCAAATCGTATGTTAAAGTCAATGTGTTATGAATTACGAGTGAATATTATGAATACATCGATGCGCTAAGAATACATCAAGAATTCAATGAGTTTCAATGGGAAATTGCATATGAGCAATGAGCTATAAGAGCAAAGGAATTCATCATATTTTCAAGTACAATATTTTTGAAACATGATAACTCAGTGGTAGTGAGCTTCGCGATTAGTTACGTTCAACTCAAATTGTAAGTTGGAGTCTTAGTACTACCAGCTCTCATTACTCCTCTGCATATTCAGGGCATCACCTCACATAGAATTTTCCTTTTTTCCTCATAATGTTAAAAAGGAACACTTTTAAAAAAATGACAAGTCGTACTGTCACCAATTTTTGCGAATGCATTTATTGTACAGTTATTATTTTAATGAAATCCTTTTTAAAATTTTAATTAGTTTTTTTAGATAAAATCATACGAGAAACAAAATTTAATAAGCTCCATAACGATGCAAATTCAAGTACAATTTAAACCGCAATTTTTTTTTTCTTTTTTTTTTGAATAACTGTATAATAAAATCTGTCATTTCAATATTTATTTATATAACATTGATACACAGGCAAAGTTTCAAAGCTATAAGATAAAACACTTTTTCAAAAGTGGTTTTCTTTAAATTAAAATTAACTCTTTTTAGAAATTGCGATTTAAAGCAAAAACACCCATTAACTAACCGCATACCAGCACAATAACTCGAATAACTAAAATACTTCTAGGTTAGCTACAGCAAAAAATTAAACTAGATAAGTAGAAATAGTTGTGCCCTTTTTTTCCCACGCAAAATTGAAAAATCAATTTTCTAACCCAATCTTTGTTGTGACCCCATTAAAAGAAATTACTTTTGATGCGATGTAGAAGATCGAAGAGTAAAGTACTAACAGGAACGTAGTTCGTCTCACTTAACAATGGTTTAAAATGGTTATGGTCATCCCTGACCATAGTTACATCGGCAAAAGCTTTTATGAATTAACTCCTCTCAAACAATTCAATAAAATACAGCAATATTTGTTTTTTAAAAAAATAAAATCAAGAAATATTGAACGAAGGATTCCAGTAATTAGTAAATTAATTCCACAATAACCCTTCTCCAATTTTTTACACTACTCAGGAGCAAGAACCCCTTCCCCAAATACTTTCTCTTTCAACAGGTAAGAGCATTTTTTCGCATAAAAAAAATGATAACCCTCTCCAAAAAAGCGTGTTCGAAAGGGAGGCCCAAAGGGGTTAAAGAGGGATTAAAAAGGGGTTGAGTGAGCCCAAACCTCACCTTACCATCTAACAACACGAAAGGGTGCGCCATCTATTCAGAGGTGAGAGTGGGATGAGGGGCGAAAAGGGTTGCGCATTCCGCGATTCTTTTCAAAGGGGTAAAACAGGTAAAAAAAAGGGAAAGTGTGCGCGATAAAAAAAGGGGTGTATGGAGGGCGTGCGCTCGTAAAGGAAGTCGCAACAGGTTGCTTGCTCCCTGCGCAACCCTTTAGGAATGTATGAGGGAAACTTTTATTCTCTTTTTCGAAGTTCGTGTTTTCAAGCTCCGAGGGAAAGTTTGGCAGGGTATGCGTTTGTATACAGTGATCAAATTGGGAGATTGTTACATCATAAATTATATTAACAATATTTTTATTACGAGGAAATCATTATGATAGTATAACGGTAGTATATGATGTATTTAAAATTACACAATAATTATAACAGAATTATAAGATCTCATTATTATATATATATGTTCTATTTTTAAAAATAAAACAATATTTTAATAACAAACCTATTTAATAAGTAGTGCTTTCTAATACCATTTAAGAATGTTAATTCATCTATTTTTTTTTTAAACTGAAGTCGTGGCAAAACTATATAGATGGCCATCGGTGCTGAACTTCTCTATGATATAAAATGGTGTTGAGGTGGAGAATACATCTCAATTATAATACATACGATAATACATTAATACTGAAAGTCATATTGCGTTTAACATGGATTATTCCTATATAATAAACTTCCAACAGAACTAGGGCTAGGCTCTAAACTGGTCTACACTAGCTACTGTAGATTTTTTTTTTATAATAAGAAAGTAGATTTTAGTTCGCCATGGTTGTTCCTTAGCAATATGAGAGCATGTAAAAGGCTCGCGCCTCTCTCACGGGCACCAAGATGTGTGTGGGGTGGGGGAAGGGAAGAAACACTCGACATGATTCAACTAATCTATTTATTTCTACACAAAGAACAGACACAATTTTAGCTAATAATAGAGAATGCCTCAATGTTAACCGTGAAAGTGGAACAACGAAAGTAAAACGTGAGCGATTACGACAATCAAATTTTATCCTTATCTTAATTAAGAATCTAACCTATCATCCGATTTAATCTAATCTCAATTCAATCTTAGTGAACAATCGTCACTTTTAAGTTTCTTCTTAATAAGAATCAAACCGCTAAAATTCTAATATTATACCTTCAGTAGCAATCTCACCTGGCTCGAGTATATCTCCTCTCCTACTCTCTCTTCAAGCTAGAAAACCTCGCCTATTTATAGTAAATTAATTTAAATATCACGATTCGCTTCTTATGAAGGGTTGGTTGTGAATAACACGAATGGATAGCCCAAAGATTTTCCAAGAGGATTAGTTGGAAAAATGTGTATAGATCCGTCACAAGCAGACAACGTAATTTCTAATCTACGTTCAAGGAATGAGGATAACGTTTGAGCCACTACCTCCCCATCTTGATTTCTACACCATAGCAAGTGAGGTCTTTGAGGTTCAGCCTCAATTCAAGTGACGGGAACGACACCTGAGCTAACACGCGCCCTTCGAGAACTCCCACATCATGCCAAAGGGCCTCTGAGCCACGTCAGATTTAACGTACATCAGCCCGTCTACACTGAGGGTCTTCATTGGTGCAAAGACTCGAACTCATTATACGCTGACCACAAGCTTGTGACCATGACCACTAGGCTACCATGGCCATGACTCGAACAGAGAATTGCTAGAATTGAGATGACTGTTGGACTACAACGATTTTTAAGTAATTTTAAGGTAGTCGTTTGTTTGCTTATTAACGACGCACTTTAAAGCAATACACGGGCTATTGACGAAGGATCTCGTAATTTTAAATTTCGATTAAATGACGAGGACGACATCTGAGTTGGCACTACACTCTTCAAACTTAAACACCACGTAAATGTCGGGACTTCGAGTGTAATGACATTTAATGTTATAAATAAACCATAAAAATAATTTACATAGTTTATAAAAATACAGTCGAACCTCCATTTTACGAACCTCTATATAACGAATTTTTCTATATAACGAACTTTTTCTTGGAACCAAGAACATTTCACGATTTTCTTCGTAAAATAAACTTCCAATAGCGAAGTTCATTTTTTATATAACGAACTTTTCTCTTGTGATTCAGTCCCTCTCCCCCCCATTTTTGAAGTATCTCTGGACATTTCAAGTTATTCTCTCTTTTGACACATTTTATGGTAGTCATAAATCTTGAACTTGTTTTATTAGGTGCCTAACTCGTAGAGACCAATAGAATTCTGGGCATTTCATCCAAGAAATTCTACCTTTAATCCCTATTGGCCAGTTCACTGGAAACATCGTGGATATCCCCTTTCATCCTCAGTGGAGTCTCGTGTCCTCGAACTAGCTTCCGTTCAATCGTAGTGTTGATCAGTCGTACTGGTAACTTCATTTCTTGTAGCTCAAAAATGTCATAACGTAAGGGATTGAGAGCATTAAAGGAAAAAATTCAATTCTTCAGGAAGTTTTTAAAGGCGTTAAGAAACTTTTCTAGCCGTTTTTCTTTCTTCATTTTTCCGTTTCCTTTTTTTTTTTTTTTTATATATAAAAAATATAAAAAAAATAAATATTAATTTTCAATAAATGATTGAATAAATGGTTTTTTTTTAATATATAGTGTTTATGAATTTAAAATTTGTTTTATGTGGTTTATAAAGAAAATTGAAAGAGATGAACCTCTATATAACGAATTTTCCATATAACGAACTTTTTTTCGGGATTTAGCGACTTCGTTATATAGAGATCCGACTGTATAAACTTAGTTACTATGACTAAAAAACTTAAATGCCCATTTAGCGTAGACAAAAAATGAAAAGTTAATCAGTAAGTATTATGAAATGAATAAAAATAAATGAATATTCTAATTTTTTTTTTGCAAAAGGCAACATTAATAGATCTCAGTATATTACATTTCTTAATGATAATAATAATACATTACAATTAGAAACAGCGGCTACCCATTTTCTACAAACAAACCTAAATGAATGGATCGTTAAAACTATAAAGAGGTGAAAAGTACTACTTTCAAGTCATTTAGTGTTATTATCTCTTTTTCTCCTCAACAAGTATGCATCATTACTTTAATGAACGAAATGTAGAAATCAATTAAAGCGAAAACATATAAAAATAACCTATAATTCATTCGCTTATTGTTCTTGCGGCATATTTCTATTAAAGTTCTTATAAATGCCACATTGTAAGTATTAATATATAGATTTAAATAAACCAGACAGATAAAATCAGTCATTTCATAGCTAACGATACACATTTTTTGATTTATTATTTAATGAAAATTGATATAAATTAATATATTTTTTTAAGAATTAAAGTTATATTGCGTTTTATTATTTATTACTTAATTATTTATTTAATAATAAATTCGTACATTGTCTATTTTCTTGAGAACAAAACTGGATTAGCTTTGTAAATTTTTAATCGGAAATAGAAATTTGAAAAAAAAAATACATCTCATCCCTGGGTGAAAAAAAAGGTTTTATACTTGAAAAAAACCCATACAATTCTGGGCTGAACGGAGGGGAAAGAAACCTGCCTGACAAAGAGAAGAAGTGAAAGAAATTTCTGAAAAGGGGATTTAAATGACATAAATATAGAAATCACTCACATCGCTCAGTAACACACACACAGAAGTACTGGTGTCCAAAGAGAAAGGGAAAATTTCTATAGGGATAAAATTGTACCCTCGGAAAAAGCCCTTGCAACGCCGAGCTCAGTGGCGAGAAAACAGACCCGCCCGACAGGGCAAAGACGTGGAAGAAACTTCGAAAAAGAGTATTTTAATGACATTAATATAGAAATCAAACACTCACCAGGAAGTGCTGACACTGAAAGTGAATCTTCTAAGGCATAAAGCTGTACACTTGACGAAGCCCGTGCAACGCCGGGCTATCCAGCTAGTAATCTATGATTTATAATTGGTTTGAGCTATTAAGTTAAAAGCGTAACTCGCGTGTAATATCACATATACACAATAGTTACTGGCAACCATTTTGCCACTCAGAACTTTCGTGAAATGATGAGTACGATACTTGACATGGTAATTCTATCCCTTAACTTTCCTGTCATATTAACGAAGGCTTTGGAGATTAATGAATTTAGCGAGAGTAATACTTTTTTCATTATTCCCTACGATTTATTTTTAAGGAACCAGGATTCCAATTTGGAATTCGATTCGCAAAACGCATCCCACGAGACTCCGAATGTTTATTAATGTCGCACTATAAAGCAACACGAGGTCTATTGGTATGGACGTCTTAAGCCATGAGCTAACTGGACCCAGGCCCAGAGCCTTGGCCACAATTGGGGCCTTGTCTCGTTCTCGACTCAACCTTAATACGATCATGATTCAAGTAATTTCAACGGTCAAATGCTCCACCCGGTTGTATTCTTCGAAAAACTTAGAATTTCGGACAATATGTCAACTGGCTACATGTGATGACCGTCGTCCATGCATAGGCCTAGGCCTACTACCATATTCATTCAGTCAAAAGGCAGCAGTCGGTCGAGCTGGCTTGTACGATTAAAGTCATGCACATTTATTTGTTTCGGTTTATTGTTTGTACGAGTATTTGACGACGTATGCTATGCACTGGCTACTTTTAAGGATTATAAGTGGGGCTTACATTTGTGTAAGGGATCAGGGCTTACTTTTGCACTGGGCCCAGGGCCTCAAGAAGTCTTAAGGCATCCCTAGCTATTGGTGATGAACCACGTCATTTTAAACAAAGGTTAGGTGAAGAGGACGACACCAGAGCTGGCCTCCTCTCCAAACTACCGTACCATGCCGACGTGCAACAGATCCTCTACACGTTGGGTTTTCAGTAGCACTAGTGCTTAAATTCATGGCACTCTGGCCACAAGTTCGTGACCATGACCATCAGGCTATCGCGGCATCTCGTGTTGCTTCAGGATGAAATTTTAACTAGCAATCACTATCAATTGCCGCTTAATAATTAAAACATTGCATTGATTGCCACATGAAAATTATTTAATTTCATAAGATAACCTCACAGAGAAAAATGCTTAAAAAAATAAATAAACCAATTTATATCTAGTACACACTCTTGAAATATTACATATAATCCCAGTTACATTCAGCTTCAAACTTTAACTTTTACAATGTATACAGCAGTTTTTACACAAAGTAACTTAACTCTAACTCCCTTACTACAACCATTGATAGCATCAACAAAAATATCTTTCTAAAAGAGAAAAAAAAAAAAATACACTTCCAAAGCTGTAATTCATTCAATTACATCTCAATTACCAAACCCCGAAGGACAGACAGGTAATAAGAGGCGACAAAGCACACACACAAAAAAACCCTACTCAAAAAATATTCACCTAAAGCATTCGGATGTTATTGTGCTCGGCGAAAAAAAAAGGGTTGATAAATTGCAGGGGCCTTGTGTGCGACAAGGCAATTTAACCCGTAATGACTTCCTCACCTTCAAAGGATGCCTGCGAGCAATATTAAACACCAGCCCTAACGAGCGACGGGTTTTGGGCCCTGATAACAGCATCAAGGGAAGACGCATTATACAGAAAAACATGTTAAAATGCGTTAGGAGCATTGTTATTAGCCTCCAAAAGAAGTCTTAAGTATCCAAAAATGAGGAGAGGAAAGAGTTGGACACGCGAAGTAATTTGGCGGTTAAGTAGATCGTTTACATAGTTGCAATTTTTCTCCCATCCGCTCTATATTTTAATTGTAATATCACTTACGACAGAGATGCTTAGAATATTAAGTATAGTGTCGATTTTCATTCGAATAATGTTACGGCGAGGGAAAACTTAATTTTAACTGGGGAACGTTGTATATCTTTTTGAGTCATTATAAGTCTATGTGCAAACTGGGTGTTAAGGTCAATATATACATTGTTGCTTTACTGGTTATTTCAAGATCACGAGGAATTTTTTTTTTTTTTTGAGTATATGGTTTTTATTTAAAACACAGAGAGGCAGGGCTTAGCAAAGAGATTTATATCACGCTATTATAAAATATAAATCACGTTATAAAAAGATAATGTGTTTCTAAAATGTGTAGAATTTAAAAATATAACGTCAGTTTTCCAGAAAGAAAATTGCTGTTTTTGAGGGTTCTTTAAATTTTATAGATTCATGGACTTGTTAAAAGAGTGAGTGAACGGCGCACTGCAAATGAACACGAAAGATATTGACGGCAGACCTTGTCATTTTGAGCCATGTTCCAGTTGCGCGGACGAAACCCGAATTTGCACCCCCTTCTCCAGATTACCACATTACGCCATTACACCTTTTAACTATCACTGCCATGTTCACTAGCTTGTTAAGCATCCCTCACATAGACTACCTAAAATTAAGGGCTGAATATTTTTTGTGTAATTCAAAGAGAGAGCCGTCAAATAATAATAAAAGCGTTGAAATTATCTTTCATTTTGTAGTGAGCTCTCTCACGCATTTTCCTTAACTACTTTATGACGTTATTCGATACCTTCACCTTGTGAAAAAACAATGGCGCTTGCAATTAAGCATAACTACATAAACAGAGCTCTAAATAGTCGTCGAGCCGTAAATCTTCTCATGAGGTTGGTGGATTGATTGATTGATTGAATATTAACGTCGCACTGTTCAGCAACACGAGGGCTTTTGGCGACGGACCACATAATTTTGAACCATGTGAGGTTGGTGGAAGGGGAGAGAGGTGGGAGGCTCCCGATCCTCCAGGGTGTTCTGCCTCAAAATTGGGGAGAAACCGAGCTAAATCACACTGTCACCTGTATGGTGCTCAAGGCTACGGCCAACAACAGGCATATATCTAACTCCTGGCCATGATGAATTTCATGGGCCTGTATCTGACGCAGTCGAGATCAGGTGGCATAAGAAACAAAGAAAATAACATAAACAGAATTATAACTCTAAGTTTGTACCCCTCTTTCAATGTTTAGGCTGAATTAAATGAAGACTTGAATGCACCATTGGCACCATTGAATGCACCATGTATGGCAGATAAAACTAAATCAAGCTTATTTAAATAAGATGCCAAATGACAAAAAAAGTATTCAAAGTTATACCGTTCGCTTTCAGGTAAAAAAAAAAAAAAGAAGAAAAGAATTGTACGCCACCAAGGTTGTATTTTTTTGTTTCAGTCAAAAGTTTGGTATATTTATAGAATACCACATATTGAACTATGGAATGGAGTAGTTAGGGTAGATTATCTCGGATCAATAGCTTATAAAATGTAAGTAATAAATCAAGAAAGTGCAGGAAAAAATAAATGAAGAGTAAATAGTACCAAAAATCATTTTATACAGAAATACGTTCGTTTTAATGAGCAACTGTTTTATCAAAATCGCTTTTCAAAGCCATATGTGGACTATTGGCAACAGTATATGTAGTTTAATAATACAGGCAAGTGACGACGACAGCTGCTAGTGCTCCACACCACATTAACGTGAAGATTTCCAGCCTCGACACATTTGCCATGTAGCAGTCTCTCTACAAAGTTCGTGATTCTAGAAGCCTAACTCATGACTTGATAGAAGCAAGGTGGCCACGAATTCACGATCGTGACTCCTTGGCTGTTATGGGCATAGGCTACTTTTTGTGAGTGAGTGTTAATTGATGCCACATTATAAAGCAACACGAGGGCTATTGGCGAGGGACTAAGGAATTGTGAAGCATGGTCGAGTGACAAGGATGCCACTTGTGCGGGCGGCCCCCCCCCCCTCAATCTTAATTTTGAGTCCACACGTTAGTGTGGACTTACAACCACGGCAGATTTAACGTGCATCGGTCACTCTACATGGTGGTCTTCAGTGGCATTGAGGTTCGAACTCATGACATGTCAAACACGAGTCCAAGACCCTGACTAATCAGCTACTATGGTCGCAGGCTTATTCAATTCCTATTAACATCTCACTCTCTCCCTATATATATGTATATATATCTTGTTCAAACTTTCAATCGTTCATAAAATACTTTCTGTTCATCCAATCAAGTTCAAATAATTTTTTTAAACTTGGAGTGGATGACACTTGATGTTAATACAGTTTTTTCAAATATTAATTAATTAATTAAATTTAATTAATCGAACTAATTACCGGTTTTCGACGCCAACTTAGATTTGTCTCCATTGTTGTAACAATGCAACTGTTAAAACAATGACAAAAGTTGGCGTCGAAAACCGGTTTTTCAGCCAAATTAGCCAAACCGGTGTGCATTGTTACAAGAACGCAGACAAATCATGCTCTTTTTTCAATTCTTACTATTATTTCACTCTCTTCCTATATATATATACTCTCTTCTATATATATACAGTTGAAATTCTCTACTAAAGAGAGATGAATATTCAGTAATATCAAAACTGTATATATATAGCACTGTAGGTTCTAGTACTGCTTCACTTTTATTTTATATTACTATATATATATATATATATATATATATATATATATATTCGTTAATAAAATACTTTTTATTCATCCATTCAAAGTAGGAATTGATTTAAAAATTTTTTTTTTATCTTACTTGTTTTCATAAGATGTTCGTAAATAAAACCAAGTAAAAGCACTTACTGAAATGACACGAAGAATTAACATAATATTTTTAATAAGATACGCATTTATTAAATTTCGGCAACATTTAACTTTATATTTTTAATATGCGATAATTGTCTAGTATTTTTTTCTAGGGTTTGTTTTCGCAGCAACGATGCATGTTTTTTTTAAACATAGTTAATTATATATACGGAGCACACACAAAATTATAAATTTTAAAAAAAAATTCTATATAAGTTGTTACATATTTTAAAAAATTTTAAGCGGTCAAAATGATTTTTATCATATATTTGATTTATAAACAATACACACTAGAAACAATCATAAAAAGCCATATTAACTGTGCACAAAGAATATCCTAAAATTTGACCAAACAAACCATTACAGTATTTATTAAGAAACTAAAGTTTAAAATGAATCTAGTTTTTAATAAATACGTTGCTATTGTAATACTGCAATGAAAAAATGTGGAATGATTTTCAAGTATAAAGTTTGTTACTCGGTCTGTAACGAAAAGTTTTTTATGCTATTTTATAGTTTTGAAAGAAAAATTATATTTTCTTCGACATGAACAAAGAAACGCACTTTCTGAGTGCAGAAATTTCTGGAAATTTTTTATTTCACTCGAAAATAAATTACATGAAGAGATGCAAACTAAAAGCTTTTTGCCCTAAATTTAATATTTTGGGGGCGAATTTTCCGTTCTCAGTAACAAAATTGAGCCGAAAACAATATATTTTTTTTTGTCCAATGTGAATAGCTATTTTTTTTTAGTAAAATAAAAATGTATTCACATTAACACATTATTTTTGTAATGTTACTAAGGCAAAAATATTTTTATTCCGAGAGTGTTTTAAATATTTCAATTGGAATAAAATAAGGAAATAATTTTTTATTATAGTTATTACACACTATTATATGTTATGGCCACGGTAGCCGAATTGTCATGGTCGCGAACTCGTGATCGGCATTGTCGAGTCATGAATTCAAGCCCTGATTCCACTAAAAGATTCCTCGTGTAAAGAGGTTGATGCACGTTAAATCTGTCAAGATTCTAAGTCCTCGCGGTGTGAAAGTTTAGAGACCAGGAAGTAAATTCAGCTGTCATCCTCGTCTTTCGACTGTAGTTCAAAATTACGAGGACCTATGTCAATAACTATCATGTAGCTTCAAAATGCGGAGTTAATAAAAAACCAATTCGCAGTATAGTGTAATATATAATTCTAATATTTTTTTACAAACTCCGTGTAGTTTTTCAGGTTAATGTAATCATATAAAATTAAATTAAATATTATTAACCAAATTTTTATACAAATTAATAATGTTATATATTTATGATTCCAAAAGTTCGAATACTGTTTAATCTTGATGTCCAAAATAAGTTCTTTACAAATTTTTTTCTGAATACATTTCTATTTACTCCAAATTTCAAAATATATTTTCAATCAATTGTTAAATGAGTTACAAGTTTAATTAGAAATGCTGATAAGAACTGTAAGATATATAAAATTAAGGAATATAAGTAAGGAAAATGTTAAATATTTATGCCAAATATAACTTTAAATGTGAATCACAGATTATATTCATCATGGAAGCTCTATTGTATGAACATTGTGACGAATCTATACGCGTCCTGACACTAATCATCTTGGGGAATCTTTGGGCTAGCATTCGCGTTTAATTCACAGCCATCCCTCTCAAGAAGAAACCGTAATATTCAGATTAGTTCGACTATATAAAGTCAGAGTTTTATAATTCTAGAGAAGGAGTTAGGAAGCAGCTATATTCGCTACGCAGGTGAGATTGAATAAGGTTTACTTTCGCATGTAAGGATCAAGAGTGATGTTTTGCCACTGAGTTGAATTAGTAGATTTGAGGTTAGGAATCAACGATAGTTTACGTTGAGTTAAATAAGTTGATTCCACATATTTGCTTAATAATCATTGCTTTCTCCGTGCTACTCATTTGACATTCACTTTGAGAATAGATTGTTGTTGGTTAGTTTGTTTGACTAAATAAATAATTGTGATTATGGTATTATCTGGTTCTGCTTTCATTCCTCCCACACCCTTAGGTAGGCAAGACGGTGAGAGAGAAATATCGGGTGGAAGTTTCTCACAACATAATGAGTAAAAAAAAGATAGAGAAGAAGAATTGAGCTTTTTCTTAACTCAGAAAAAGATAAAAATTACATTCTAGGTAATACAAGCTTCAGAGATAAGTAATATTGCAGCAGGCTGCAATGGACTCAATTCATGACGGTCACATGATAAAGACAAACACGTGTTCTCGATTGAATCCAGAAGACATTAAACTAATCGCACTTGCTGTTCTATTTGTAAAAAATTTCGGTAAAATTCCAATTTTTTTCTAATTAGGTAAAAACGTTCAAATGTTATACGAAATAAAAATTTCAAATTAAAAAAAAAACTTATTTTATGCATATACTTTTAAATAAAATGCATTTTGTCTACCTGTGTGAATTATTATTGTTTGAGAAATTTATGTTTTTTAAGAGAAAGTTTCTGAAAAGATCAAAAGTTGGCAACAACGAAGAGCATGAACTTATTAGCTGGAAAGACATGATTGCTTTTATCATGTGACTATGACGTCACATAAATTGAGCCCATTATGGCAATGTTTGTCCTGCTATCTCAAACTTACTGGCATGAGCAAAATTATGAATTGCTTAAAAATTTACCATTCGTCGCTTATAGAAAGAGATGTAGAAATTGTCGAAGACACGAGTAGATTTTTTTTAAGTACGATACGCGAAAGATGATATAACGTGCGAGAGTCATAACAAAATATTCTTTCTATCATGAGTAACAATGCTAAGAAATTTCAGCAGATTTTTTTGAAATCTTGCAAAAAAGTTTCCTATCATGTAATTTCATAAAATAGATATGAATACGTTTTAAAATAATTATGAAATATCTGACATTCAGGATGGGATAATTATTTTAATAAAAATTTATTCTGTAATTAAAACACACAATGTAGAAATTAAAAGCTTTTTTTTTTCAGTTCAACCTCTAACAGTTCTTTCTCCTAAATAAATGTGTATAACTTAAAAAACAGGACCTAAAAACAAACTCTAAAAATTGCAGCCACTTTTTTCTATTAAATTTGTTATTAAACAGTCATATTTTATTGGCGAACAACAAAAATTAATCCAAAATTCTAAGTGGAACTGCAAAAAAGAAAGGAAATAAAGGAAATGACACACACAATAATGTCATTTAATATAGTATCTTTTTTTAATACGTCAGGAAGTCGAACTAAGAAAAAATCATTTGAAATTTTTGAAGAAAAACACCCCCCCCGCCCCCCCCCCGCTTTTTATAACTTTCATACATATTCCACATTTCTAATATAAATTTTGATGATTTTTTGATTTGATTTTAATTCACGCCGTACCCTTTAGCAACATGGTGACTATTGGCGACGGACCTCGAAGTTTTGAACCACAGTCAAAATTCAGGTCCGTCGCCAATAGCCCTCAAGTTGCCCACAGAAAAATGTCAATCAGAATCAAATCAAATTAAATTAAGGGGA
>BMAV01000648.1:203760-216751 GCA_019973955.1 Trichonephila inaurata madagascariensis
CGGGAAAGAATTTCTGCCTATAAAGAATGAGATTTATTCTTCTATGAAATCAATGGTTATGTCGAACGTAACCAAATAATAGTGATACGGATTTGTAATCAGTGGATGCAAGAGGGAACAAATTATCTACTACCTAAATTACTGCCTAGCACCATTACACGTAATCACAAGTATGCTATGCACATTAAAGTGATGGAACGCTCTGCCACATAAAGAACAATATCACAACAAATAAAGGTCTGTTGCACAAGCATTAGTGTCCATACGTACTATTCTATCTCGTTTGCAGACAGTGGAATGCCCACAAGTCGTCCATTGCTGCGATTACCTTTGTCTCAAAACCTCAGACATTTGCGGCTGCAATGGGGCATTGAACGGTACAGGGGCGAACACAGACCCCCCTAATGGGGTTGAATTCTTAAAACACGTAGACGAAAGCGCCGAAAGATAATCTCTAGGGTAAAAATTAAAAATGTGTTGGTCTATGGAAGGTTGAGCCCTCTCGTGTATGTTGCTGGAACGGTGGACATGAATGGTTCAACAACACGACACTGTCTTTACAGACCACAATGGTCGGATTAATCAGGATACACCGTGGAGGTAGGTTGCTAAACTGTTGTGCTACACATCGCGATATGGGTCCTGCACTCAGTATTTTAGTCTGTGGGTGGCATTGGATTCAATTCTTGTACCCTTTTAGCACGTATTTTTGGTAGAATGGCCAGTCAGCGTTATATCTTTTAGGTTTGGGAACCTCTTGTTCTGCTTCAGATTTGCCTTGCAATGTTCTTGGCTTCTTTGCCCGCAGGACGGCATTTCTGCTTTAGTCTGCCTATTCCCCCAATCTATCACCAATCGAATGCGTCTGAATGACAACTAAAGAACGACACACACACAGATCCGGTATATATCACCTGTTGTAACACCAGATCAACTTTGAGATTGTGTAGAGGCAGAATGAAGTGTCATATTCCAACAAGACATCCAAAGACTCTTTCGTTTTATGCCGAGGCGCGTAGCAACAGTTACTATCAGTCATGGTGTCAACATTCAATGCTGATTTTCTCGTCATGTAGAAAGCTGTGTGTTCAATCATTTAGTCTTTGAAGAGCGTGTTATCCTTCAAATAAATTTAGTTTTGAAACTTCCAGTCCTCTTTTGTACTGAATTTTGGATAAACGACACCAAAAGCAAAATTACACTGATGAAAACAATTAAAGGGAGAAAGGTACCTGTAAGCAAATAAGGTATCCTATGATACATAAGCTCTTCGTGGACACCTCTGCCAAACAGTGGCCTGTGATGTCATAAGGCAGTGGTGCTGTGATCACGTTTTTGTAGAGGTACTTCATTTGCTTGCTGAAGCTTGTAGCGTAAGGACGTTTTTCAGTAACATCGTAGCTTAGCCCAATGCTTGTTTTTTGAATTTATTTGTTTACCCGTCGTTTACATGGGCAGTCGTAATCGTCTAGACCAAGGGTGTCAAACTCAAAGGCTAACTCGGGCCAAACAAACAAGGTTTGACTTTAGGAAAGCCACAAAAAATAAAAATCAATATTTATAGAAAAGTAATGCATTATAATAAACATAAATAAAAGAACAAGAAACATTTATTGTTTACGTCCTGACACTTGACATCTCTTCTCTGCTACTATCTTTCTTATTTCTGGAGAAATTTTGATATTTTATTATATATTATTAAATACCCGCAAAAATATCCTCAGTAGGCTGCATGCGGCCCGCGAGTGTGACACTCCTGGTCTAGATGATGCCACAAGATGGTGGATAGTTGGAATATTCGAAGTGGGATAATCCCAGGCTACCTGCTGTAGGGACCACGGGGTTTCGAATAATGGGGTGTGCATTCCGTGTTAACAGTTCACAGAGACAGGAACAGTGGTCCAGTGACCTAGTCAGGGGCTGCAAAAGGGCAACAACGCCGGCTCAAGACCATTATTTGAGACTTCTAGCCAAAAGGGATAGGTCCACAACTATCTCGCAACCTTTATAATGCAACAGGAAGATCCATTTAACGGATAACAGTCGGCCAGAAACTGCAACTAGTATGCCATGCGCCCTGAAGTTCTGAATACCTCTGACCGTAAACTGCAAAAAAGACCTTTTATCATGGTGCTGAGAACATCTGTCTTAGACAGAGGAGGATTGAAGGCGGGTTCTCCTCAATGATGAATCGCGATTCAGCTTGGACAGTGACTCGAGACGTGTTTTCATCCCGAAAGAACCTGGGAGTCAATTTTGACAGTCTAAAATTGGCGAAGAGGACCACTATGGTCCAAATAGTCTGATGGTCTCAGCAGGTAACATGGAAAACGGGCATACGGACCTTCATCTGTTCAATAGAGGTACTCTGACAAATAAGCAATACAGGGATGAAACTCTTGCACCCTGGGACAGATTTTCCTCGAAGCATATGCACCAAATTTCATCTTTATGAACGATAACGCACGCCTACACAGGGTGTGGTGGGTCATCTTGGTGGATGAATGCCTCTAATTGGGGGATATTAAACAATTGGAGTGGACTACGATGTCCCTTGACCTTTATCCCCTCGAAGACGTAAGGGACGTCTTTCGACGTTCAGTTGCATCCCGAAGATCAGCTCCAGCAACAATCGATGAGCTTAAGAGTGCCTAGGTATAAGAGTGGGCATGGTTGCTTCAGGGGCTGATACGGACCAACCTAGTAAATAGTATGAAACATCGTTGCAAGAGTTGTGTAACTGTTAGAGGCGATCATACACCCTATTTAACATATTTTTATCTGACTAACAGGGTGCCTGTCAGCTGTTGTGCCGGAAAAATGACCAGGGTTCAGGTTGTGCCCAACTTTGTTTTTCCATAAATTGGTTGTATATCGGATGATATTTTGGCCAAGCTTAATTTGCTTTATTGATTTCTTTTTATTTAAAAAAGAATCATTTATCCATTCAGTTCTTTTCGCCAGTGTATTTGTAACACCATAAAAATAACAACATGTTCACCCGAAAGCATATTTCATTTGATATTTCATTCAACACGTAATATTTAAGAAATTCAAATTAAATTATTTATTGATAGTTTTATCAAACAAATGATTCTCCTTTAAGAACACCAATATTTATTAGGCTACTGACTCAGTTACAATTTTTATTGCTCAAGAACTTTAACAAGATTTGGTAATTTACAACACTATACTAATGAACGTTTAAAAATCAAATTAGGAACAAAAATCAACGATGTAAAAAAATGGGATTAACAGCATTTTGGACAATATTGTTGCAAAAATAGAATCTTTATCAAAGTGAAAAAATATTAAACAGATTTTTATCCGTTTCGATATATCCTGCGTTATATTTCTGAGATTGTAAATAATTTAAATCTTCCCAGTCAAAGAAAGAAACGTGAGACAGCCAACGCCTACTGGCTGTTATAGTTTTCCTCACTGTTGTCTCTATCAGCTAAAATTTCTCATTTTTACACTCTCAAAGACCTTATGAAGAACTGGACAACACCGAATAGGATTAAACATTTAGGAATCGTAAAATGAACAAACCACATGGAACAAGAGATCCTCACTTGTACTGTATGTATAGGATTATGCACAGTTGTCGTAATAATGATTACTGCGATGCGAAGAGAAATCTCCAAGAAACCAATTGCACGATAGATAGAACTACTGTGTAACAGGTCTGGACTACACCAAAAAGCCAGAATTCACAATTATACAAAAAGCACTGTAACATCTTTTTAAAATCTATAGCATTTTTTCTTCATTTCACTGAAATTTTCAACAAATGGAATACAACATGAAGCTTCAGCAGGCATGTTGTAGACATGGTAGCATCAACATATTTACAAGCATAGTAGCATCAGCATATTTACAGGCATGGTAACATCAGCATATTTACGGGCATAGTAGCATCACCATAGTTACAGGTATGGTAACATCATCATAATTAAAGGCATGGTAGCATCTCCAATAATTTCAGACATGGTAGCATTAGCATAGCTTAAAGCAAAATATGTCAGTATAGTTGTAGGCAAAGCATATCAGCATTAGTTGTAGGCATAGTAATATCAGCATAACTGCGGGCATGGTAGTATCAGCACTGTCGCAAGCACAATACCATCAGCATAGCTAAAGACATGGTAGCATTAGCATAGTTTAAAGCAAAGTATGTCAGTATAGTTGAAGGAAAAGCATATCAGCATAGTTGTAGGCATAGTAGCATCAAAATAGTTATAAACATAATAACATCGCGTAACATCCAATCACGAGTATCGTTTCAGTCTTCAATCAGTTAATATTGCAATTCATGTCTGGTGAAAGTCAATCTAAATTTCTTCATACAATAGCTACCACTTAACTGTATATTAACCACTATTTACGACAATTTGTATTACTCTTTACAGCAAGCCTTCTTGAAGACATTTTCAATCATGATAATGTTAGGATCTATATATAGCTCGAATATCTCAGGATTGTCTTTATATTTAAATTCTTTCAGTAATTTAAGAAAACTTTGATAGTCTTGATTATGTTTGGAGCATGGTAGTCAACCAGATTCACCACCACACAGTATAAAAAAAAAAAAAAAAAAAACTAGAACAACACATGTGGATTTTCGTGACTTTAAATTATTTTCCATAGTAATTACAAAGAAAAAGTTTTTTGGTTCTATACTAATTGGGAGAGATTTTACAACTAAGTAAACCTAGAATGTCCGCTGGTGTCGTTTTGAGACCAAGACAGTTTATCATTATAAATAGCTGTCATTCAGCAAAAGATAGTTCACTAAGTAAATATCATTAGTAAAATAAACTTCCGGAAGTAATATCACACACTTATTTGAACTTGAATGCAGTGTTATTGGATTCCCAGGGGAAATGAGCCCTGAAACGATGATCCGTAAAAAAAAGGTCTAAACCATGTTGAAATTGCTAATTTGTTGCAAGAGCTATCTGAGAATGAATCAGAAGATGTGGTTAGCTGTTTTGTTTAGATTCCGGTGAAGACATAAGAATGAATGAAAATGACTGCGAAGAATTTGAAGATGCATTTGATAATATTCCAATAAAACCCGATATATATGTCGCTATGGAGGGCACAGAATGAATACCGCATAATGTTCCTGGCAGATTTGCCACTCAAAATATTTTGAGCAAGGCAGCGGTCCAACAAGATTCGCGAAACATAATGTCAACGCCAGTTTTTTTTTTTATGATATAAAGGATCATTATATATGATGCTTACATGAAATAATATTAAACACCACAAAACAGTAGTCCTGCAATTGTTTAGATATATTACAACTATTTTATATCGCAGTATTGAAACGCCATCGGTTAATCTTTTAAAGGAAATCAAAATCCCGGACGTTCTAGTGTTAATGATACTTTAAGAAAATCACAGGTCTACCAGTACTTTTCCCTTTTCAAATCAGGTAACATATCAACTGCAGACATGAAACGCCCAGAACAACCTTCGACAGGAAGAAATGACGAAAACAGTGCTAAAATCAAACGTGCACTTGATGAAGTTCGTCGAAACACCATTGACGAAATTCATGAGAAATCGAACGTATCATAGCCACGTTCATGACAATGCTCCAGCCAACACAGCTTTTATGGTCCGACAGTTTTTGATAAAAAAAACAACATGGTGATTGTGTCTCATCGACCCTACTCATCCTATTTGGCTCCGTCGGACTTTCTTTGTTTCCACGTGAAGAGAAGTCTGAAAAGGAAGTAATTCAGGGATGTGGATGTGAAGTCAAAGAAAACATGCTAACGGCTTTGAACAGTATCGCGCCTCAAGAGTTCGAGAACTGTTTCAAGCAGTGGCAATAGCAGGAAATACTTTGTTTATAGTGTCACGTTTAAGAATTTAAGAACTAATCATGTAGTGATATCATAATGTATGACTTATTGTATTGGTTGTTGGTTGACAACTTCAAAGTTTTCAAAGTCCCATATAGTACGAAACTAAACACCATGGGATATTAAATCCACAAGAAAATTTCAATATTGAATCAATAATAATTTTCACATTTTTTCAAGCTGTTCGTTTTTTAAAACTCAATAATGGCGATCGCACACTTTCTAGTACAATTCAAAATAGGGAAGGGGGACTTTGCTTGCTTTAATTTATATGATATTCAATGAAACTAATTTGAAATTTAAAGGAACAAAAATTCGATACCTTTTTTTTTTCAAAATGTCGTTTCGCAATGATGTTATTTGTTATAACATTTCTGAAAAAAAAATGAAAAAAGAATAGCAAAAAGAATTTTCATAAAGAAGAAAAAACGAATAATGATTTCGTTTCAGAAATTTCTCCACTATTTCAGAATAATTTTAATAGTCACAATATTTCGCATTCGTTCCAACGAAACAATACTTAGTTCAAATGATATTTACTTTTTTTTCATTTATTCACAAATCAGTAGGAAAAAATTTTCCTAAAGGCTAAAAGAGTAAAATAAATAAATAAATAAAAAGTTTCTGACTTTAAAACAAATAAATTGTACCAAAAAAAAAAAGCAATTACCAAGTCGAGAAAGCATACGATTTGCAACAAAAAGTATTTCCAGATACGAAAATAAATGCTCGCACGAGAAAACAAATATGGAAAAAAAATGCATTAAAAAAAAAAAGGAAAATGAGAAACGACAAAACACAGCAGTAATTCGTTCAATTCTTTGTTAAAAATTTTACGATAAAAAATCAAACAAACAAGCAAAAACGAATTTCAATTTTTGTTGACCTTCGAAAGAATCATCATTGTTATCCTTTTTCTCGTTATTATTTCACTCTTGGCAGCATGCCAGATCAACCTTCCGACTTTGAGACCTGCCTCTCTCATTGGCTATTACAAATGCATTAAATTCGTGATCGAAAATGCGCCTTAGATTTCCAATTTTAGCTTTATTTGTTTATTTCAGCATCACAATTTTTTTTTGTTCTTGCTTTTGTTGTTGTTTTTTGTTATTCTGCTCTTTTACGCCACATGCCTTGCTCAAAAACTTTTTGCTGCTGTTGTTCAATATACCACATGATCCCAAGGAGAAATAAAAGATGAGAAATATATCTATACACATCTATTTGTATCTGCATTGAAATGCTAATCTTTCATTACCATACTGTGCTGCCCCTATATAAGTATGAAAAAAAAATAAAGAAATATGCGCTAGTGTACATAATGAGAGAAAAATCAGAACTTGGGCTTTTTAACAGGTACGGTTCTCTGGAATCCGGTTCAATTTGCTCCACCCTTTAGGTAGGGAGGGGGTTAGGGTCGCTTCAGAAAGACAGATTAGAAAGGGGGACGGCAAAGTGAAATTATCGAAAAATTCAAATAATGGAAAAAAAGGGAATATATATTTATATAGGGAAAAAATCTTCGTCAATATAAAAGGTGTTTGATACTATACTAAAGAAGGCGGTAGGGGGAAAAAAAAGAATCCACAAATACCGCATATGTGTGGAGGGATGTATATGTGGGGGTGGTGAGAGGGGGTGGACTGTGTCCCTAACGGGCATAAGGAATTTTTCCGATCATAATAATGAGCGATTGTATTGTGGCAGAATTCTGGAATAAAGATATTTTCCTTCAAGGGATTTGGTAGGGATTTTTGTTCTTTTTATTTCATTTTTGGCTTCGGTATTTTTGTGTGTGCGGTGTTTGTTCACGTTTTCTTTTCTCTCTTTTCATTTCTTTTATTTATTTTTTTTCTTTTAACTCGGTCTCTGCTTTCGGTATAATGTCTATGTAGGAAAAGTATGAAAAGGAAAGATTTGAGTTTCAGGTTAAAATGAAAACGTTTGAACGGAAATTGAAGCGAGTTGAGGAGTGTTTGCTTTGCATTTCGCTGTATCTCTGTGTTGTTGTTTATTATTTATTTTTATTTTTTTTTTTTTGAAATCCGAAACGCTTCGGAAAATTTCTTTCTTCACCACACGCTCTCTCTTTCGGTCTGTCTTCTTTTTTAAATCATTTGTAATCACGTGACCACATACGCGCATCTTTGAAAGCAAGAAAATGTATGACAGAAAAAAAACATACACAGTGAGATTTTCATTTAAGGCTACCTTTGGTAAATGTTGAATATATATAACAAAGCTCAAACCTGGTCGATTAATATTATTTCTTACACTTGCACTTTGAAACAATACGAGAGTTATTGGTGACGTAATTCGTAATTTTGTATTTCGGTCAAGTGCCGGAAGATGACCTTTCAGCTGGCATCTCAAAACAATATTTTGTAGCAAAATGTCCAACAATTAATTTAAATTCCAATGTATAGATGTATCTTTATTAGAAATACAAATTAAAAACATAATTTCTCTCCTTTCAAATTAATGCCTAAGAATATATTTCGTGAGATATAAAAAGGGTCCTAACATAATAACTTTTACACTTCAAACACAGAAATTTGAATTTTTTTAAAAATTATAACATATTTATAAACTGCTTGTAAATTAAGAAGGAAAAAAAAACTACTCGCCGAGTTCGTTTAATACTTTAAAAAAGTTGAGTTATATTATAAACTTTTAATATATATAGTTATAAAAACATTATTCTAGAAAAGTTACTTTTAAAGAATCAATTAATTAGTTAAACTACTAGATTATGCAATAGTTTTTAAAAGAAAACAATCTGTTATAAAAAATTTTTTTGGCAATCTTTTTAAAAAACGCATATGAATATATATATATATATATATAAACATTTTGCCATGTTTTGAAACATTGGCATTTCCAAATATATTACATAATATCAGAATTCGTGAAGCAAAATTACATCAGTATATCCACACACACACTTGCTTATTGGAAACTGTAAGACAGCTTGGAGATGATACATTACACGAAATCTAGACCAACTTTTAGAACTTTGTGGACCACTAAATGTATTATTTCATATTCGATGGGCCATCAATATGAATGACCACTATGTGGTGGACCACTGCAACTAAACTGTCTCTTATTTACTTCTTTGCTTACATTTCCAAATCATTAAGCAAGAACAAATGGGCGACGCAAAGCAATATCACTAGTGATATGTAACCAAACAAAGTGATTTGTAACCAAACTCAAGTGATATGTCATCAATTTACCATGGTTGCCAACAGTGGCGTAACGGAGAATATTAGGGTCCCTCTGCAAAGTTAGGTTTTGGGCCCCAAGCCGGATCTTACATGGGATTGTAAAACCATAACTTTTGGGCCTCCCAGAGTCTTGTTCCCCCCGTCGATGCAGGGGGTGTACGTTAAGCCACTTGGCTGCCAATCCTCATTTTCAGATATCACTAGGTAGCTACACTTGAAAAGTAACTAAAAAGTTGCTGATCTCAGGGAGAATTTCGCTAAAATTAGTGTATCTATTTTTTTAAAAAATAAAAAAGTACATCTGTATATACGTTCCATAATACGTTTTGGTACTCATCAGTTTTGAAACTTTCTCTTCATAAAAATACAAATAATGTTCAAATTCTTCTGCAGGCCATTAAAAATCTTTTACAGTCAACCAGTTAAAGACCGCTGACACAGACAACATTCACAAAGCATAAAGCAGCAGCGACACGCAGCCGACAAAAAAAAAGAAAAAAAAAGTCCTTCTCTTCTCCACCCCAAAAACCATTATCTTATTCAAAACTATAAAATTTCTAGAATGCTCTGAAATATTACTTGATTTAATCAGTGCTAGTCAATGGGGCGAATCCGATGGCTGAAGCAATCTAGTCAGCTTCCCGCCAAAAGATCAGTTCAGTTCAGTCATAACACTGTAAAATTGGAGACTTGGCCAGCGCCTTATGCTTCGATAGAATTTGGATTATTTTCTTAAATTAGGTTGCAATGATAGGTCGTGATTGCACTGTAAGTCTATAAACTTGGTATCATCTTGTGCTTCAACAGCAGTTGGTGAAAATAGAGAATTTAGAATCTATTAGCTGGTATTTTAGAATCTATTGGTTGATGTTAAAAATTCTTCGACTTTTTGAATATGCTCTGTTGTGTTACAATTCGCTATTGATGAATAAGACCATTCACCATGATTGGAGATAAAATTTTTCAAAATTTTACGTTTCGATTTGTATTTGTTACAGGTTAAAATAAAATGTGTTACTAGTTTCTGGTACTTGACACAATCTGAACACAATGGAGAATCTGTTTGTTTAAAAAGAAAATAAATATCATTTAATGGTAATTTTTTAGCCCGCAACTTATTGATTAAAACTTCTGTATTTCTATTTTTTGCTGCCTGTCTATTCCACTTTTCATGAGAAATATAATTATATTTTTATGTCTTCTGCTCTTTTTCCATATTTCTTCGTTTTTACTTTTATGTTGTTTTTTGAAATATGTGTGTAGATCTTCCCAAATAATTTCAAGGAATAATATTCCAAGGATCTGGAGAGACTTTAGCTAATTTATCCACTTCTTCATTTATCTCTATTTCCTTGTGAGCTTGTACCGAAATGAATGTAATGGATTGAACTATTTGGAGATACTCTTGTAAAGATGAACTTAAATTTAAAATTATCGTATTAGATTTTCTATTAATATTTTGAATACTTTTTAAAGCTGATAAGCTATCCGTCAGGATAACATAGTTTTCTGTTTCTGAAACCCAATTTTTTAACGCAGTCCATATGGCTATTGCTGCCAAAAGATGATGATGAGGAACTTATGGATAGTTAAAGTTGCAGTTAATTTAATGCTCCTGTTAAGAAGGTAATTAAAAAAATTAAGCAATGTCTTGAAGGGTTCAGAAGCTAAAGGAATTACAGAAAAATCCTCTCAAGGGAAATGGACTAAATTCATGTGACGTCATTAGTCACATGATAACTGAGCCACGTGTTTTCGGCCAATCAGTTCATAAATTAATGCGACGTCATAATTATATCATAAATATAACCACGCGTTCCCAGCCAATGAGTGCATGTGCTTCACTGTTGCCAACTTTTACTTTTTGCAGAAACTTTCCTTTAGAAAGTACATATTTGTCAACAATATAATAATGCACATAGTTAAAACAAAATGCACTTAATTTAAAAGTATTCGTATAATGTAAGTATTTTTTTTTTTAATTTTGAAAACTGTTTGAAGAATTTTAACCCGTGAACTCTTCATCCAATCATCAAATTTTAAATGTTATCTAAACTTTACACGTTGAACAATTAGTATGTCAATTTTTAATCAATGGGAAACACGTGATTGCCGTTATCATGTGATCATCATGAATTTAATCCATTGGATGAAAAATCATTATCTACAAACATCATATACGTTCTTTAAGGAAGAAAATACGTGTAACGTTTCAAAGTGTGTTGAAATATTCTCACACACACAATGGCAATTAAAAACTTTCAATAGAACAAAAAAATAACAATAATGAATTCTCACAAATTTCATACTTCGGATTATGGTTTATTCTGGACATTTGTACCTCTTACGAGATAGGAAAAGTACAAGGTGTATTTGGTTTTATAATCGCTTAGCAAATGCATTGGATTAAATATGTACTTATCATAGCGGGTGCAGAAGTGAAAATTGAAGAGCTGCACAAACAAGTTATTGTCTTTAGCTTTGAATCTGTTTGAGTTGTCATTCTATAAATAAGGATTAAAAATAAATATATAAAACAAAATAAAAAACCTAATTCTGAATTTTTTTTTTTTTTAATTTTTGAAGCTTGCTTTGTATACCAGTACTCTGTAAAGTTTATGAGAGATAAAGTATAAAACATATAATTTGCAGGAAAAAAAAAGGGATTGGTAAAAAAAAAAAAAAAAAAAAAAAAAATTATTATAAAGTTAGAATGTTATTTTTCAATGATGATAATTTTTTTAATGCATAAAATTCCTTTTCACGCGCGGTTCGGGTCCTGTTCATCAACATTAACCAAAGGTAACCTCAGCTGTTTTTGTTATTTGTAAGAAACTAAACTATGAATTAAGGCCGGGAAAAGCATATCTAGAGGCTAACATATTAGATCAAACAATTTCAGTCTAAGAAATATATACGGTTTTGAATCTTTCATAGATTCAAATGTAAAAAAAATAATAAAAACAATCAAACGAATAAAAGACAGAAAAATGAGCGATATAGTTATATTTTAAAATACAAGGTAACAAAAAAATTCAAAAGATGTTGATATATTTAGGAAATATATCTAAGTAATGTATATAAAGCTAATAATTAACAAAGAAACTAATTTATAGTCCAACAAGAAATCTATTATTTCTCTAACCTGTCTCTAACGCCTTCATTGTAAATTAAGAAATATTTATATTGTGGCAACTTGTGCCACAGATATTCCACAGATTCTTTATAATCCCTACGAAAGGTAATTTTAAGTCCATTATCTATATTGGAGTAATTCAAACAGTTAAAGACAAAGAAATTAATTATTTCGTTTGGGGGACACTGGCACAATGATAATTTTAATTTAAATTAAGTTTTTTAATCGATTACTGTACGCTACCTCACGATATAGTTTTATATTTTTCTTTTAGTTGTGCTCTATGTTACGTAGTTTTAAGATCAATAAAATAACGAAAGTAAAATTTGGGATCCTGTTTAGAATCGAACAGCATGAACTTTAGAACAAGAAAATATATATTACACATACTATCGGGTGTACAACAAAAAAAAATGCGTGGTAAGTGCAATACAAGTACTTTATAATTTGAATAATTGTCGAAAATATAAATTAATCAGCTTTCCACATAATCTTCTAAACATAACACTAAAAACTGATCAAATACTACAATAGTCCAATAAAAGGCAGTCAGAAATTTTTAAACATGATTAGGAAGTGTGTGTGTGAGTAAATATGAAGAAAGATTTTCAAATACGAATTCATAACGCATAACAACCACAAAATCTGATAAAAATTTTATGCAAGGTATTTCAAACCTTCTAAAATTTTCTGCTCTTTTCTTTTGTTTGCTTAAAGTTGCAATCAATTCATTTCTATTCGAGTTT
>BMAV01000648.1:217151-234202 GCA_019973955.1 Trichonephila inaurata madagascariensis
AACTTTTTTTTTCTCTCTGTGATGCACCTCCAAATCATAGTTAAAAGTTCTAACGTACAAAAAAAATACGATATCATTTCGCAGAGAGTTTTAGATTGTTTATCTTTTTGCTGTGTTACGAGCTGTGAAACTTAATAATTAGAATACAATATTTTAAATCCTATAAGATTATTGAATGATGAGGCATCTTTACAAATTTATGTGCATTGTAATTGAAATGTTCTTAAATTTAATCACAAAAAAAGCAATTTTTACACAAAATTCTTTCTCTTATTTCTTTCTTTAAACTCTTCTGTTACATCATCGACAAAGCACGTGAATGCATGTCTACTATTTATACTGATCTCATTATTTGATTTCTTAAGCAAACTGATTCCAAGTATATATTTGAAATTTTAAATATATTCACGCTTACTTGTTTGTTTGAAATAATTTCTAATAAAAATAATGAATATAATTACAAGCTCTTACAATGTCTTGATTAATAATTCACACTTGTTGCTTCATTACAATTCTTCCCTATAATAAATATATTCCATGGAGTTTATAATCGAATGATTAGTATACATTTCCTTTTAGTAAATAGGAAAAAAAAATTAGATATTTTTTCACGCATTAATTGTTTTCATAGATAATTGAATACCTGGTCCTACCTCAATTAATAACAGCAATTTTATAAAAGTAACTATGCCATTGTTTTTAGGAAAAATTTTAAACGAAAATACTTTTTGTGTTTCGGAGTAATTCATTATAAATCATTTTAAAGGCTGATCCACCTTTCCCCCCATACCTTTGATAGCCCCTAAATAACTTCAAAATCACCGATTTATAATGCATTGTTTACATTTTTATTCGTCCTGATAGTACCACTGTATCATTAATAGCAATCGAAATAAACGTACAGTAAGCATGACATCGACGACAGGCACACTGTCGATATGTCCCACAGATTCGAATCCTACAAATATGTCACATTGATTGCCCCTAAGCTTCCTTCCCCTGAATGAGCCCCGGGGGGAGAAAGTAGGTAGGACGTTTACCTCTCCTTCATTTCCGTTTTCTTTGAATGGATTCCTTGCAAGGAAATACTTCTTCCGTTCATTTACACTTACTTTTCCTTTCATCTGCTTTTTCCTCCGGAGAAAACAGGGCGTCTTCACAGTTGAACCTGGAATAACCTAAATCAAATTGAACGTACTTACCCTCCGTTATACCTAAAAATGGGATGAAATTATCGAATGCGTTTTTCGCGGAGAAAGGACCGCTGTGACGGTCTTGATATTTTCCAATTTTTAAACCTGAATCACGTAAGAATTATATTACATAAATTTGTAAATATTCAAAAACCCTTTTTTCCCCAAAGCATAGGAATTAATTCAATTTTGTAACAATTTTCATAATATGTGTCTTGTATAAGTTTGCCCTTTAAAAAATTTTTTAAAAAAATCAGCGAAAATAGTAAGTATTTTAAGTATAAGTATACTGACAATCATTATAGCTTGGCATTTAAAAAGGAAGACACACACGTTTGAATTTTTGAGGTACCTGCATTTAAGCAATCGAAATTCATATTGTGTAGTTTAATATCAACCTCATAGCTTCTTTTCTAGAATTTACACCTGAAAACTATTTTAGTTTCCTGTCTCTTTGTAGAGGTTTAATAGGATAAATTCACATGATAAATGCACAATCACGTATTCTCCATTGAATTCAAAGGTGACATTAGATTTGAACTTGTTGTTCTATTTGTAAAATTTAGATACAGTTCAAAATTTAATAACTGGAGTTAAGATGCTCAAGTATTAAGAGTCTTCAAAAAGTTTATCAAAAATTTTTTAAAAAAATTAGGTTGGGGAAAAAGAAATCCATTAATTGTTCGGTAGATAGCTGTAGTGTAGGTTATCCCGAAAAGTATCGGTCAAAGAATTTCAGATTTATTCTCGACGGAAATGTGACATTTTGCGCTAAAAAATTCTTTTGCTGTTTTTTGTTTGGTCCATTCAGTTGAAGTAACAGTGTTAAAAATGAAAATCAACAAAGAGGAAATTCGGCACATTTTACAGTTTTCCTTTAATAAAGGATAAAATGTAAGCCAGACGGCTGAAATTGTGATTAGGGTCCCGATACTGTAATAGCCAATTACGTACGATTATGGTTTCGTCGATTCCGTTTGGGTAAGCCCGTCGTCGAAAATGTCGATACAATCACAAAAATGATTGAAGTTGACCGGCATATTAGCAGTTGTAGCATCGCCCAGGAGCTGAAGATTGACCATAAAACAGTTTTAAACCATTTACACAAAGCTGGACTCTAAAAGAAGCTTGATGTTTGTGTTCCACACCAATTAACACAAAAAAACATGATGGATCGAATTTCCATTTGCGAAGCCTTGTCCAAATGAAATGAAATTGACCCATTTTTTAAGCGGATGATAATTTGGGATGAGAAATGGGTAACATCGACAACACTGTACGAAAATGATCGTGGTCAAAGCGCGGTATAGTAGTTCAAAACGGTGGACAAACCAGGAAGGTTTTACTGTGCACTTGGTGGGATTGGAAAGGATTTATTATGAGATGCTTCCATTCGGCAAAATACTAAATTCGGATCTCTACAGCCAATAATTCGACCATTTGAAGTTAATGATTGACCAGCAACGGCCGTAATTGACCAACACGAAAGGTGTTGTGTTCAATCAGAACAACGCCAGGTCATGCAAGTCTGTAGTGATTCGCCAGGAACTCCGAGAGCTTGGTTGGGAAGTTTTGATGCTTCCACTATGTATTCCAGATTTGGAATCAAGCGATTACCACATGCATTCCAAATATTATATATTATTAAATTTATATTGCATTGCAAAACTCCCATAGTGATAAGAAATTGGTATCAAGAGAAGATTGTGACATTCGATTACTAGTTTTACGCCAATAGGGACCGAGACTTCTTATGAGAGAGGCATGAAACTACCTTTAACATGGCAAGAAATTATAGAACAAAAAGGTACATATTCAACTAAAATTGGTAATCCGAAACATGTTAAATAATTCTTGAAGTTCACGCAAAAATAATGGATTTTTTTTCCTCCGACCTAATATATTATACATACGCTTTTAAATCAAGTGCATTTGTTTACTTATGTGTGTTACTATTGCTGTTAAATATATACTTTTTTAAAAGAAAGTTTCTGCAAACAGCAAAAGTTGGCAACAGCAAAGCCTGTAAACTGATTGGTTAAGAACACGTGATTGCAATTATGTGACTATGACACCACAAGAATTTAGCTGATTTAAAATATTCTTAAAACGGATCAAAATCTTTTTTTTTTTTAATTTAAAAAAATGTCCCCTTAAAATAAGGTCTATTAAATAAGGCCTCACCTAAAATGTTATGATGTGTATTATTAATCAATTAACAGAAAGTAAAATATTCTAGATTCTGAATGAAAAATAGAACTTCACCAATAAAAACGAGAACAATCTTTAGTATAGAATTATATTATTATTCTTATTATATTAAATAAAACAAGGCTTGCATGTTTCCTGTTTTTATTCAAGAAACTGCATTCAGAGCGTAAATAGCAGTAAACGTTATTAATAGTAGTAATCCATGTTCATTTGCGACTAGGTTTGGAACCTTGATTTTGAAAAAGTGTACATACAGATACTTTTCTAATATTTAGCGTCAATTAAAAATAAGAATATATAAATAAAATTATTTTAAAAATATTATTATAGTAAAAAGAATTATTTAAATACAATATTTTGGAAAAAAATGAAGCAAAATATGACATACTTTAAGACATTTTCCTTTTATGAAAAAGGCTTCTATAATAATAATATTTTGCTTAAATATTATTATTCTTAAAATTAAATTAAAATTAAAATTAAAAAATAAAATTAAAATTAATAATATTATTCTTAAAACAGTTGTTTCCATAGTTTCCAATTCAAGTGAAACTAAACATTAAAAAAAGTATCCATTTATACGCTTTTTCAAAATCATTGTTCCGCGAACGTAGTAACCTTAACAGTGTGTGTCTTCAACATTTTTAAGCTCAATATTTCATTCCCTTCTTTTGTTCTCAATAGATTCTTTAATATTATACAATTTCATGTTTATGAAAGAAAGAACAAATATCTTGAGGGAGTTATTATTTTTTCCAAAAACAATTGACTCGCAAGGAACTATTTTATGCTCAGAATATTTCCGTTCGAGTCAAAAACAAAACGCCACCTACCCATTTATAGAAGTCCTTGTCATGAACCAGCACATGAAGCTTCTCGCCAAGGCGTGGAAAATCTGAGTTAACAGCCAATCCG
The DNA here is from genome assembly GCA_019973955.1 of Trichonephila inaurata madagascariensis. Classification (NCBI taxonomy): domain Eukaryota; kingdom Metazoa; phylum Arthropoda; class Arachnida; order Araneae; family Nephilidae; genus Trichonephila; species Trichonephila inaurata. The sequence continues at coordinate 221,471 of BMAV01000648.1, forward strand.
ATTTCTCGAAGCAGTTTTGCAGAAAATCTTCCGTTTCATCGTCGTCATGACTGGGAAAAAAGAAGTCCTTAATTTCACAGTCCACGAGGTCCAAGTCCACGTCGTACCACTGCAAGAGAAAGTTTAGGAAATTAAAATAAAAAGTAGCGACTGGAATTTTTTTCCCCTGTATAGGAGAGAAAGTTCGAGAGCAACAAAGGAAAGAATCTCGAAATTGTTCATGTAAAAAAAGCAAGCGGGTGAAATTTTTGCGTCTTTATCAACAAGTGTCAACACACATTTTTTCGAGTCAGTGGTGTAACTTGGCTTTCTTTGAGACTAAAGAAGAAACTAGTTTTCTTCTTTAGTTTGAACCAATCTAAAGAGTTTTTTCCCTCTCTTACTTGTCAATGTATTGGTATTTTTGTTGATTATTTCACATCACATTAATAATTTTTTTGAAATGCAATATTAAAACATACACATCATCTACTATAAAGGAAACAGATTTCATAAAATAATATGGTCATCTTTCATGAATAATGAAATTTCAATAATTCGCTTATTGATACACAACGCTTGTATTAGTATCTTTTGTTTTAATTAACACAAGAAAAAAAATGTTAGTTTTACTAAAAACTAATTTTCATTTATGTAAGGACTTTTTTTTTTTCAAAAACATCTTTCATCTTTTTATTTTAGATATATTATTTTCTACACAAATTCATCAAAATTGAATCTTGCAATAAATAAACTACAATATCTAATTTAAAAGAAACCAGTAAATAATAAATAATAATGTAGCTGAAATCAGTTTCATAAGGTATTATTAGTTTTAATTTATAGTCTATCAGGTAATAAATAATTTATATGAAAATAAATGGAATTTGATAGATAATTAGAATTATTTTTACTGTCAAATCCATTTCCATAAAGTAATAAACTTTCAAAAAAATTTGTAATTACTTAAGCACATGAAGATATATAGGTTAATTTTGTGTGTGTGTGTGTGCATGTGCGTGTGTGTAAGATGCCGTTGACTGACCGTATAAACGTTCTAAATTCTTATTATAATTTGTCTTCAGCTTTTAATAGATGAACTACACATCTAGACAATGTTAAAAAATCGAATTATCACATTTTTTTTTTAAATTTCAAAAAAGTATTCATTCTTTGTTGCATTTACGTCATTACTGATCTAAATCATCGTTAATTTTATTTAACACCGACATGATGTACACCTGTGAACTACTGGATTTGATATATATATATTTGGATTCTCTATAACTTAATTTAATTTGGTTTTTAATCTTTTTTATACCCTGAACTCCTATAGTACTAAAATAAAAGCTAAGGAGCTCCCTTTTGAAATGGACTCCCATCCCCTATGAAGAACCATTTCTAGTAAGAACAGCGCAATATATGCTAAGATAAAATTATGATGGAATCTAAAAAGTTATACAGAAAAGAAAAAAAAAAAACTCACGTAATATAAAATATACAAAAATGAACATTCAACACTTCAAATAATGATATAAATAAAAGTTAAATATAATAAATTACAGGGATGTATAAATATGCTTCATGCACAAAAAAATTAAAAATATTATTTAGTCCACTAAATACATTTCAATATAAAAAACATTTATCAATTATTTCTTGAATAATATTAAAATAACCCTTGAAGCAAGCAACACATTCTTGATAATTGATACAGATATACGTTTTACGTTGATACGTTTTTGATGTTTGATATAAGTAATACATTCACGGTAATAGATACAGGTAATGATATTTATGGTTTTTGTTACAAAAAATACATTCATTATGATACATACAATTAAAAGCATTCTTGGTGTTTGATATAAATAATGCATTCATGATGATAGACACAAGCAAAAAATATTGATGTTTGATACAAGTAACACATTTATAATGATAAACACAGGGAACAACAATCTTGGTTTTTGTTACAAAAAATATATTCATGACGATAGACAGAATTAAAAACGTTCTCGGTATTTGATATACGTAATATATTCATGATGATAAATACAAGCAAAAAATATATTGATATTTGATACAAGTAACACATTCAGGGTGATAGATACAAGTAAGAATATTTTTGGTGTCAGTGGCATGTGCACAAACTTCTTTTATAAGGAAGAGCAGTAGCGCACACAGGAATTTTTCAAGGGGGCTGGGGTCGAAAGTTCACCATCCTTGTATCATGCTCCTTTTGATTTTGTCGATTTTCGGGAACAAAACACAGTAAAAAAATAAATTTTGAATAAATAATTAGCATTAATTAATAAAATTAATCATTAATAACAAATACTTAATTAAGTTTTACGTACTATATAGTTAGAATTATAATCAATCGGAAAAAAAATTAAGGGCTTTGGGGGGGGGGCCCGGCCCCCCAGGACCCCTCCCCTTTGTGTGCGCCATTGGGGGAGAGGTTATATTCTAAAAAAAAGGTAGACGAAAGCACCGATGAGTAACTTTTACGCTAAAAATTTAAAATCTGTTGTTTTATGGGAAGGGTTTGAGCTCCAAAGCCCCATCCTTGTGTACACCACTGCTCTCCATTTGATACAAGTAATACACTCATGGTGATAAAAAGAAGTAAATTTATTGCATTTTATTACATACATTGAAAAATAAAGAAAATGCAAGGTACAAACTAATTTCTACAGGAAAAAGAAAATGAGTCTATATTTTGTTCGTGCAAAATAATGAACCATATGTAAATCTACTACAGAAATTGAAGAGGAGAGAAAAACCTTGATGTTATGAATCCTCTAGTCTGGACCAAACATGAGAAGTCTTCTCAAACTGGATGCCCACATTTGGTCTTTTTAAATTTAACAAAATAAAAAAAAAGGCTTTATAAAATTTTATAATATATTAAAGACTACCTTCACAATTATATTCCCTTATTTTTCAAGAATTTTATATCGAGGGACTAAAAAAACATGTTTAATTTCTTAAAACTTTAACTAATGCGAAATTGATAACTAAACTCTTTCCTTTCAGTTTATCTTAGAAGGCAATCATTTAGACAATATGTTATCTTTAATCTAAATTAAAACATTTAAGCGAATTTTATAAAGGAAAAAGTAACTAATGAGAGAAGCATAAATATTTATAAAACGCTAAATATAACTGAAATAAGATCACATGATTTTATTTCCAAATACAAACATTAACAAAAACTATATTCAAGAAAGCGAAGTAATTCCTTTAGCACTCTTCGGAGCAAAAAAATGTCACATTAGATTAATTATTAAATACGACAAAAAATATAATTTGTTTATCATTTAATAAGATCACGCAAAGAGTTTTCAATAACAATAACAAATATGTGACATTTGGTGCATTTTTTGTTCCAAAACCTTATTTTATTACGAACATAAACTTCAGATTTCAGTTTTATAATTAATACTTAAATGACTGGAGTATCAACCCATTGAAGAAACTGATCGCATTAGAATGAGAGTCCATATTTCTCCTAAGGCTGAACTGTAAGGGTTTTAAAATTCTTTTATAGAATTTAAATGTTAAGTATTGGAAGTAGACCCTGAGAAATAGTTAAAATTATTAGTAACCACCGAAAATCGATAAGAATCAGATTAAATTTTACCATGAGCTTAGAAAATTATCATGAGTTACTATTATTGCGAGTTTATTAGATCTTACGTTTAAGAAAGACAACATCAGAATATATACTTAAATATTAATAGCAATTAAAAATCAGTTAACTTTTTACTCATTCATATAACAGAGAATTTTAAAACTGTTAAAAGGATGTTGAATTTCGTAATGAATTAATAATAACTGTAGTATATATATATAGTTTCATTTTATAACACATAACACAAAAATTAGTTACAAAATTATTTCTAAATCTTTGAACTTTCTTGTAATTTTCAAAATAAGTGGTCATCACAATATACTATTTGGTAAATTATTTATTTAGTAAAAAAGGAAAACATTTTACAACAAAGAATTCTTAACTTCAGAGTAGTCAGCGAAATTATTAATTTTTTAATATTTTCACATTTTTATAATACTAAATATATGTGATGGAACAATTAATCAAATTTTATTCAATAAGAACTACGTAAAAGAAAAACAGGGTGGGGGATGCGTATTGGAGGAATAAATTCGTAACGAATAGCTTTGAAAAAGTACTTACATTAAAAATAAAATTCATAAAAACACTATTCAAAAAATTCATTTTCAACAGCAATTGAGTTAGACACAATTATTGCATAAAACTTTATACCTAAGAAACTATTTTTCCTAATCTAAATTAATCTATTATCACACTATTTTACTTAATTCTTTGCAAACCAACGGGTTGGATCTGGAATATAATGTAATATTACGTCAGCTCACTGAAAAAATTTGATGGCGCGTAGAACTTTTTGAGAATTAAAATAGCAGTTAAGTTACTATTTCAATCCAGCGGATAATTAAAAATATTAAAGAACAGCGCAATGTCTCTGAGGGTAAATAAACCAAAGAAAGGCCCTATCAAATGAATTGGGGTGGAAAATCATAATGGCGTGATTTTGCGGCCATGAAACATACATGCCTCCAAGAGTGAGGTACAGTTACTAAGGCATACGTTTGTTGCGAAGAAATGTATGCTTGGAAGAGACGAGTATAAGCTGGGAAAACCGGCTGTAACGCACTCTCCAATAAGAACCACTGGCAGAATCATACGTACAGAGAGTCATGACTTGAAAGCTTGACTCTTTGAATACAGAATGGTTTCACTGGTTGTTTCGCATGTACACGACATGCAACAGCTATAGTACTTGAAAAGGGCGTTTCATCCACAATGTTCAATATGGTAAAGGGGGTAATTTGAACAATATCATCTACAGTGGGTCCCTTCTCATGTAGGCCTTCTCGGGAACGAAGTTGTGGACGACCTTGCGAAGGCGGCTACCAGCAATCATGTGGATCCGGAAGACCACATAGTCCTTACATCGACTAAGATCTACTCCAGGACTAAAGAATTAATACGTAGAACCTGGGTAGTCCCTCCTGTACACCCATGGTACTTTCAAAGACACCCTGGATCCGCCATATCATTCAAGGGTTCCAGATCATATCAAACGGCATTCTCATGATTTTCGACTGGTTACCTGAGGTGCATGAATTTTGAGGGTGGCAAAAGAAGCTTCCCAATTTGCAACAAATGTAACATCAGTCCTTTTTCTCCTCAGCACATTCTGCAATGTCTGGGGTTTTCATGTGAGGGAAGAACAGATGGGATTAGTCCCACCACCACCATGTTCAATATGGTTTCTTCCCTGTTTGGATGTTGTATAGTTCTTGTTCTAGTCCTTTTAACAGAGCTGGGGGTGGATTAATCATTTTCATAAAGTTGCTGATGCAACAGCCCAAACATTTTATGGTTCGGAATATACACCAGATCATAAAATGTGCCTGATCTAACAGTAGTAGCACTATTCTTTTGTTCCCCTTGGCAGCATTTTATCGGGTGAGTGCGAAAGTTCTAACCATTTTTAGATGTTCATATTTGCAATGGAAATGACGCCGCACATGACGTTGTACTGACTGAAATCATAGGCCAGTCAAACGTGTGGATGTTTAGCATATAAATGCTTTGTGACTCAAACAGTTAATCATCCGAAAAAAAATTTCAGTGGGTGTAACATGGAAAGCGAGAAGGAGCACGTGAGACATTATTTGTTATACGAATTCAATAAAAAGAGTACAGCAGCCGCAGCAAGTCGCAATTTTTGTCAAGTTTATGAGGAGGATGTGTAATTGACGAAAGCACATGTCATCGATGGTTTCGTTAATTTAGGAAAAGAGACAGAAGCTGCCAAGATCAGGCTATGAGTGAACGGGCCACCACATGTTGGAGAAGACGATATTGACCAAGCCATAAGGAACAACCCGAACCTAATCATGCAAGAATTAGCGGAGGCTTTCAACGTACACCGGACAATGGTCAAGAGACGACAGGTTGAGTTGAGTTTTACAAGAAAGTTGGATCGTTGGGTTACACACAACCTGGCAGCTAAGCAACGGGATGACCGAATCGCCACCTGTGTTTCCGGTACAAAAATGACCCATTCTTGACACGAATTGTGACAGGAGATGAGAAGTGGGCTATGAACCCTAACGTAAAGAGTCATAGGACTGTGTGTCGTCCTTCTGATCCGCTTGCAACGACTTCAAAAGTTGAGCTTCACCCCAAGAAGGTGTTATTCAGTGAGTGGTGAGATGTGCAAGGAATATATCACTGAGAGTTCCTGCCACTCAATCAATGCTGCCTTCTACTGTCTACAGTTAGACAGTAAAAGGCAGCATTGATTACAGCCAGACAGGCTGCATTTAAATTTGGTAGCAAAATAGCAAGATCTCATCAATCGTCGCGGTATCAGCCTACATCACGATAACGCCAGGTCACACGCAGCTGTCATCACTCGCCAAAGTTTAATGAGCATTGGTAGGGAGGTTTTACCTCACCCTCTCTTAGCACCAACTGACTATCACTTATTTCATGCACAGAACAATGCCTTCAGTCAGAAATTCTTTGATGATCTTGATGCTGTGAAAATTGCAATCCAACTTTTTTTCATTTGAAACCACCGAAATTTTAACACCGTGGGATTCATTTCCAGCCAAAAATATAGCAGAAAGTCATAGATAGTAATGGAGACTATGCACAATCATAGGTAAAGTTCATTTTGCGCTTATTTGCTCTTTGTGGGTAGTAAAACGGGTAGAACATTTGCACTCACCCAATACATTAGATGCATATATCCCTTTTCATTATTAATGAAATCCCTAATTAAGACCGAAAGCATGGTAGAAAATGATATTTTCCCGCGGATGTCTCAAATTACAGATGATCAGGCCCACTACTAGCATCTACCAATAGTACTTCCAACCAATCACAGCTTCTTAGTCTGTATTACTGTTGGCTGTCCCAATTTTGAGCATTTATTTTAAACTTTGTTGCAAATAATCATTTTGCGATAATGTAATATATATGCAATGCCTTTCTTTTCATATTTAGTTTTCTGTGTTCATGCCTAAACGCGTCACTTCAGACTATACATTCCTATTCAAGAAATGTGTGTTTTAGTAAGCTGTATACCATCCTTAAAGCTTACTCCATTACCGTAGAATCTTCTGCGCCCACCCCAACCCTCACAAATATACTTCAATAAATCGAATGCAAAAATTTGAACAATAGAATAATTTTAAACTTCTTCATGCAAAAAAGTATTCTTAAATTATGTGTGAAAATAACTTTTAACACACATATCCCTAAATAGACCTAGAACTCGAATTACAAATAAAAATCTATAAATTTACATTAAGAGTCTTTTTTTTTATATATAAATACGTTTACATTTTATAAAACAAAGATATACTATATAATAGCTTCGAAATAAAATGATTATTTTTAACTTGGTGCAATTATTTTAACATATCATTCCACTGAGTAAACCGTACTAAACACCAATTTTAAGAGAAATAATACTTTCCTAAAAATCAAGAAATCCATTACCCACGCAAACAACTAAACTTTACTTTATATTTCAGAAGCCATTAGGAAAAATAACTGCGACGCTCAAAAATAAAAGCACATCATTAAAATAACGTCCTAAATAAAATACAGAACAGAAATTTATTTCCAAATAGGTTAATGGTTATATTTATCTAAATACATCTATATTTTGAAAAAAAAAAGATACAAATTTAACTAGCGATATACTAGGGATTATTATGACAAGAACAGAAAAGAAATGACCTCCAAAGAATTAAAAATAATAAGATTTAGAAATAAAAAAAATTAAAAATCGGCCCTAAAAGCTATCTAGAAACGTCTTGTTTGCAGTTAAAATGATAGTTTTCCCCAAAAAGAAGAAAAGGGTTTTAGAACTGCGAATAAATGTTTGATACGCGAAATGATGTTCATGCAATGCTTGCCTTTAATAGGGGACGCTAGAGCAATCATTATACATAGTTTTTTAGGGAGCCAGTCCAATTTTTTTCCCCGTAGCATCTTACCTCCTCTTCCCCTTCCCACCCCTTTCAGTTCTTATTTTCTTTTTCGCTAAAAGCGTTATTACATTTCCCCTTGAAGCGAGTATGGAAAAATACATCTTTTTAAAAATAGGGAAAAAATGTGTAGGAAATGCAAGACTAGCTCATTTTAGACAAATTTTTGAGTTTCCGTAGGGGAAAAAAAATAATTTTCTGCATTATTACACTCCAAGCAGACGCAGATTCAAAACTTTTTTTTTTCTCCCGTTTCCCCATTTTCTAAGGTAATGTGCTTCAACCATTATCAAATACATAGACTGTTAGCGAACTGAAGCGACAATCCAATTTTCAGCAACGTAATATTTCTCTGTAAGGATTTAAAAAGGGATTTTTTTTTCATGCAGGGATTTTTTTAATGATTAATGATGTTGTAGTTTTTAACAGATTTTGTATTCAGGTAAAGTAATTGGATACGCGCGGAAAATCTTGAAAAACAATTGAGGAATCAGATAAATGTGTTTCTAATCTTTTGAAAGTCGTCACTAAATTAACTATGAATGTGAATTTAAAAAAATATTATTGCAACCAAGCAGTACAGCTACACGAGTTCATTTTACTCTCATGATAATTTGAATATGTATTTTCAGAAACACATAATTAACTCATTAATTATAATAATTATACTGTACGATGATACAAATTGTACCACGATATCCACTTGATAAAAATCAACGAGGCAACTGAGATAGTTCTAATTTTTCAATTACACCTGGCAATTATTAATAAAAAAGATAATAATGAAACTAAAATATTTTAAGAATTCTTACAAAAAAAGTTTTTGATTTTAATTTATGACATTTTTTTAAATTTTAACTTTTTTATTTAAATATATGCTTTACTAAGTTCAGGATTTGATTTGATTTTTTAATGGAATTACGGATTAACTGAAAATAATACTGTATATTCTCTTGGAAATGTAATTTATCAAAAATAAATTAAAAGAGGTAATAATCATCTCTCCTATTTTGAAGCATTTGATTATTCAAGCATTACAATATTATGATTATATAGCTACATAGCTGCTATCTTACTACTGGACATCATACTACGTTTGTGATATATTTTTTAATATTGTCTATAAAACCAACGCTTGATTTTTTTTCATAAAAAATAATACAAAAAAAGGTAATCTTCCTTCTTCGCTCTCTGCTTCGTTTTCTTAGTATGTATTAATGTAAAACATTTCCAAATCACAGATGTTACTGTTTAACCCTTTATCTACCGACAGTACTTATAAGTAACACTCACTTTAAAATTACATAGAATAATTATTTTTACGAATAATCTGACGATACTTAGCAGGAATATTTTTTTAAATCCACTCTTTCACAATATATGGTAACATGTGTTCTACGATGAGTATTTTAGCGGGGAAGGCGAATAATTTCATAGCAGAAATTGCGCTTTCAGCTGTCGGTGTTTTCAGCGGATTGCGAAGATTGTCATATTTTTGTTCCAAAAAATAGTTAATGTCAAAAGGTAAGTGTCTTATTTATTTTTTTTTTTGTATGTTAATGTTCTTAGAAAACGATTTGACTATTTATTTTAAGTGAACAGTGTGTATAATTAATTTTACAGTTGAATATATTTAATTAATTAATTAGCTCTAACGGATTAAATTTCCCAATGTTGAGTATTTTGTTTATGTATATCTCTTAATTTTCAATGCAGTTATTAAAAAAAAATATTGCAAGAAAAAAACTGCAGTAAATCATAATGCGGTAGATAAAGGGTTAAAAGAATGGAGCATTTGATAAGAATAAAATACATACATTTTAAAAATATACCACTTCAGTTTTTTGTTGCAAATATAAATCTGATAAATAATATCTCCAAAATTATTTTTGATAATATTTTTAGGATTAGCTCAAAATTCTTTGTGAGGCTTATTGGATATCAGAAAGTATTTGTGAGGGGCGGGGCGAAGGAAGAAGGGAGGGGATCTATTCGGAAGAATGATATAAGAAAAATGGGAAATCCACAAATGGGGTCTATAAACAACACAAGAATAAAAAATACTAAAAATGGATATCTAGATCAAGTGTGAAAAACACACACAACAGTTCTTAAAAAAACAAAACATCGAAGATTTCCTTTATACAATTTATTTCTCTTTGATTTATAAACAAAAAATAAATAAATAAAACTTAAATATATTGTGTCTTTCTCAATCTTTACTACTTTTTAAACAGTGTTGCCACTTACAGACCCTTCTTGTTACTTTGTTCTAATACACATTAATGTGAAAACTTTAATTCTATATACATTTTTGTGAGTGTGTGTAGCTATTTACGTTTTAATTTTTTATTATACTTATTTAACTTTTACATTTGCTTCCGTTTTTGTGTGTACTTTGGTTCTATAGATATAAATAATTCATGAAATTAAATGATTTTTAATTAATACTATTCTGGTGCAGGGGAACTATTGGATTTCGTAATATTGAATCATAGTCACGTAACGACACCAGAGTCAGCATCAACCACTACAAGAACAACTTTAAATTAATTCAAATTACGCTGTGTATTTGACTTTTTCAATTCTTACTATTAGTTCACACTCTCTATATATTTATATATTTATCTTGTTCAAATTTCCAATCGCGCGTTAATGAAAAACATTTTAAAGCGCTCAATTGAGCTGAAATTTTATATACACGATTATTTTGGATGACAATACAGTAATTTAGTTATAATTAATAAAAAAACTAATTATTCAAAGAGCCTCGAATTAAAATTCAATTATTTTAATTAATTATTCTAAGCTCCAAATTCAAATTATTCTAAGCCCCGTTGACATCATTTTTGGTGACTTAGTGACCCTTTTGGCGACTTGTGTTTTTTTCCGCACATTTTATAACGCTGATTTAAGCTGAAATTTTCTATACACTATTGTTTTGGAAGACAATATGATAATTATTAATTAATTAAAATTAATAAACTGAAACTAATTATTTAAAGAGTTGCAGATATAGCCACGTTGGCTTCATTTTTAGCGTGACTTGGGTCAAAACTTTACAAAAAAAATTTCTCTCACGATTTAAAGCATTCAGTTGAACTGAAATTTTAAATACACGATTGTTTTGGATGACAATACAATACTTGAATAATAATTAATAAAAATTAATTGTCACTTAATATTGTGATTCTATCATTTGTATACACATCTTTATATTAATTTGTAATTATTTGATAAAAAAGTAACTAAAATAAAAATTTTCTTTGTTGATCTAAGTAGGAATTCACTTAAAATTTTATTTTTCTTTATATTACTTGTTATATCATATTCAGTAACTATAGAGTAATGTATTGGTTTAACAGGTTACCATATCTGCAGTGTTTGTCAAATTTTCTTTCCACTTCTCTTATACTGCGTTTCTTCCTGTGACGAAATTAATTTATCAAGAAGGGGGGTGAAGTCAGGGGTCTTCAGGTCATGTGATTGACCTATGCCTCACTCCCCATTACAACACTTGAGGACTTCGAAGTCTAGTTCCATTTAGAACAGTGTATCTTGAACTGTGGTCTGCGGACCCTTGAGGTCTATAGCGCCTTTCTAGGGGGTCCGCAAATGTCTCTCATTTAATGTTAAGATTCCTTCTTTTACAGATTCTGAAATGCATCGTGAAAAAATTGAAGGAGTTACCATCCAAGACTAGATCACTAAATTGCACCTAATGAAAAAACTCAAATAGAACATGTATTTCCCAATCAAGAATATTTATTCAATTTTTTTTATTGTTCGCAACTACATATAGCCATTACTACAACGTAATTTTTTAAAATTTAATGTTTTCTTAAAGAAAAAAAAGAAGGGTTAAGAAATATGTAGAAATAGTAGAGGCAGTCTTAGGATTATTGAGGAACCCCTTAAATCACTCAACCATGTGTTGGGAGTCAGGGAGAGGGGTGTTCAAAACCTTGGGGAACCGCGATGTCAGGCTGATACATAGAGGGAGACGCAGCGATTGAAAGTTTAAAAACCTCTTATATTTAGAGGGATTCATTATTATTTTATTTAATGCGATCAGAATTTGAAACCTGTAGCATGATTTGAACATTATAGCATGGAAGTCGCAACTATGACTGCTCAGTCACCATAATTGCTTCTATGTATAGATACGGAGAACAGTAATATAAACAAAACACGAATTATATTAGATAAAGGTTGAGAAAGAAATAGTACCTCGAGCATATGAATAACAATAAGTCTCCTTTTAGTTTTTACACCCATGAATATGTAAATAAACAGGATTCTATTTATTAAAAAAACTAGATTTATCACGTGATTGAGATTCTATACTTACATGAAATATTTAATATTGTAATTTTTTCATGTCATGTTTCCATTACATATTTTTGCTTGATGGCAATAAAAACAATTGGTTGAGATAATCTCGTCATTGTACTTTTGAAATCTTGAGAAATAATTTTAAATTCCTATTTTTATGAATTTAGAAAAGTTTCTTTAATCTAACATTTTTTTTTATTTTTCTTAACGCATTTTAATGATTGAATTGTTAAGCGAAGAAATAAATATTTAAAGTGACTTCCAGTTTTGTATATTGAGTTAACATATTTGTTAAACCTGAATGTGTGAAGAACAATAACTTAAAAAAACAACAACAAAAAACGAAATTAATTT
>BMAV01000648.1:239202-280161 GCA_019973955.1 Trichonephila inaurata madagascariensis
GAAGAACAATAACTTAAAAAAACAACAACAAAAAACGAAATTAATTTAGATAAACATTACAAAAACAAAATTAAATCAGAAAAAAAAATATTTTAAAATAAAAACAGAAGAACTTAAGTTCGTGAAGCTTATTCTTCATTTAATTGATACTTCAATTCTTTTAAAAAATGAGAAAAAAAAAATCATATAATTTTTAAAAACCATGAAAAGATTTATATTTTTCCAAATTCAAAACCGATTGCATTTATTTTCGAAATTGATGAAATTCTACTGCCTGAATCTACTGGATTTGGGACAGATGTAAACATGACATGGCTCTCGTTCAATTAAGTACTTGGCTACATGTATCAATAGTTTAGGTCGTTAGAGCTAAATTATCTTGATTGTGTGATCATGGATATTTAGGATACTTTGTAACAATGTTTAATCACGTGAATTTTAAATATCAGATTTTTAAAGTTTTTTCATTTTGAAATTTATTTGAGGAGAAATTTATATATATATATATAAATCTACCATGTATTTGCCTGTTACGTGTTCTTGATTTAAAATAAATCCTTTTTGATAATAGAAATGTCCTTTAGATTGAAATAGATTTATAATTTATCAAACAGTTACATTAGATTTTACTATAGTAAATTACTTTTTTAATAAATTTAGAATTGCGCTATGCATATCCTTTACTATGGATGGTACATGATTTTCTGTGTGCTCGACTTTCCTTATCTCTCCACCTTTTCTGTTGGAGTGGCAGTCAGAGATGTTTTTTAAAATTTAAAAAAAATATTCAGGATGGTTAAGGTAAAGGACAATGTATACTTAATCGTTTGCGAATGACAGCACAATCAAATTTCAACAATGAGTAACGAAAGATCAATTCAGAAGGAACACCATAATTTTCAAGAAAATGACAACTGTAATATTTTAAACATTATTTGATCATTGCATTATTATATTATATAAACGTTAGTATATTATCTATGTCTGTATACATGAAAAATAATGAAAACAATAATAATAAGAAGAATTCATTCTGTTCTAAATTTTCACTCCAAAAAAAGTTTTTTTTTTGTTTTCAAGTCTGATATAAAGGTACATATTTTTATGTGCGGCCTGCGAGATTATGTTTTTCCGAGGTGGCCCGCAAGGTCATTTGGGTTGGATACCCCTGTGCTAAGAGTTTTATAGTGATTTGCTTATTAACTGCCTGTGTCAATTTTTTAAATCAATACATTAGACGAAAAATTTTTTAAAAGAAATAATTAAAAAAAATATTTTAGTTTTCTTAAAAAAATAATAATTTGATTGTTTTGCATCGCAACTACTTATGGTTAAGAGCATGCGTCAGTGGCTGGAAATGTTGACGCTGAGTTACTCGGATTAAGATTTGATTCACCCTCACTGCAATACGGAAGATATTTTTGATATCTATTTTGATTTACCCATAAATGGAATCAAAATAATGTGATTTAAACACTAATAAATGTAATTTATGTAAGGTGAACTATTTCTCTTCATTTATTTTAGAACACTACCGTTTTGTTCTATTTTATTTTTCTCAATAGGGTGGATCGCGGTTTTACGGAAGGAAAAGAAATTATTATTAATCGGAAGCTATACCTATGAGGAGAAGATGTTCTATGGTAGAGGTACTCAACCTTTTTTCCCGCCGGGCCGCATACACATGACAGGCATTTCACGCGGGCCGCAACATGCGGATAGTGGAAAAAACACACTACAAGATCGACGCATCATTGGACAAAGAAAAATGGATCAAAACATTAAAACTCATTTTTGGCTTTTATTTTAAGGTATCCGAACGTGTTAAAAATGACGAAATTCGATCAAGATAAAAGTTTTTGTTTTTTATTTTATTGAATAGAATTATCTTTTGGCTTTACAAAACATACTTTGTTTTGTTTCTACACTACCTAGAGAGACCAAGTTACAGTCAATTTTATAAAGGTAGAAAAACGGGAAATGAATCTTTGATCTACCAGAAGTAGGCATTTAAATTGCTCAAAATCTAGCATGGAGAGTCTGATAACTCTAAATGTTACAAATGTATTTCTCTAAAACTTTTTGAACCTGATATTTATGCCTTTTTCTAGAGAATGTACTAAAATATTTTTTATTGTATGAATACTTTTTGAGTTATGGCTTGTTATTTAAATAATGGTCTCAAAGAAGAGTCTCATTTCTTATAATAATTACTCGATCAACTCTAAAATGTTCAAATTTTCATAAAATATTAAAATTTTAGTACATTTTCTAGATAAATGCATCTTATTTGTTTTTATAATACTTTTACTAATATAAGTTACTTACTTTTTCGCTAATTGCTATGAAGGTTTCCAAAAATATTGCTAAATTTTCAATTATAATTGTAATTTTAGAAAAACTTAGGTAATTTATTCTAAATATTGTTAATTAAATACTTGTATTTAATGGTATTGAGTTCTAAGAAACCATTTATAATGTTTAAATATGTTATTTTGTTAAAAGGTACTCTAAACGTGTTCCGATACCATATTAACTTTTCGATCAAACATAAACATAAAAATATTTATTTTTATGCATTTTTTACTGAGTTGTGGGATAATTTCTATTTCTATTCATCTATAACCAAGCCTCTTGCTTAAATTTTACTATTATAAATAAATACCAAATTGATAGCAAAATTAATATATTCGATTGCTTGATAGAATTTCCTGCTAAATTTTTAGCTCATTGTTCTCCAGTAATTAAATTTCTTAGTGCAATGGGCCCAGACCGGGCCATTCAGAAAAGCACGGCGGGCAACAGGCTGAGTATCATTGTTCTATGGTATGGAGATTAGGAGAAGAATAATTTTAAAATTTATAATATTGCCACAAAAAGATTGAATTTTCGAATAAGAATAGAAAAATATTTAATTTTGATTATGTAATTTTAGACTAAAAAAATTATTATTTTTCAATAATAATTCAGAAATAATCACACTACAAGTGATGATTACGTCTGGGTTAGTTATGTTTACATAAACAACATTTCACAAACCAGTTTTCTCTCCCTACACCATCAAATCATTCCGATCCAAGTTTTTTTCCGCCTTTCTCTTTATAGTGCACTGTAAATTTCCGAAAGTAGTTTTTCTTTTTCTTTTTTAACATCACAATAAATGTTAAAAAGTACTAAAATGCCTGTTTCACTTTAACAAAAATTACTTGGACGTTTTACAATAAAAAAAATACTCAAATACCTAAACCTCATTCCCCTTGTGGCAGTAGAAATTAATTTTTTCCCCCTTCATTTATATACCACAGAACCATCTTTTCGCATAGGTAGGTTTTGAAATTCTGAAAAAAAAAATTTCGATTCCCACAAAATTCCACAACTTTTCTTTTAAATTGATCTCACCAACAATGTATAGTAAGTGAAAAGCTAAATGTAAAAAAAAATGTTTTTCATTTTGAACTGTCGGCATTATTAATTACTTATAAATATTGGTTAAGCTCTAAAGATAGGGATGTTAATCGATAAACTATTTGAATTGAAACCCTATTATATTTTCTTAACTTGTAAGTTTATAAGAAGTCCTAAGAGAACTACGAAACCATTAAAAATTAAAACTATTCTTTAAAACTGACCATCCCTATTGTTATACGATGAAATACCAAAATAACTGGTACACCTATCTAATATCATTTAGGTCCCCTTCATGAAAACAGATCTGTATGAAGATTACATGGTGTGGACTACGTAGTGTAATATGCGAAGAATCCTCAAAACAATGCCCCACCATGTTTCTTGCAGGACAATTTGCATAACAATGGGATAAGAATCTTTAGCACAGTCCGTCTAAAGGCAAAGTATGCCTGGTAATATAGGTAAACATGTAGCGGGTTCACTTCGCCCCTTTCAATTGAGCAATAAGGGTAAAAACCTTTCCAAGAATTGTTTGATTTTGGACGACCACTTTCTGTGAAGGAATCGTGACGCACTATTTAAAGTTAAGTTAAACGAGTTCACAGAAGAAGTTGGAAATGAGACCTAGGAGAGTGAATGTTTAAATTATATTGGTGAAAGCTTCGTTGTGTGGAATAGTTACCTCTCCTGGCATAAAAGACTCGTAGTTTTATTAATATTATTGTCAGTAGCTCAGCGTTTCTCAAACTCTGGGGCGCCCCTCCCTTGGGGGGCATGATGACCTTGCAAGGGAGGCGCGAGCATACCGAAAAGTCAAAAATAAAAGATTTGAAAAATTGCAAATGTACTGAAAGGAAGCAAAACACAATACATTCTAACAAAATAGAAAAGTAAAATACACATTTACATTGATGTAATATACTTATAAATGCATCTGCACTGCATAATGTATTTGATATAATTAATTTATCAATACTAAGTTAAGAACAAGATTAATAATTACTAGTGACTCCCATGGGCTTGTCGTATACAAAATTATACACAAAATTTAATACTTATATTGATAATTTGTACAGTTTATAATTAAAGTCATATTGAAGCCTTAGCATGTAGCTTTTAGTACGTTATTTTTGAAATCAATACATTGTTATTTTATGGAGGGGGGCGCGATGAAAATTATGATTGAAAATTGGGTCGCAAGTATTAAAAGTTTGAGAAGCACTGCAGTAGCTGCATAAATTTTTGGGACACACAGTGTCCGTCGGAGATTAATATAAGTGATATTTATTATCATTAACTAGGACTCGTTCCCATTTGTTAACTACAATCATATTAGACTTTGAAACGGCTTAAATAAAAGTTGTTGATTTTTCTCTCAATATGTCTCTTCTTTCAGTTGCCCCTCACACAAAAACGAAGTCCACCACAAAAGAGTTTTGAAGTATGATGAGTGTTCGTGGAGCCACTTCGCGTGACAACTTTCAACGTGTATAGTTGCCAATGGTTGTCTTGTTCGAATTGTCTGGAACCTCTGAATTACACACAAGGCATGTCACTTGTGTAAATCATGGGAAAATATTTTTACATCTCTTGATCCCAAATTTTGCCAACTGCGCAGACTCCGTACAATGACAGAAGTTCCACCAATTACAGAAGTTTCAATCTTCAGTTGAGATACGGAGCAAGAGGTTTTACCTGTATCAGCCCGGAGTTAATGGAGACGCTACTCCTCAGACTAGACAACTTTTTCTCATCTATTAGCAGCTCATTGGTGATGACGGCAAGCACAAATAAAGCGAACAACTTTGTGCCTTGAAGTAAAGAAAAGTATATCTATATACATATGCGAGCGAGTCTTTGACTTGATAAGTTCACATCAAGAGGAGACCTTTAAATATTTCGCACAGACACTTGCAGATGTCCTAACATTGAAATCAGCAGCAATAACTGGCAGTGCTGTATATCTGACTCGAGAAACGAATTTAGTCAGTCGTCAAAAGTACCTCTTCTTTAAGGTATCCGACTACGCGTTCGGAACCGTGATTTTGTGTGCAAAAGCGCATAAATGGATAATTTTCATGATATTTAGTGTCACTTAGATTAGAATACATGTATACAATTGTTTTATATAAGGGCATTTTGACGAAAAAAATTATTTAAATACAATATTTTGGCAAAAAATTAACTTAGAATAATTTTTTTTTCAAAATGTTCTCCTTTTGTGAAAAATGCTTCTATTATAACAATATTTTGCCTGTATATAGCTCAGACTTTTGTACAGAGGCTCAACAAGAATTTTTGAAATATATAACTTAGAAGTGGGTTTATCCGTATTTTATGACAACAGAGGGGAGAAATTTTAAGAAAAAAACGCCGAAAATTATTTCAATGGGTTGTAACTCTGAAAATAATGTGAATTTTTCAAAAATCAACAATTTTATACATGCAGTCTAATCTAAGTGACACTAAATATCATGAAAATTATCCATTTGTGCGTCTTTTTAAAATCACGGCTCCGAACGTAGTCAGATACCTTAAATAATGGCAAAAAGTTTACATCGACCCCTTCTCCCACAAGCCGCAACCAACAAAGAACATGAATAAAAGCGTTTAAAAGACTGGCACGAATATGTATTCCTTTTCATCCCAGTCTTCTAACGCAAGCAAAGAGAGGTCTCCGGAGTCGAGAGAGGGCGGTTCAAATCATCCTGCCTTCAAGCAGCAGCCAAAGTCACCAGAGGTGGTTGGTGATCAACATAGCTAACGCTCAAGTGATAACTCGGGAATTGAACACCAGATGGCAGTATAGCCTAAACGTACTGGTTGATTATACATTCTATTGAGAGTCTAAGACTTTCACAATAAATCACGACTAGTGATTCAAAAGGCATCGGCACACGCGTTGACCAGATCAACTATCTTAACAAGAGACTGCTCACAATGTCATCGGAAAAACGTTCCAACGACACACAAACCTGGTGGAGGAGTATATTGATTGCAGTATGGCTGGAAACAAAACCAAGTATGTTTCGTAAAGCCAAAAGATAGCTTCACTCAATAAAATAAAAAACAAAAATATCTGTCTTGACCGAATTTGCTCATTTTCAATGTGTTTGGATAACTTAAATATTGGTATTGCTCTTGGCAAAACAGTAAAATAGTCATAAAAGTTTTATTAATTGTGTGTGCATTATTATATCTAAAAATGGTCATTACTTCAAGCAATCTCATAAGATTTCCAGTGTACAAAAAATATATACTCTTTCTACAATTACACAGGAGTTGGCAACCTTGTAAATGGTGTGCCAAACTAATCTGCCAGTATGATTCAAGATACCGTACAGTAGGAAATATTTGAAATAATTCAAGAATTAGGGAATAGAGGTCAAAAATACAGGTTATAGAGTTTTATTATATGTTAATTGTGCATCCTTTAAAGATATTTATCAACATAAAAAATTAACAACGTAAAATATAAGTATTCCTTCAAAATGGTTAAGTAAAAAATAAATACTTTAATGCAAAGCTTGTCCCTGCATCGCTGTATTTCATATCGCTATATCATGGGTATGATCAGTGACTTTCAATTTGAAACGACTCTGAACATTCAGTTGTTTGATAGCCTTCTTGGCGCACTCCAAATATTTTTCATTTGAGAAAAGACTTGTTCATATAGATATGTAGAATGAAAATTGGAAAGAAGAGTATGTGAAGTTTTGTCTTCAAACAATTAAATCTTTCCAGCAATGTGTCATCCAACAATTTAAAAAATATATCGATTTTCATAAGAGTTATCTTTCAGACTTTTCGTAATTCCGTAAGTTTTGCTTCCCATTATTTTGAATAGGTTAGTTCAAAAAGCTCCACTTCAAAATTATCAACTTCCATCCACTCAAAAATTGATAAATTTGTAGCTTGGTGTAGAGTGCCACTGAGAATTATACCACATACTAAAACTGATATGCGCACCATAAGTTGCTGTAGGCTTGGTTTACACATATGTGTATATTTTGCTTTTAAGGTATCCGACTACGTTCAGAACTGCGATTTTAAAAAAGTGCATAAATGGATAATTTTCATGATATTTAGTGTCAGATTACAATACATGTATAAAATTGTTTTAAGGACATTATGACAATAAAAATTATTTAAATACAATATTTCGGCAAAAAATTAACTTAGAATAACCGTTTTTCAAAATGTTCTCCTTTTGTGAAAAATGCTTCTATTATAATACTATTTTCCCTGCATATAGCTCAGACCTCTCTACAGAGGCCCAACTAGAATTTTTGAGAAATTCACATTATTTTCATAGTTACCACCATTTTAAATATAATTATCGGCGTTTTTTTCTTAAAATTTCTCCCCTCTGTTGTCGTAAAACATGGATAAAACCACTTCTAAGTTATATATTTCAAAAATTCTAGTTGAACCTTTGTACAGAGGTCTGAGCTATATACAGGCAAAATATTATTATAATAGAAGCATTTTTCACAAAAGGAGAACATTTTGAAAATGGGTCATTCGATGTTCATTTTTTGGCAAAATATTGTACTTATTAATTTTTTATAATAATACTATTCTTAAAACAAATTTATATACATTTTCTAATCTAAGTGACACTAAATATCATAAATATTATCCATTTATACGCTTTTGCAAAATCACGATTCCGAACGTAGTCGAATATCTTAACAAGATCCTTGAAAATTACGTATCTGATGTCAATTAAATAATTCACATTTATTGTGCTTACAGCTTTAATTTGATTTTATATTAAATAAATTAATTTTTAATTAAAATCCTTCTATATCTACAGTAGAGTTATTGAGAAGGACCTAATAATCTAGAAAAGGGGTCGGCAACCTATGGCCCGCAAACCACATGTGGCACTTGGTCCAATTCTCAGTGGCATTCTGCACTACTCTACAAATTAGTCAATTTTTGATTGGATGGAAGTTGATAAGTTTGTAACGAACCTCGTTTGACAAGCATATTCAGAATTATGGATATTTACAGAATTACGAAAAAAACTTAAAGATAACTCTAAAGATAAACTTACAGCTATTTCGTAAATTATTGAATTTCATTGCTGGAGAAATTTAGTTGTTTGAAGAGAGAAAATTGCTTGTGCTCTGCTTTTTCTCCCCCCACTTTTAGTTCTACATATATAAACAAAGAATCTTTTCTCATGTGAAAAATATTTAGAATCCGCAACAAAATTGTTTATCAACTGAACGCTCAGAATCGTGTCTAATTGAAAGCCACTGATTTTGCGATATGAAAATTAGAACGGTGCAAACACTAGGTTTGCAGTAAAATTTTTATTTAACCATAATGAAGGAAAATATACTTATATTTTATATTATCTATTTCTTATTTTAATAAATATGTTTAAAAACACATGATATATATGTACAAATTTAATTTTTTAAAAAATATTTGTTACATAAATGGTTAGATTTTATGCTGTTTATTTTTATGTTAAGAAATGTCTTTAAATGATGCAAAATTAATACACTTACAAAAAAAATTGTACTATATTTTAAAAATGTCCTACAGTGTGGCACGATGAATCATATAAGTAAATTGGTTTGGCACTCCACAGCAAAGAGGTTGCCAACCCCTAATCTAGAAACTTTGTTAATTAATTGTTAATTCATGTCGCCTACTCAAGAGGTATTAGCAATGTATTTCGCAATTTTAAGTCACGCTCAAATGAAGAGAACGCCAGGTGAGTTGGGACTCCCCTCATATTTCCAAATCAAGCCAATATGAAGACTTTGGGCATCAACGGATTTAACGAGCGTTAGCAATTCTACACTGCAGGTCTTTAGACCACCAAAACTCAAATCTATTACACGACATAAGCAATTCCAGGTACGAATTGGCGACAGTGACAACTCGACTAATGTAGCCGGTTACAAAATGTGAGTATTAGTGAAGAAAAACTGAGAAAAATTTATGAAATTATATAATTAGCCAGGTTCGAAACAAATTTGTTACAGCGTGATCTTGTCTTTTATTTTTTTATATATCCTTATTGTTTATTGTAGTCTAGTTTTTGATCCATGGATAATCGGTTAAGATCCGTAAGAACCACGACCGAATTAAACCACAGAATAAAATGAAAGAAAAAAAAACTCACTCATTTTCTTTCATATATAATTTCAACTATGTAATTATCTTGTATTTATGTTATTTTTTTGGTAACTATTGAAGTGATAACTTCTTTAGGAGCGTTTTGCTGGAGAATGAACTTGAATGATGCGTTTTTTAAAAATCCAAGCATTGTTACGCTCGTAACAATGGTAACAATACTACTCGTAACAATACTATTGAATCATTTTGGTTTAATGAGTCATGTTTCGGAAAAATTTGTACTGCGAAATGTAGAGCAGAAAATGGACGAATTCTAATGATTACTATTTATATTTCACCCAATCAAAGTGTAGAGAAAATTATCGAATTCATTCCCAAAAATTTAGTTGCCTACGCTGAAGCCGGATCAACTCTTCTGCACAAATTGCCTATTATTTTAAGTGGGGATTTTAATGTAGATTTTTCAAAAGACAAATCAAAGCCTTCAGTAGATTTTTTAAAATCAAAATTCAATTTAATTATGTCAAATGATCCAAATGAATGTACGACTAAGTACGGAACAACGCTTGACGGAGTTATTTTTAGATATTTAAACAATATTGAATCTATAGTATTTATAACCTTTTTCAGCTATGATAAACCTGTTGTTTCCTTCTTAGAATACAATTAATTCACAAATATGATTGTATATTTTGCAAAAAGTATTACTTTATGAGTACAGACATATGTGAATAAATAATTTTTCATGACAATAGCAATATCCCCTTGTTTTTTATTCCCCTAACTAATCCCTGAAATAACATTACAAAATTTGAAGTTATCACTTCTATCGTGTGGTCATAAGCACACACATTCTTTTTTTTTTTTTTTATGTATTTGTGTTTTTACTAGAATAGTGATAATCATTATGGACAAGTTTTACTTTATAAGTCACAGCATTGAGCCGAAACCGAATGATTTCCAATCCTACTTCCGGTGTAATGTTAATCAATGGGAAAACATCGAAATTCAACTGAGTTTTTCAAACTTCTAATGCAAGTTTTTGAAACTTTGTTTGCACTATATGGATAGAAGATGATCAATAGATTTCAGATTCAGGATTTTATATTATTTACCTCAGTATCTTTTCTAAAATACCTCGTTAATTTTTAAGCTCAAAGTAATGGTGATTTTGCTCTAACCGGAAGAAGAAAAGGGTACTAATGACTGCAGCGCCCCCATAGTAGGCTTTATAGTAGAACTTGTCCATAAAATGGAAAAATATTCCGATAGCATTATAAGTTTAAGCATGAAAATGTAATTCATTAAAAAAAATAAGCTTCATTAGCACAATAATTAAACAATATATTAGCTATATTGTACCCTTAGTTAAGTTTTAGCAAAAATTATTTTCTATTAAATCAAGTTATATATACGAAAAACCAAGAACGCTGGCCAAATACCGGAACTTTTAACAAGCGAATTATTATTTTACAAATCACTTCACCGCACACTAATGACTCTTGCTAGAAAACCTAATTTACAGAAACAGAAGGCAAATTTTCCTTTCCCTTTTCTACTGCAACGTGGAGCGGTTCTATGTTACAATGAAAAGACTTGATTCTATCGTTCGCAGAATTATCAGGTAGAAGTAATCTTTTTAAGGAGAGTGTGGAATAACTAGTATGTGAGAAATACTACATAATTACTAGAAATGCACATTAAGCAAGCTCAATTACTATCATGTGAATATTCTTACTCTCAAATGAATAGTCTAAGCTTGATTTTTTTTAATCTATATTTGATCAAAAAGCATTATTCTTGGTATACATGCACAATTATTTATTTGTTAACATAGATCTGCAAGTTTGTGTTTCGATCAAAATGTATGATGTTTAATTATTTACTTGTTAAAATAGCATTTTCACTTCTTGTATCTCTTTTTTTATTTCTTTATTTGGTACAATTTTACACTGTGCAATTCGTTATTATTTTTTATGACTAGCGTTTTATTTTTTATTTGAATTTGCAAATGAAACTGTTTTAGCAATATTTTCACTGTTAATCGGCAACGTATGGCACGCGTGCCACATGTGGCATACCATATGATTTTCAGTGGCACTCCGCGCTATTCTATGAAATTGTCAATTTTTCGAGTGGATGGAAGTTGAAAAATTTGTAATGGACCTTATTTGACAAACATCTTCAGAGTTATGGACATCTATGGAATTACGAAAAAAATCTGAAAGATAAATTTAGATCTATTTTGTAAGATAATGAATGTCATTGCTGGAGAGATTTAATTGTTTGAAGAGAGAAAATTGCATGTACTCTTCTTTCCGCTTTTGATTCTACATAACTAAGTAAAAAAACCTTCCGTCACATGAAAAAATATTTCGAATCCGCAAAGAAATTGTTTAACAACTGAATGTGTTCAGAATTGTATCTAATTGAAAGTCATAAATTATACCTCTGATTTTGCGATATGAAGGTAGAGCGGTGGAATCACTCGATTTAGATTAAAATTTTTATTTATCTTTTTATTTAAGTTTAAAGAAGGGAAATACTTCTATTTTATGTTGTCTATTTCCTATTTTAGAATATGTAATTAAAAATACATAATATACTTACAATTTTAATTTTTTTTTTTTTTTTTTTTTTTTTTTTTAAGAAATAGTTATATTTTTTGCCGTTTATTTTTATGTTAAGAAATATCTTTAACTGATGCAAAATTAATATATAATAAAACTGTAAATCTATACACAAATTCATTGACCTCTATTCTCTAACTCTGCATGCATTATCGTGAGAGTGGAATTGTTTAAAAAAATGTTCTACTATGTGACAGGATGAATCCTATGGGTAGACTGGTTTGGCACGCCACAGATAAAAGGTTGCCGACCCATGGTCTACATTTTCAAAAGAACTGAAATCGTTGAATAACTCAACTCACACAACAGAGTCAATATAATGCAAGCAATTGCCATGAAATTTTATTCTTCGTAAGAATGTTTAACATTTTTTTTCTAAAGATCGATCATCATTTTTTAAAGATAATATTTAGTCTAATGAATTTTAGTTTTGAGATGCTTGTGATATAAGCAGCACAAACAAAAGAAATCCTTTTAAACCTCTTTTTTGAGAATATTTCCACAACCTCTAATTATTAATTAAATGATATCTGCTGTTTTTAGAAATTTTAAAGCTTTAAACTTTTCTTTCTTCTGTGTAATAAAGACATAGATTAAATATAATTTATCGCGTATAAACTGCTTTTCAAGGACAGTTTAACTAGAAAAGGAACAATAGTTCATTTTAATTGCAATTTGTTTTATTTATGATTTAATTTTCTCCGGTGTTCTTAACATCTACCAAAAATTCGGGGGAATACAAAAAGGGGGGAGGGAGTATAATATTAAAATGTAATTTAAAACGTACTTCTAATTTGCGTATTTTTATGGTTTTTGTTTGTATCATTAAGATATCGTCTAAAAAGGCACTTTTTAAAAATAATGACCGATGCATATTTTTAATCTAATAATTATTATATTACAAACTAAAGATACGTTAAGAAAACAAGCAAACAAAACACTGAAACATAATTCCTCAATTTTTATTCGTTACATAATTCAATTTGTATGGTAATTTTTCCTACAAGCTATTATTTGAAACTATTTAAGAGTTTAAATTAAATATCTCCAGAAAACTCTTAAAAAAAGTTTTGTTTTTCAAATTTTATAATCTTTTAAATAAGGCAACTGCAATCATGTCGCACAAAAGATAACACAATATTATTTTTTTTAAAGGACGATAAAGAGAAATCACATTTTTAATTGGTAAACCTAATTAACTTCAGTTTCTGAAAATATAATAGTATTTGCCTTATAAAAATAAAATTCTTTAAGCATTAATATGTGTATATCATTTAATGAAGTTTTGTATCTACGTTTTTGTGGTATTTAAAATAAACATTTATCATTATGTACACTAAAAAATTTGGGGGGGAAAGACCTATAATTTTTTTTAAAGAATTTATAATGAAAAAGTATATTAAATTATATTCAACTGAAAATATTATATTCACAGCCACATAAATGAGAGAGAGAGAGAGAGAGAGATACGATTAATTTTCATTAAATTTTGAGCTAAATTTTTACTCTATAACGAGAGCTAGCAAAAGCATACCTATATTTCAATAAAAAAATCGTTTACATAGTTTTCAAAGGATTTGTTTTGTTTTCACTTAATTTCAACTCAATCGTGTCCCCAATTAGCGTTTTAAAATACTTATACTTGTTTAATCTAAAAAAACACAAATAATTTTAATGATTCAATTTCTACCACATGTGTTTAAAATATCGACTTAAGATGTGCCTAAATTTTACCTTTTAATTTATCTTCAAAACATCTTTAGATTTGTTTTTTTTTTTACCATTGAATAAATATAAGCTGCTTTCAATAGCTGTTAATTATTAAAAAAATGTAGTTATTCTTAACCAAAAAAAAAATAAAATATCAGAAAAAAAGGAAGGGAGATTACTATCTATTTTTAAAAATAAGTGCTAAAAAAAGAGGAAAAAAACTTTTTAATGTTTCAAAAAAAAAGTTTTATTTAAATGCTACATAAATAAATAAATAAATAAAAGAAAAAAAATTTAAAAGCAAATTATAGTTGCTTTCACTAAAGTTTATTTTTAACGAATATAAATTCAATTTTCATTCAGCTTCTACATTTTTGTTTCATAAATATAAATAATTTACACTAAACAAAAACCACTACCAATATACAAAACCAATCAAGACGAAAACAATCAAATCAAAAAAGTTCAAAAAATTGCTTTTCCGAAATGACAACATGGAGTAATACAATCATTTTATGCTCCTGTTGTTTTTTGTTTTAAAAAAAAGAGCATTAAAAGTCATTTTTTATTCATCACAAACCGAAAATTTTCAAAAGTAAAAAAAGAGAAAAAATCCATCTTTTCGACATGAAATGAGGATCGAACATCTACAGCCACTCGTCGATAAATAAATAAATAAAGAATAAATATAAATAAACCCAAAAAAAAAAAGAAAAGAGAAAAGAAAGAAATAGTCTAACACCCAAGTGGGATCCGAACTAAAAACGCGCTACTTTCTACTACTGCTTCAAGAATTAAGAGAACGATCCGAAAAGTTTGAGGGGGAGGGGAAATCAAGCATCCTGATTGGGTAAAGGTGAAGGCACGAAAACCAATCGGAGGCTGAGAGTCGTGTGTATCAATATAGCATAGCTACTAAATGATGTAAAAGATCTCAAAAACTTCACTTTCCCCGCTACACATTTTTATTTCTACTTTTCCCTCTGTTTCTTTCTTTTTTTCCCTCTTCTCCTATACTCTGCCGCTAACTTTTATTTTTCTTTTAAGAAAAGGCAGTAAAAGCTTCCAAAATGAACGTCCTATATAAAATTGATAAACTTTACGTCGTGCTTAACAGAAGAAGAAAAAAATAACCACAGGATCTCTCCTATCGATACGAAACTTAAGAAGGGATAAATAAAGAAAAAAAAATGATAGAAGTTAAGGCAGTGGGGGAAAAAAAGGGAAAAGTTTACATTCAGTGGTTGTGTGGTGATATCGCTCTAGATTGTTTACATATATACGATATACGTATTCGGGTCCGAAACTTGAGAGGCACAAGCGAAGAAAGAGAACCTCATACTTTAAAAGTAGGGATTTTTTTTTATTTTGAAAGGCAAATAAAATCGGCACTGCATTTTTAAATTGTGGCAACGGCTTTGAGATAGGACATGCATATTTATCTTAACGAACAACACAGTGATTTTAACTTGAGCCTTCCAGTTAACTTTTTCCAGAAAACTTTGGAAAATCCTATGAAACTTTAATAAGAAATGAATCTTACGTAAATAAAAGGCACTAATTTTCATACATTTTTTAGCAAACTTTAAAAATTAAAATGTCTGTACCTGAAGCAGATTTTTTTAAGAAAAATCTTTCAATTATAAATTCTTTCAGCAGAAACAAATATTGTATACTATCATTTTCAAGTATAAAGATGTTTTTATGGGAATTTAATTATTTTTATTCATTAAGAATATTTTTTTTTTACATTTAATGTGGTTTTAATATAAGGCAGCGTTTCTCAAACTGAGGGATGCACCTCACTAGTGGGGCGTAATAACCCTACAGGGAAGGTGCGAGTATATCGAAAAGTCGAAAACAAAAGATTATTTAAAAAAAATATTAATTTGCAAATTTTAATTTAAAGGAAACAAAACAAAATACATTCTGACTTAATAAAAAAAAATGCACATTTACACTGATACGATACACTTATAAATGTATCAGTACTGCACAATGTGTACTCGTAATTAATTTAACAGTACTAAGTTAAGAACAAGTTTAATAATTATCAGTGATCCTATGGGCATGTCATAAAATAATATACAAAATCTAATACTTATCCTGATAATTTGTGAGGTATATAATTAAAGTCGTATTGCAGCTTTACGTCAAAGTGTATTGTTATTGAATTCAGTACATAGTTATTGTATGGAGGGAGCGCGATGAAAATTATGATTGAAAATAGGGTCACAAGAATAGAAAGTTTTTGAAGCACTGATATAAGGCATATGCTAATTTACCTTTGCTTAAGTATCTGAGAACTGTAACTGTCAATCATAGTACAATTCTAGCAAAGATTCTATTGTATTTTTTAAAATTAAAATAAGAAATCGTCAAGGTAATATAAAAACCAAGAAATGTTTACATCAAGTATATTTTGATAAAAAATAAAAGTATTCATTTACAAGAAATAGAACTGTTGATTATGCGATAATTATTAATCAAAAAGGGGAATTTAAGTGTTCTCAATCAATGTCAAGAATGGAATTAATTAAGGAAAAAAATTTGCATGACATTAGTATTCCCTCGGTGTGTTCAATTTTTTTAAAAAAAAAACATATCTTCTTTTTTATTATTTATAAATAAATTGTAAAATTGCTTCAATTATAAAAATGGAAGACTTTTCACCTTGTGTTGGTGTTATAATGTCCCGAAAGAGAAGAGCCAAAGATTCTATCCAAACGAACCAAGCATCAATAAGTATCAGAACATTTTAAAAATCATTTCAGTAGTAAAAATTCTTTCAGATGTCTTTACAGAAAACCTTGCTTCAGCAAGAATGAATTGTAAAATATAGAATTGTTATTTTGTTATAACTTTAATATTGATTGAAAATAAATCACTTTCAATTACTCACAAAATATCAAAAAAAAAGAAAAATACTTTTATCTTATGCGTTTTATACAAAATATTCTTTTTCAAGAATGGATGGAATTCTTATTTCATTTTATTGCTGATTTAATAAACACATTTCACATTTTTCCTTGCATATAACATCATATATGATTCATATAATTTTCTAAGTAAAAATTTCTTTAACCTTCAGTGATAAAAATTTCAGGTATCAAACTATCACACACAGTGGCGCACACCACGGCCCCCCCCCCATATTATGATATAATATGTTTATATCATAAACATATTATGATAAACACATATATATATATATTAATAAAATAACATATATATTATAACAAACATAAACATATATATTATGATATAATGTTTTGCTAAATATTTCAACTTATGTCAAGGTTTTTAGTATGTGAATCAGACAGATTTGAGTGTGTGTGTGTGTGCGTGCGTGCGTACAAAACTCATAACAAATACTATCGAGCTTAAGGTGAAATCAGGTACAAGGACACGACAACTTGTAATACTTTAACGTAGGTTACAGATTAAACTAAAATTTCCAGCAAATAACTATACATTAATATCTATTCCTTAATTTGTTAAAACTTTTGCTAATGTATGAAGTTTAATTGCTATTTTTGTACTCAAAGGGGGGGGGGATTAGAAAAAAAAGCCTTAAAGTTTTATGTCACAAAGGGCCCAGATTCTAATTTTTTGTTTTGTTTATGATTTTTGCCAAGAATTTCATCCATAGTATGCAGATTGTTTATATATAACTACTTTGGGACAAATTTCAGAAAATAATCTCATTTGCTGTCAAAATGAGCTTAGTTAGAATTAACCCCCTTTAGAGAACACGAAAGCTTTTAACAGACTCGTAATTTAGGGCTATAAATGAGGCTGACATTCGGGCTGGTGTTTCTCACTGTACTAACCACTATACCACATGAAGACTTTCTATTTTTAGTTCTATTCAATTTCAAATTTTTTAATCATCTTTTATTTCGTACAACTGATCCTTAATAGAATTAGAATTAGAATGAATAGAATTGCACAAAAAATGAATTCCTAACATTGTGATCCATATTTGATATTTTAAGAAATGTTTGATGTAAAACATGTTTTGTAGTAGAATTAAACCGTAGAACACTTGAAGTCTACAAAAAGAGAGAAAAAAAAAGAAGAAAATAACCGTTACAGAAACTTTTAACATATTTCAGCCATCACTACACATTCTTTATGTAAATCACATGTATTGGTAATAATTACACAGAAAAATCGTTAAGCCAATTACACAATTCAAGTCAAAATGTATATCAAAATCCCTCAAATTTTCAGCGCATTTCAGTTACCACTTCATATTCTTAATATAAATCAAATGTGTTGAAATGGATACCAAGAATAAATGTGTGTGGTTAAACTGACTATAAATCTGTAATAATCATTGAGGAAAACCATCCAAGTGGTTAAAATTTAATCTAAACCATCATGGAAAAAGCAGATTTATTAATTGTAATTTGTTGCAATCGCAAGTTCAGACCGTTTCAAAGATCACGTTCTTAAAAAAAAAAAAAAACATAGATTACTTTTTTGTGTGTCTTGCATTAAATACATAATTTAGATTATTTCTTTTTCGTAAAACTGAATCAAACTATACAGTCGAACCTTCATTTTAGGAGCCTCTATTTTACAAATTTCTTTATTTTGTGATCTTTTTCCTGGAACCAAGAATATTTTACGACTTTCTCCGTAAAATAACCTCCAATCAACGAATTGCATTTTTGTACTTAGCAAACTTTTTCTCTTGTGATTTGATTTTTTTTCTTTCCGTTTTTAAAATATTTCTGGATTTCCGTATGTGATGAAATACTAAAATCCTTTGAAAAAATTCGACGCAGATTGCAGTGTGCAGAAAATATGCCTGAAGGAGTTTTTGTTGCATTGAGGCGTATTAAACTCAAACAAAATTAATAAACTTTACAAGTAATTGAACTTATGAACGCATATGGCAATATATGCTCAAAATTAATTAAAAAAATTATGTTAGAATTACTCGTAGGGGTTTAAAATTAGAAAATGTCAATAGTTTTAATACAAAATTATTTTTTTTAAAGTTGAAAATACAGTGCATTCCTGCACAATGTTTTTTTTTTCTTGCAGATTTCTCTTTGATGGGTAAGACATATAAAATAAATAGGTATTAATTAACAAAAATAGGTGTACATAATTACTTTTTTAATAATATATAGTGTTTATGAATTTAAAATTTGTTTTATGAGGTTTGTAAAGAATATTGAAGGATGAATCTCTAACTAATTTTCTACATAACGAACTTTTTTCGGGATTTAGCAACTTCGTTAACTAGAGGTCCGACTGTATAAACAAATAAACAACTTTAGCAACACATTAAGATTTCAAAGAATTTTCGTAAAGAGTTTGAAAGAAGGGATAAGAAACTAATTACTTTCGCGTATCTGAGTTCTTTAACAAAAAAGAAGAAAAAAAGATAAAATGTATATCGACAAAGAAAATGTAAAGTTTGACGAATAAGAAGTTGCTCCTTAACTATTATTGCTATTATCTCCCTAGCTATTGTTATTCAGATTCCTTCCACTTCCCTATACACTTGCATCTCCTGGGGGTTAGGAGCAAGAAAAAAAATTTTTTTTCCAAGAAACAAATAAGTTTGAAGCGCAATCCTCAAAAGAAAAAAAATAAATAAATAAAAACTCATTTATTTACAAAGCACCACGTGAAAGCCAAGGCAAGGGAAGGGATCTCCAAGAAAAGTATTACCATCAGGCTTGCCAAAGGGAAAGGGGCTTTTGTTTCTGACTGCTACCAGAATGAAAAGAGGATTCCCAACCATTAATTTAGAGTCATTTCCTGCTTGTATTTGCACAAAGAAAGCATTTTAAAATAGCGGAGGCCGTTACCATAGAAACCTAACCCACCCCTACTACACCGAGCCTTAAGGCCCTTCTTCTCCAGTGGTATGTATGTATGGATCTTTTAAGGTCCAGGTAAGACCCCCTTTTTTCCATTCCTTCCTAACCTTGTGGGTTGCTGACCCGTAAGAAAAAGAAGAGGTGTACGTCAAGTCAGTCAGAAATAAAGGCGAAGGGGGTGTTTCAACAATTGCACGATCTACAGGCAATCTTGGCGATAAACGACTGAGCGTAAAATTGCAGAATCCAGCTTCAATGTAAAATATATATACCACTTCTCAACATTCGTTTCCTATTAGACAGATAAAATTGGATTCAATTTCTTTTTCGGGGGAACAAATTATGCCGGAATAGTACGAGATTACGCCGATAGGTGGCGGTAAACGACAACAGCGTATCAACGAAAAGGGGAGGATACCTCCGCAGGATGAATGTGTGCGACAGATCGCATGATGGGTATTTTTTTACCCGATGGAGTGCGAGATCTCGTGCTATTTGCGCTTCGTTGTTATTAAAGATGTTCGAAATACAAAAAAGAGGCTTTTTTCTCCTAAAGGTTCCCCCTTCCTCTTATATTGAAGCTTATTTGCGAAATGATAATCGTAACCTATAGCAAGGTCTATATTTTCATCCTTAATAATAATGTTTCAAAAATGGGGGGAAAAAAACGGTGTGAACGTATTTATTCTGAAAATAGTTCTCTATTTCGTAAAAAAGAAGCATTGAACAGGTTTTTCATACCTAAGGATAGGAAATGTCTCATAAAAACAGAAATAAAAATAATAATAATAATAATAATTTTTAAAATAGAATGAAATAACTTGAAATAAAATCACTGTTCACGACTACATTATGTATTTCCTTTTGTTAATTAATAAATTAAGTGGAATTTTTAATAAATAATTAATACTCGTTTGCATGACATTTCTCGAAATTAAAATACATTCAACATTCAAATATAGACATATATAATCAAATATGCGAACAGTTTTATTTAAATCTATTCAGAAAATTGCTTTTTTAAAGAAATACATGCATGAAAATTCATTTAAATTCAGTAGACGACTAGAGTAAACAAAAAAAAAAAAAAAAGAAAACTAATTAATTAAACAAGTTATAAAATTTCTTTCAAACGATACTTTGTCAATGAATTATACAAAAAGAACAAATTTATATAAAATCATAACTTATTTTTATTTAGTACAACAAAAATAATTTCATTAACTTCCTGGGCAAAGCTTATTTTAATTTCTGATACTTATTCAATACAATGGACGCAGAATAGCAACTGCATTTCGGAGCAACTGTGATGAAAATTTTTTAAATCTCATTGTAAAATACAGGAAATAGATTATTAGAGTTATAAAGGAACTAGCTGGATGGCCCGGCGTTGCACGGGCTTCTTCAAGTGTGCAGCTTTATGCCTTGGAAGATTCCCCTTCCCTTTCAGTGTCAGCACTTCTGCGATTTCTATATTAATGTCATTAAAATACTCTTTTTCGGAGTTTCTTCACATCTTTGTCCTGTCGGGTGGGTCTGTTTTCTCGTCACTTAGCTCGGCGTTGCAAGGGCTTTTTCCGTGGGTACAATTTTATCCCCATGGAAATTTTCCCTTTCTGTCTGGACACCAGTATTTCTGTGTGCATGTGTGTGTGTTACTGAGGGATGTGAGTGTTTTCGATATTTATGCCATTTAAATCCCATTTTCAGAAATTTCTTCCACTTCTTCTCTTTGTCACACAGATTGCTTTTCTCTCCGTTCAGCCAAGCGTTGTATGGATTTTTTCAAGTATAAAACCTCTTTTTTCACAAAAGGATAATATCTTTTTTTTTTTAATTCAAATTTCTATTTTCGATTAAAAATTTACAAAGCTAATCCAGTTTTGTTCTCAAGAAAACAGACAATGTACAAATTTATTAATAATAAATAATTTATTAATAAATAATAAAATGCAATATAAGTTTAATTCTTAAGAAAATTATTAATTGATATCAATTTTCGTAAAATAATGGATCAAAAAATGTCTACTGTTAGCTATGAAACGACTGCTTTTATCTGTATGTTTGATTTTTCGATTAAATATATGTAACTGTGAAAAAAGAACTATGGGGGAGGGGGAGCCTAAAAATTTGTTTACATTCCTTGTATAAAAAAAAAAATTAAAGAAAATAGTACTATTTAATAAAAACAGGGCAGCATTTTCCTATATTTTAAGGTTTTTCAATAAATTATTTCTCTAAAAGAAAACTATCAGTTGCGATGCATTATTAAAAACTAAGATCGTACTAATTATTTTGTACATGAAACAATGAATACTTTCTAAATAATTCATTCTAATAAAATTCAAACTAATAAATTGGATTTGGAAAATTACTGGAAAATTCATTGTTTACAATCATTATAAAAGAAAAAACATTCAAAAAGAAAACATCCGTATCCGACAAAAAAATCTCTTATCTGCAGCTCCTTTTGTTTTTCCGCACATGCGCTGTAAGTGCTCTAACTCGTGTGTTCTGAAGTAGAATAGATCTTAGAAAAATATATCGTATTATTTACTTCAAAAATATAAAAATACGTGTTTGAAATCATTAATGAAAAAAAAAATATATGAAATATGTTTTTAATGTTAACAATGTTTCAATTAATTAGATGACACAAATACATCCATCACGTTTGTGTCAGATTCGTATTTTGATTTTTAAGTGAGAAAAACATGCACTTGTTTTCTTTTAAAGCACTGTCTCTTTTGCGCGAATCTTACTACAAACAAAAAGACACATGTAAGGTGATAAAATATAAAATGAAAACGCACAATAAAAGGAAGAATTTGTGCTAAAAATGCAACTTCTATATAAGCTGATTCATCAGTAACTAGCACAAACATGTTCAATGTATCAAATTTATTTGGGTACTGGAGGATTTTTCTTTAAAAAATGAGATGGATAAGTTTAAGAATATTTAAGGCAAGTAAACTTTTTTTTTTTATTTAAAAAGTTCCACATTAAATTATGTTTTAAAGATGAAACTAGGGAGTGTTTTAGAGGTTCGTAAAATGGAGGTACGACTACATTTTAACAAACTTGCCCACAAATAAAAATCATATATTAATTACTTTATAATACATCATTGTTTGAATAAAGATAATTTGTTTCCAAAAAGACGGGTGGGGGGATAATGTTTACAAAATATACTTCCACACAAAAGTCCTATAAGAATAGTGTTTTTAAAAAAAATGGGAAAGCAATATTTGGATGAAAACAATGTACACAGTTATTTTTTTAAATTAAAAAACTTTTATTTTTTCAATTCAATCTTGAATTAAATTCGTAAGCTATTTAGAGAAAAGTATAATATGACGAGGCATTTCTCCATTAAATACATAGCAAAAGGGACTTTATGAAATCTTTCCCGCTCGTCATTTAATAGAAAAAATAACCCAGAAAACTTCATTCCGTCTTCATTTGCAGCGTCCTGGTTCCAGATAAAAGTGATACAGCAGAGACAAATCATTATGTGCTCCCTTGTAGAATTTTTCACTCTTAAAATATCAATTTTCATTTCACTCAGGACCAGGAGGTACTCAAACATTGTGACATATTAAATAAAAAAGGCAATAATAACAAGAGCGGGGAATTTGATTTTTGGAGACCTTTCAAAAATGTTGGGCTTGGAATTGCAAAAAGGGGAAAAGGGAGGTATTTATCCAAGAACATGATAAATCTCATCGCAGTTTTTAAGTGACTCTATAATATTTCACGTGTTAAATTCCCTTTCCCGGTTCAGAAAGGGGGACTACAGTAAAAATTGCGAGTACGACTCGTACACAGCGCATTGAAAAGAAGAAAGGAAATGTGTACGTTATTATGAAAAAAAGTTAAGAAGATGGTTAAAATTATGAGATTAAATATGAATAATATACACAATGGAACTAAAAAAAACTGAAACAAAGCATTCCAAAAATAAATAATTTAGCACTTGGAAATTTTAAATATATTTTTTTGCATGGAACTGGAAACAATAATTGTTTAAGCATAGTTAATAATCAATACTAAGTAACTATAGTTTTACTGAATTAGTTGATTAAATAATTATAACGATGACATTCAAACTTTAATAGTGACTTTTGTATATAGTGAAATCTTACTTAAGATTACAGAAAACCATGCTAAACAAAAGTTAAAATAATCAATAATTTTACTCTAATTGCTCAAAAATTAACATTTGATATTAAAAATCAGTAAGATATCAATTTTTTATGGATTTTTATGAATAAATTTATTTCAGTTAGTTAAATTAGTTTTTTAAATAAACGTTTACTGAAGAATATTTTTAAAAATTAATTCTTAGCCGAAATTGATTACTAATTTTCTTTTCGCATGGAAATTCACTAGATAAAACAAAAAAAAGGGTCAAACAAGTGCAATTAATTAAAAATCAACTATGTAAGAACCCAATGTCAATTTGATAAAATCCATTAGTCTTAATCATTTTTAAATTAAAATGAAAACAGCATATAGCAACAATTTTTTTTTAAAGAATTCGATTAAAAAAAATTATGAAAAGAAAACATTTTTTTGAGATAAAGAGCCTCTTACTTGTTTACAAGAAGTGATATTTCTAGATCTAGTTTGCTGAGTTTGAGTCTTAAAGGTGGTTTTTACATTTCAAAAACCAATACTTTATCAAAAACGTTTGTAAATGTGTAATATATTTGTATTCAATTAAATTTCTTTGTGTATACATATATAATTTTTTCACCCATATTGCAATTACAAGGGAATTTCTCATGAAACATACATTGAAAATAACCAAGTTTTATTATTGGATTCATACAATTTTGTAATATTATCAAAATATAATTGATTTCAAAAGCATGTAAACACTAATATACATAACTAAAAATTATGTGTAGTGTTTTCAGTTGCTTTTTAATTCATATTTAATAGGACAAAGAAGTTATGAATGTGAAAAAAATGTGTATAATTCATTAATTTTTGTAATTACAGTATAAATAAATTTAAAAATCAATTAATATTCATAACATACACTATGTATAACATTAAAACTTTCTATTGTAAAACAAATCCATTTAGCTCAGTTTATTTTAATCACTTATTTTCCAATGCATGTTACATTGCTCCTACATCAAAGACTATGATGCAGTGTTTTCAAAATTTTCAACTGTAAAATTACTTATCGAACACATATTTAAAACTAAACCCGACAAAGGCATGACCTTACATTCTCCAATGCAATCTGAGAATTTAAGTAATTAAATTTTTAAATTAAAGATAATTATACGACCTATCAATCGATAGAATACACAATTTATATTATATGAATAAGTCCAAAAATTTTAGTAAAAAATATATAATCCTTTTAATCAAACTTTGTTGAAAACAAGACATTTTTATCGTGCTTTCACTATGTAATTTTTTGTGCATTTAATATACATGCTTTAAATCAGAGCTCCATAGAATTCAAACAACCCGGAGGGTCCCAAAGTCCTGCACGTTTTTTTCTGTAATGTAACCAATACAAGAACACTCAAGTAGTTTATTAAATCTCCAGTAGGTGTATCAAAGTCCCATAATGCTTTAGTTTTTCTTTTGAAAAAAAATAGTTATATATTTCAGCATTTGTTTTTTGAAAAATTTTCGATGTTTTTAAAAACAGGATTTTTTTGTGAAAGTGCAAAATAGTTACCGAACCCTATTTTATTATTTTATTTTTGGTATAAATTTGAATGTGCGCAAGATTTTTACCACAGAGCTTTCGAATTTCATTAATTTTAAAATAATTAACCCTGTCTTCATCTGATACCAAAGAGCTTGAACCAAACTTGGTAAACCTTTTCTCAAACCTGTAATGAAATACTAAAATACTTCCAATACTAAAATAAGTTTGCGTAACAACATTTATCATGATGTGTATACTTAAAACTTATAATTCTTCCATAAATAAGTAATTTATTATTATTTTTTAATTTAGAAGGCGAACTTTGAAATTTAATTAGAATTTCAGTATAGAAAACGAAATATTAATCATATCACTACAATTTTTTTAAAAAAAAGATAGTATAAAGTTGATTCTAATAGAAATGATTAGTATTGAAAGGTAAATTACTTTGTATATAAAATGAACATAATATAATCATACATTATATACATAATGTAAGCGTATGAAAATGAGAATTAGTAGTCTGAAATTAGCAGTGGAAAATAAATTTAATTTGAACAGGATTATGTTGAAAATTAAAGATGAGCAAGTTCAATGAAAAGGGTTTTAGGTTCTCACGCACATTTCCCTCAACTAACCTCTAGGGCTACTTTATCACGTTCTTTGAAAAGACAATCTCGACTTGTGAAAAAATCCTGATAAATGTAAATGAATACTTTTAAAGAGTAGAATATAGAGAACAGAAAGGACATGAGAAGAGAGAGAGAGATGATTCGTGAAAGAAATTCAGAGGAAAGATAAGAGATAGAATAATCCAGAATTCAAACTCTGATTTATTAAATATTAAAGTCTTTCCTCGCTGTCAGAGTTCCACTAAATTAATCCGAGTCTCGCTATTCGAGATCACAAGATAAATAAATATTTATTTTAATATTTATTTGAAAGATCCTGATTAAGTAAAACTCATCAATTCATTTTAATATCTCTTTAATTCCTAGATTGAATAAAAGAGTTTAAATATGAAAAGTGCCATGTCTCTAATTAATTTCCCTTTGCTTCATAAGTATTCCTCTCAATATTTGACCTAGATAAGGGAAAACTTACGCAAGCTACGTTTAAAAAAAACTTATTTCTGAAAAAATTTAAAAAATGAAGCACTTTAAAAGAAGATGCAACAATTAAAACCTCTCCTTGTTAAATAATTCATTAAAAAATATGATGAGTCACATATTCAAACAGCAAAGGCAAAAGACAGCAACATTAAGTCTCAATTATAAAACAGTCTTTTGTGTGTGTGACGTTGAATACAAGCATACGCATGAACTATGTGTTCCTCTTCCACAGCAATGGTACTTTACACGTTATTTTTTGAGTGAGTGAAAATGACGAAAAATTGTGCATATAAATATTTCGAAGTACATTAAGCTCCACTTGTGTTTTTATATTCGTTGAACTTTTTTTCTAAACTTTTATACATACGATAATTGATTTCTAAACTGTGAATGAATTTTAAATAAAGCTGTGTCTAAGGATACTTCAGTTATGAAATCTTTATCAAATTTCGCTATACGCATTCTTTTTATTTACCTATCTAATTATTATGTTATTTCTCCATTTTAACTTGTAAAAATACAATAGCAATAAATTTGAAAAATACTAATTATAAAATGCTTTTGTGAAATAGTTAAAACAAATGACCAAATTGATTCTGGAATATTTCTAATGAAAATATAAGGAAGTTTTTAAATAAAAAAGTACCCCTTACAGTTCCCGAATATGAAAAAACACGAATTTATAAAAAAAAGTGGAAGACATTACCACACAAATGCACAATTAATTAAAGTTCTTTTTAAATTCTTTTGCTCTTCTTATTCTAAAAAATTTCTGAATTTAAAAAATTTGTTTTCTCTTTCCCCCTTTCTTTAAATAAAAATGCTTCAAAATTTTGCGATGAATGACCAATCAATAGCTTTGGAGTCGGATCAATGTACAGAGTTGTACTTTTATATAGTAGTTTAAATATTTATATAAAATGTAATAAAAACAAATTGTTTTACAAAAAAAATGTATTTATTCATACATAAGC
The DNA here is from genome assembly GCA_019973955.1 of Trichonephila inaurata madagascariensis. Lineage (NCBI taxonomy): Eukaryota > Metazoa > Arthropoda > Arachnida > Araneae > Nephilidae > Trichonephila > Trichonephila inaurata. The sequence continues at coordinate 266,665 of BMAV01000648.1, forward strand.
AAATGTTTCAGTTGCTACAGCTATTAATTAAAAAAAAGCTTGACATTGCAATAATTGTGATAAAAAATTACATTTTTGCAATACTTACTATAGTATTATTTAAATATAGTAAATAATAAAAATATTATTTATGTAATAATCAATACTATATTATTTAATTAAAGTACTACAAACACCTTTTACGACTGATGAACAAAATGTATCCCCCACATATTTCTTTACGCTTGTTTTGTAAATGAATTAATTATCTTCATGATTTTTCTGATAATTTTTTAGCTTGGCTGAGAAGAAACGTTTCAAATACGAAAGACAAAAATGGCGGGTTTATAATGATTAAATTCATTTTTTTTAATATGGTGTAATTTTAAATCCTTTTTTATGTACAAGTACATATAATTTTTTTTTTAAAACAACATCAATAAGTGTAAAATTTTTTTCATTTTTGTATGCAATTTATTCCAAATTACATTGATTTTTTTTTTTAAAAAAAAATCAAATCACATCAATTGTAAATATGCAGGAACAGTGGTGAGGAGGGAGATATTTCGAATTGTTCAGTAGACCGCAAAACCTGAAAATCGGTCACGACGCCGAGTTGAGCAACGACATTTTTTTTTTCAGCAAACAGTTGTACAATACGAAAAATTATAATATGAAGTTAATGAACCTTTTGATCACTTTTAAGGCCATTCCCAAAACTCAAAATTCGGTTACTTGTTATGAATACGAATTGTTTTTCCCCCTAGTTAAGAATAATTGGTGAAATAAGAAAATAGAATTTACGATAGAAATTCCTTTTAGAAAAATCTGATTAAAACAAGTAATAAAAAAACCAAATTAGACTGAAAAAAAAACTATTCAAAGTGAAACTACTCGAAATAATAATAAAATCATTGTGATGGTAAACAGGAATTTGAAAAAAAATGATAACAATCGAAAGTGATTTGTCTAACAATTCAACAGGGATAAGAAAGAGATTTAACTTAGTCTTAGAGTGATTTGCTTAAAATTAAAAAACTTCAATTATATTTGAACACATTAGTTAAGATATAATCTCAAGTGATACATATACAAACAGAGAATATATCTGCTTTAGAGAGACATTGAGCAATTTGTGATATTTTTTGATTATATAAATTCTAAGCAAGCAATTAATCTAGATTATACATTTTTAACTTAAATTCTTTCATAAGAAATCACGCTTATCTGTTTGACCTTAAATAAGCATTAATCATAGAATTAAACAAATTGTTAATTCCAAAGTTTTCCTTGTGTGTGTGTGTTTTAAACATAAACACATTTTGTGTTCAAAACAATTTGCAACATAATGTATATTGTTATTCTGCCTTAAAAGAAGATATTTAAGTAATAACTATCTATACCTCATGAAAAAAATTAAAACTTGCAACAATCAATTATTATATTTTAACGTTTTATGCAATTACATAATTTTCTAACTAATGTCTGGTTACATAAATACTCTACCTAATATGGATTAAATTAAGTAAAAGAAAAAAAGTAATATAATAAAAATTAAGGTTATGCAACATTACGCGAATTATAAAAATTAAAATTCATTCCAAAAGTATTTCAAGAAAGAATTTGTTTTGTGCATTAACTTATTTTAGGTTTAGTTATTTTTAAACAGTATTAAATTCAAAATAGTTAAAATTTATAAGCTGTATTTTACATTTCAAGGAGATTAAAATTATAAAATAGAGAAAAACAATAAAATCGCATAACCGATTTTGCTCAATATCAGCTAATTTTACATAAACAATTGTTTAAAAATATGTTGTTGATTTTTCACTTTTGTGACAAAGTAAACATTTATGGTTTATTTAGAAAGAAGTAATTAATTTATATTAGATAGGTTTTTTAATTTTTTTTTAAAAAACATGTTAGTTTCTTTTGAAGAGAAATAATAATTTTAGAAAGAATCAAATCTTTTCAATGAATCAAGATGTTTAATTTTAAGAACTACTTCCAAAAAAAGTTCTTTTAAATTAAAAAAAAATAATAATCAAAAGTCATCGATATATTTGGATCTATTTAATGATGCTTAACATCAATTATATTTTTAATATACGTTCACGGGTTTTACCAAAAGTACATACATTTTGTTCTATTATTTAATAATATTCTTCATCTTTCTTATATAATCCGTTTCATAGAGGAAAACATCTAACATAAATAATTTTATTCTGCTTTAAGGTATCTGACTATCCTAAAATCTTGACTTTTTTCAAAATTTCACACATGTTTTTTCTGATTTTATTTTATAGTCTTATTAGCTTATTATCTTATTGCTTAAAAAAATAACAAGGTTTTTATTTTTCAATCATTAGAACAAAAACTACAAGTGTTTCCGTAAAAGCAGATGCTATAACTTAAAACTAGATGTGAAACTCTAAAATGCGTTTTATTTGAAATGGTTTTTTTTTTCTTTACGAAAATGCTTAAACGGGGACAGGAATCGCTCAAAAAGTTTTGAAAATAATTGACTGAAATTTTTTGTGTATGGTTCCGTGTAATAGTAGAAGTATTTTAACCATCATATTTATCAATCAGTGTTTCATTGCAAAATTTACAGTTTTTTTATGTGAATATAATCACTGTTTTTTTAAGAAATTTCATATAATAACTAAGATAAGTTCTCTAGTTTTTGTTAAAATTAAAATATCTCTTATCCTGAAGGTCATTTCATAAATATATAGCAAAGTAATACATTAAAATTGAGAATTTGTCTATAAACTTTTTGTACAGAGTGGGCCTCGTTTACGTAATTTTTTGTGTTAATTTTGACCCATTTTTTCCCAATTTAATGGAAATAATTTCTTTTCCTCTTTTAATTTTAGCATTATTTTTTCTTAAAATGAACTAAATAAATATAAAAATTACAAAAAAAAATCGCCATATCACCATTTTTTTGTTTAAAAAAAAGGAGTCCTCAAGTAGTCGGATACCTTAACTAATATTACAATATTTTACTAATAAATTTTTGCTGAGGATTTTCTTCGGATGTATCGTTTGCATTTAATATAACATGTAAAATCAAAAATAAATAAAAATATAATTTTTAATAGGGATTTTTCTTGCACCCTTTTTTCTTCAATGATTTTTTTGGAGGTAAATGTTTAAAAAAAATGTTTGAAAGAGATTTTTTTATACGTGATTCTTCATATTTCAAAGAATACAAATAATCATAACTGTTACACGTAATAATTAAGGTTGTGCTAATAAATGTAGTTAAAACAAATTAATTTCACTAATGTCTGAAAAAATTAGCCAAGCAAAAATTTATGATATGAAAAGAATACTAATTGCTTTTAGATTAAATGAAGAAAATCCAGGAAATAGGAATTTATCAGGGACAAAAAATTGAATTCTAAAGAATATTTTTCTCTTAACTCAAAATTCAGACATATTCAAAATAAAGGTAATAACTTTGAAATGAAAAAGGAGGAAAAATGAAAAGGGAGACGCAGACAAAGAACCAATTTCCTTAAAACCTTTTACAAAGTATATGATAAGTTATACGTTGAATTTTTCCAGGAAAAGCTTTTATTTCTTTTTCATTTCCTGTTTTTTCAAAAATGCTTTTTTTAAAAAATCGAAACTATTTTTAAAAGGAGAAATTAATTTTTCTTATTAAAACGAAAAATATTAAACATGTTTTAACAAAGGAGGATAAGATAAATTATAAAATCTATATTAAAAATTACTTAAAAGTACAAGAAAAAGAAAACAATCTTGTATTGTGTCAAATAAAAATGTCTAGCTTATTAAATTAAAATTACTTTTACAGAGAAGCGCTTTTTATAAAAAAAAAAGAGGTCAATTAAATACTCACAATTAAAACAATCTATTCTCTTAATTCATAGTTAGGTTTTCGTAAAACTCACTGAAAATTTTTTTTCAGAACAGGAATATTTAACGGCATTCCCGTTCGGTTATGGAATTTATAAACTCATTATAACTATTAAATAATTAAATCACAATTAACTTTCACATTTAGAAAAATTAAATTTTTAAATTAAAAATAATTAAGAAGCTAAAATAATAGGGCCTTTAATTGAGCTATGAATTAAAAAAATTTTAATCATTAAATCTGGGAATATAATTTGGTGGTGTTGAGAAACAAATTTGTATGAGAAAATAAAAAATGTTTTTCAGAAAAAAAAATACGTCTTACATTTTGTACTACGATAAATTACAATAATTTTATTCCTGCTTTAAAAAATAAATAATCCCCAATGGAGCAAACAAGGGGTTGCGGGGCCCGGGTCTAGACCCCCCCTATAGCTCTTGATTTTTTTCGATTGATTATAATCCTATGCATATAGTAAGTAAAATTTAATTAAATATTGGCTAATAATTAATTTTATTAATTAATGTTAATTATTTATTCAATAAATCATTCTTTACTGTTTTTTGTTCCCAACAATCCACAAAATCAAAAGAATATGTTGGGGGGGCGTATTGGGGTAGGAAACGAGAATGGTGGACTTTCGACCCTGAACCCCCCCACCTTCTCGAAAAATACTGTGCGCGCCACTGCGCCATAGTTAAAAACCACAGTTTAAAAATGTATTCTTAAGCTTCGCAAAACACGTCGATCTGACATCTTATAATCAAAAATTTGATTATTTCCTGTATTTTGAACATACTGACTGACGTTTTGTAAATTAGAACATTGACTATTTCGTAGTATTATTTATGTTCCAACGCGCATATATTTTTACGATATAAATTGCTTTCAATCTATATATGATTGTTTCATTTTGTAATTTTTTTTCTGTGCATATACTCGCGTATGTAAATTACATACATGCAAAGAATTAAATTATTTAATTATTATTATTTAATTATTATTATTTATTAATTATTTAATTAATTTAAGCTTCGCTTACTTTTGCAATTAAACTATATACACTGAAATAAAAAGAAAACTTACGAAAACGAATGAGTTGATTCTAGAACTACCCCATGACCATCTCCTTCATAAAAAAAAGTTAAGAATCTATTTGGGTCAATTCTTGACTTTTTGCAAAGAAGAAAGAGATAAAACAACTCCCTCAAACTCTCATATATTACTCAATATATATGAAAGTTTTTTCAATACAAATAATCTCAATAGTAGAGTATCGAGAACATATCATTTTAGTTAAGAATGAATTTAAGACATGGGTAGGATAATTTTATATTAAGTAGTTTTCAATTTTTATTGTTATACAATTTCATTTAAAGGTACCAGAACATGCTCGAAAGAATAAAATGTCGAAAAAATAAGACTCTTTGTTTATGGGGGGCATATATCTAAAAATTTTCAATAGAGCTTAGATTTTTTTTTTTTTTTTTTTAACCTTTATAAATATATTTTAATAATTCTGTAGAAATACAACAATAATTTTTATTTATTTATTTTTTTTTTCTGTTTAATTTAAGTTGGACATAATTTTTAAGATCTCATAATACATGCCTATGTTTAGGTGCCATTTTCTAAAAAGGTATCTCTTAAATATGTAAAATATTTTTTGCACATATATAAAACAATAGACAAAATATAGTGAACCTATTTTTTTTAGTAAACTATTACAATAGTTCTGTTAAAAAAAATTATAAAACTGTATAAATATAACTTTGAAAATTTCTATATTTTTTCCCCTTTTTCACACATAAAACTATTTTTTAAGAAACTATGTACTACTTCGACAAAAAAAAAAAACAGGTTCACTACATGCACAGGTTTCCTGTATAGAAGTATAACAAAAATTTAGAACCCTGTAGTGCAACAGTTTTTTTTTTTACCTAAAGTGTACCTAAAAGCAAAAAAATTATGATTTGGAGAAAAAACTAAACATTTATAAGCGTTTGTTTACATTTTTGTTAATTACTTTCTTCATATTTTATAGTTATTTTATCAACGAACATATAAATGTAAAACATTTTTAGATTCAGAAAAATATAAACTATTTTTCAATACTAAAATTGAAAAATCCATTTTTTGAATGCGTATGATGTCCTGGTTCTCTTAAGGTATTCGACTACTTGCGACATTTATTTGGTATATTTTAAGAAAAAAATCCTAAAATTGAAAACAGAAAAAAAAATTATCATTAAAATGGGAAAAAATTGGTAAAAATGTACAAAAAATTACATAAACGGGGCCCACTCTCTTCAAACATTTTATGAACAAATTCTCAATTTTTCAATTTTGATGTGTTACTTTGTTATTTATGTTTGAAATGAGCTTCAGGATAAGAGATATTTTAATTTTTACAAAAACTAGAGCACTTTATCTTAGTGATTATATGAAATTGCTTAAAAAAACAGTGATTATATTCACATAAAGGACTGCAAATTTTGAAATAAAATAGTGATGGATAAATCTGAAGGTCAAAACACTTCTACTGTTATACAGAACATAGACAAAAAATTTCAGCAAATTATTTTCAAAACTTTTTGAGCAATCATTGTCCCCGTTTGAGCTTTTCGAAAAAAAAACACATTTCGAGTAAAACGCATTTTTAAATTTGACATCGTGTGTAAAATTATGGCATCTGCTTTTACTAAAACACTTGTAGTCGGATACCTTAATTTATACTAATAATTCAAGTCCTCCTGAACGCTATTGTGATTTTGAACCCCGTTCAATTGATGACACTTGAGCTAGCATCCTAATCTCAAACATGTATAATCGTGAGAAAACAATAAGATGTTAATTCTAATGCGACATAAGTCATTACCAAAATTTGAAGGAAATAAAACATAATGAAATATAAAATTTCAACGATAGGAAGAGTCAAAAATCCAGACTCACTATTACTTGGTTTAGGACAGGGATGGCGAACCAGTGGCAAGCGTGCCATTGATGGCACGCGACACAATATTTTTGGCACGCCAATGATCAAAATTATTTGTATTTTAAAAATTTAAAAATTCACTATGAAGTATTACGAACAAACGCGAATGATCGGTCGTGGAAGTGGGTCACACTTGTTTGTTATTGTCTTGCCTTAGTTACGTAATAGACTACAACTGCTTATGATGTAAAGTTCATCTAGGCATAACATAGTCAATTTCATTGACATAACTGTATTTTAAAGTTTACCTGTGTTATATTTACGATTTTTGATTGTTATTTAACATGGCTAGTTCAGCAAAAGAACAAAAAGAGCAAGATAGTAAGCGTAACAGAGAATTTTAAATTCAGTGGATCGAGAAACATGGCATTAGTTGCAAAAGCAACAAAGCGGTGTGTGTTTTATGTTCTAGGACAGTGGTATTCAGAACATCGTCTGTAAAACGGTATTTTGAAATAAATCACAAACCTTCTTGTCAAAAAAGGTGAACCACCGTAAAAATAATTAATTGCTTAGAAATCGTTTGGCAGATGACTCCAATTCAGCATGTATTCTACAAAAAGTAACGTCTTACAATCCTAATATAAGGCATTTGTTATCCAAAATGCAACAACAGAAGTCATACTAATGTTACACACACATTAATTTGAATTATACGTAGAACTAAAACATTAATAACTAAACAGTGCAAAAGGTATATTTTCGTAGTAAATAGAGTTTTGTGTAGTTAGTATTTTATTATTTTCCCAATAGTCACAAGTCAAAATTTTTTGACGGCACGTCCATACCTCAGTAAACACTGTTTTGGAAAAAATGGCACGTTGATCCATAAAGGTTCGCTACCCTGGGTTTAGGATAAACCAAATTGATTAACTCGCAGAAATTGAATTAATATAGAGTATGTTACAATCAAAATGATCCAGTGACACATACAAGGGAGGGGTTCCCGGGTTCGGACGCCACCCCACCCCTCATCCCTGATTTATTTTTTCGATTGACTGTAATATATCTATATAGTACGCAAAATTTAATTAAGTGTTTGTTATCAATAATTTATTTTATTAATTGATGCTAATTATCCGTTCAATAACTTTTTTACTGCTCCATCAATCGACAAAATCAAAAGAATGTTTGGTGACGCATTGGGGTATGATACGAGAATGAACTTACGAACCTTGAAAAATTCCTGTGTGCGCGCCACTGAAATGATCAATACAAACATAAAAGAAATACATACTATAGTACTCTTTACAGCTGTGAAAATACGTCAATTTATGCAGTCGGATAATTTCAAAAAATTCATTATTTGCTTAAATCGCAAAAAATCTTTAAAAAAATTAATAATCGAATTAACTATTAATTATGGAAACTTCTGAAACATGTTGTAGATAAAATGAATTTTGTATGCACTCAATGATAGAAATCTATAAAGTACGGCAAATGAAAACCTAATTTGGAACCTGATCGGACTTTGAAAGATGATCCCAAGAAAGCTCTGAGCTAATTAATGCGTCACTTTTACACCACGTCGCGAAAGGATTTTGAAACTCATCTCCCCCTAGTATTTCACACAATGACCTCCGATAGAACAGGATTCAATGGACTAAATACATGACGGTCACATGATAACAGCAATCACGTGTTCTCCATTCAATAAAAACTATCATACTAGTAGTTCTACAGGTAAAGTTTAGATGACATTTAAAATTTGATGTGTGATTGGTTTAAGATGTTCACGTGTTACAAGTCTTCAAATAATTTTTTAAATTAAATAAAAAAACTTTTACATTATACGTGTACTTCTAAATTTGTTTAACTCTGTGCATTATTATATCGTTGACAGATATATAACTTTTAAAAGAAAGTTTCTGCAAAAAGCAAAAGTTGGCAACAGTGAAGCACATCAACTAATTGGCTGGAAACGCGTGATTGCAGTTATCAAGTGACTATGACGTCACATGAATTTAGCCCATTTGAACCACTGAGATACTGCAGCCAATTTTATTTCTGCAAGATATTTATATATTAAGCCTTGATTTATCCTACAGTATACAGTACGTAAAATGTTGATTTATGAATTCTTTGGGATATTCATTAGTAATTATCTAAGGTATTATGATATTTTTTAACGATGTGTGATGGATATACTCTACAACAAGGGTTAGCAAATAGCAGCCCGCGCTACCAGTCAGAAAAAACCAAACAGACAGAAACTGTTTTCTATATTTGGGTCGACATTCGTGGGCAAAGTTTTTTCTAGCATGATGATCAATAAGAGTAAATATAGATGCAAGCCGGTTGACATTAACTTACAAACTGTGATGAGAATTTAAACAAACCATCTCACTCATGATTTAAAAAAAAATGTAGAAAAGTATGATGAGGTACATTTGTCTCATTACACTGATTCTAAAATGAAATGTGCTTGTAGCTATAGGTAAGAAATTAGCACAATAAATAAGTTGAATAAAACTACCACTGTTTTATTTAACTTGTGTTTATTGATTTTTCTGGTTACAATCATTTTAAAAAGGTGCGGTATCTTTCGCTTCCACAGTGTAGTCCTTGAGACGAAAAAAACCCCCCCCCACACCTGCTCTAAATCATTAATTAAATCAGGAAAGTGTCTAATTCTTGTGACAGGCTTGCGCCTCTCTCGCGGGCACCTGGATGTGTGTGGGAGGTAGGGAAGAAACACTCGACATGATCCAACTAATCTATTTCTATTTATTTACTACACAAAGAACAGACACAATTTCAACTAATAATATAAAGAGAATGTCTCAATGTTAACCGTGAAAATGGAACAACAACGGTAAAACGCACACGATTAGGAGACTATCAAACTTGATCCTTTCCTTAATAAAGAATCAAACATATCATCCGATTTAATCTAATATCAGATCAATCCTAGTGAACAATCGTCACTTTAAAGTTTCCCCCTAATAAGAATCAAATCACTATAATTCTAATAGTATACCTTCAGTAGTAATCTCGAATATATCTCTTCTCTCCCTACAAGATAGAAAACCTTACCTATTTATAGTAAGTTAATTTAAATATCATCATTCTCTTCTTCCGAAGGGTTGGTTGTGAATAACGCGAATTGATAGGCCAAAGGTTTCACAAGAGGGTTAATTGGAAAAACGCGTATAGAGCCGTCACAGTATCTAAAAAAATCTTGATTTTCCTTTCTTCCGTATTTTTACATGTACTTAAAAACTTGCTTTCTTTTTTTGACTCTGACTTAGATATGTTTATAAATACATTCCAATAATTCGTTAATGAAAAATTGAGAGAGATGCATTTTAATTTATTGCACATTCAAAGTTTAACTGAACACGGAATAGAAATATAGAAAAAAAATAGTTTCTAAATTACTTTCTCTTTTTAATACACAAAATTTACGCTTATATCTACGCAAGATACGCTTTATAATTAATATGACAGAGAAGTTGTCACCTAGAAAAAATGGGGTATTTTTCAGTACTTATTGAAACAATTTTTTTACTTTCCAACAATAAACATAGAAACTATTTCAGAAGCCACGCTTCTCGTATGACTAAACATCCCCAAAAATTTAAAAATAGACCAATCAATAACAAGGTCAGTAATATATCTCGATACCGAAGATATTGGCCCACAAAATTCCCCAATCAATCTTACATCCTAATGTTAAGATGCTCTCCAAAATCATAAGAATAACGAAACAAGATCATAATAGTCCAATGGACTTAAAGGTAGGCCAATCGATGACTGGCAAAAGCAAGGGTAGAGCCAATATCGACAATATCTGACACGTATTCCGGTATATGGAAGATAAATATGAACTCCCCCGGAAAAGTTTGCGCATGACGGTTTATAAGCTGGTTTCCTCCATTAGCTTCGTCTTTAATTCGGTTATCAGTAAAAATAGCAGGCAAGACGTCTCCTCTTCAGCTTCTGGTTCAGGGGTTGGTAATGCACCCGCGTAGGGTAGGAAAGACCCCACCTTCTTGTGCATCAGTACACGGCGATAAGTTAAATGAAATTATCTCCAGAAGTTCCCGTCTGCGCGGCATCATTAATATTCATAATGATGCTGTCGCAGGTTTTTTTGCGGGGGGTAATAGGGATGGAAAAACATAATGTTCTCCTCCGTCAAGCTCATTTTGTCGTCAAAATACTCTTAAGACCCCCCCCCCCCTATTCTACAGGGGGAAGGAGGAGGCCTTCGTGTAGGTGGGAGGGGGATATAATCAGATGTCGTTGATCGGACTGGGATATCTAATATCTGCAAAAGGGAAGGTACAGATTGTGATTTACTGTGGTGAGAAGTAACACTACCCTGAGGTAATCTTTCAGACGATAATGACATGTTGAATGTAATGGGAATAATTAAAGTGTGAAATTACGTAATTTTGTTGAAATCCTTTGCGAAAAAATACGAGTATGATTAATGTGAAACGTTGCAAAATTACATCAGCAATTTTCGAACTAATTTATTTGTTCTTCGTGACACTGAAAGCATGGGAAAGTATAGGACATAAACATTATAATTAGGGACCTTTTATTTAAAAAAAAATAATAATACATATAAAATTCAAGTACTTACACCTTCCCAAGTAAATTCTTTGATCAGGTATTATTCACAGTACCATGTGCCCCCCCCCCCCTTCGGGGTCCTAACTTCCAGTTTATGAAAATCCACATACTATGCATATGCAATATATTTACAGCTTGTGTAATCGTCTTTAAATTTTAGCATCAAAGGTTGCACACTGAAAGAAAAATTGTAAATTTAATGTATAAATGGACTGAAGATTAATTTTTGTCTTGAAGGACGTCCAACTGCAACACTGCTCACTCCAGGAGGGGACGTCTTAAGGCATGGGCCAATTGGGCTCTGGCTCAGGGTCTCGGTCCAAATTGGGGCCTCGTCTCGTTCTCAACTCAGCCTCAATAAGATCATGATTCGAATATTTCTATGGTTGTTTTCTCCGAAACTAGGAACTTCGGATGATATGTCAACTGGCTACATGTGATGACCCCCGTTCATGTATAGACCTAGGCAAACCATCATTACTTATTCTCTCAAAAGACAGCAATCGGTCGAGCGGGTTTGTGCGATTGTAAATCATGCACATTTATTTGTTTCGGGTAATTGTTTGTACGAGTATTTGAGAACAATGCTATGTACTGTCTACATTTGCGCAGGGGCCCAGGGCCTCAAGAAGCTTATAAGACGCCCATAGTTTAAATCACTTACACTCTTATTATACTTATGAATACAGTTCACTGTAAAACAATAACGTTTAATAACATTATGAATTTCATCCCAAAGATATCGTTTGCTCACCACCTTCGACTGATTGATATTTTACAGATTGGTTAGTGCTTAAATGATTTCAAAAAATTTTTATTGACGGATTTTTCTCCCCGTGTTCAAAAGAAAGTTTCAGAAAGTACAAGTACTTTTTAACCGAGAATTCTGCACTTTTCTACGACAGTTTATTTTATTATTATTGAAATATTTTTCTAACAGTTATCATGAATCTCTTTGATCTTATTATAAATTACTCCATAACACTTTTTTTTGTAGACCCCTCAAAGCTTATACGAGCCCGGGTCGGCAAACACATCGAAATAAACAATTATCACTACAATTAATTGAAATTTTTACTGGTACATCTTCTGATTGTGATTATAAAAATTTTGCACCTTCAAGAACAATAACACAGATACTTTCTTTTAACTCTCTATAAGAATTCAGATATATTAGAGGAAAGATTATTTTGAACAGAATAAAATTGTTTAATGGAAAATAACAATTCTTTTATAATTAGATTTTGTAATCGGTTCTTTAAAACAAATGTCGAAATCAATACATGTTCTAAGATTTTCTCAAATTTCCCATAATCACAAAATTAATTCAATAGTAGCTTTTGAGTCCCATATTACATATCCAATAAAGCTAAATGTTTTTTTACTTTTTTTAAACTTATAAAATATTTTTTTAAGTAAAATGTTTGCCCACCGATCAAATTTTTTATTATAAATACGTTCCTTCCGATAGTTTAAGTCCATTTACGTTAGAGCATCAACAACAACAAAATAACACAGCAAGCTTTTCAAGTAACTTAATACAGTTTTCAATCTATCAGAAACTAATCATGAGTTTTTGCATTACTACTTTTATCGTCAAAATACTTATTTCCTTATTGAATCATACAAATGAGACTTCGTGGTTGTTTCTTTTCATTAAATCATCGTGTAATTTCAAAAAATATTTTCGTACTTGTTTTAATCGCCTTTTTGGTATTGGCTTTTGCTTGGATATCTTTGTGAAGTGTGTGTTGCAAGCCGTTGGCACTAAGTAGATAGTTACTGTTCCTTTTCAGCTGTGGCGTACACAAAGGTAGGGGTGAGAGGAGGGGTTCAACCCTCCCATAGGTCAAAAGATATTTAATTTTTAGCATAAGCTCCACTCAGTGCTTTCGTCGACGTGTTTTTTCAAAATAAAGCCCCCCCCCGCGAAGAAGAAAAAAAATACTGCACGCATATATCTCAAAGTAAATAAAGTAATTATGGAAGACAAATACATTTTGTAAAAATTACCACTTCTGGAATTCAAGAATCAATAATACGTCAC
>BMAV01000648.1:293884-367925 GCA_019973955.1 Trichonephila inaurata madagascariensis
AAGTATGATCAAAGACAAATAATAGAATGATAAAAAAAATAATTAAAATAAATTGATAGCACTTTAAATGTTTTCATACAAAAAAAGAAGAAGAAAAGCTTTTTACCAATAATTAGGGTACCGGGTCACTAAAAACTCAAGATTTCTAAATAATCACTTCCAAATAATTGTACCGTCATAAACTAAATCTTCAAGGATTTTTTTTTTTTTAATAAATACTTTTTACCGAAAATACTTACCTTTAACTTTTATAAAAAAAATGTTTGTTTTTACTGGATAAATTTATAATCTGTTGTTACAACCTGGTATGAATGAAAGTTCGACATCGTTTCTTACTAAACATGGGGCAGCTGAAAATAATCAAGACCATATACATAGTACGTATCTCTTCCCCCCCTTCTAATTGTTCTTGTGAAATGCACTGTCACTAACTAACTTTGGCTCAGGACAGCTGGCGCCAACATCTGCTATGTTGTTGCAATGTAACTTGAGTGAGACGAGCCAATATTTGAAATACAGAACATCATGTAAAATAATTCGAATCAAGCTATATAGATCTTTTTTTTTTTTTAAAAAAAAATGAGAAAAAAGTGAGTTTTTTTTTTTCTTTTCTCTAGCAGTTTTGCATACTGTTGCAGGTGGAAGAAATTATTTTAATTCCATTGTAACATTTGTAACATTCGATTTAAGAAGTCATTAATGGTGAAGCAACAGAATTCTCTGATTTCGGAAAGAAAACTAATTATTCTAATCAAACTGTGTGAATTCTTTTAAATTTATCTATTTATTCCATTTCTCTTTTTTAAATACTTGGAATATTACTTATCTCTTACTGAACATTCATTTTATTAGAGGTTGCATTCGACGCCGATCACACATTTTAAAAAATAAAAATGTTCAGAATTTCAGCGAATTATAAAAATAAGCCGAATACAGTATTCATGCATCAAGCTTCTTCCAAAGAATTTTAAAACATTTTTCTTTTTCTTCTAGCTGCATATAATTTTTTTAACAAAATTATTTAGTGGAAGTTTTTGATATCCAATAAATTACGAAATGCAAAAATTATTTTTATTCGAAAAGTAATGATTTTTCAAATGTTTCATGATGTACTGCGTTCCAGTTCTCAGTTTTCTTCTTTTTTTTTCTTTTTTAATTTATATCGATAATCTAAACATCTGAAATAATATTTGTTATTTGCTGAAAATAAAAAGATTAATCATTTTCACTGATAAATCAGTATAAAAAATATAATGATTATCAAATAAATTAACTGATTCCTATTTATTAATTTTTTTGAAGAAATAATAATTTGCATTCCTATTTTGATGTTTCAATGTAGAAAGCATATAAACAGTGCAAAATAAGCAAAGTGCAGTTATAAGCAAATAAACAGTGAATTTTTTTTTATGATAAAAGTAGTTGTGAGTATTTTAGCAAGTTTTACAGACATTTTAAATGTCTTTTGTTGTGGCGGACGATTTTAAAATGTAATATTCATTCAAATTACCTTCTTTTAATATTAAAGAACGGAATCCGAAAATTATAGAACACTTTTTAAAAACTCAATATTGATAAAGCTTTAATGAATAGAGCCAGCTGTATTAATTATTTCGAAAACCCTCATTCAATAAATACGTAAGTTGTATTAAATGCATTTATTTATCCAAACAGAAACTGGCAGAGTATTAAAATAAATCGCTTTATATGAATATCGAAATTCAAATATGATTACATAAGATAATTTTTCTTTCTAAAATTTTTTTCAAGTTTAGATATTTATATTAGCTAAAGGTAGCCTAAAAATCCCGTTCGGTTAAGAGCAGTAAGTAATTCTTAGAATCTCGTATTAGAATTCGGATCTTTTAAGAAGAAAAATTGAGGGTAAATTCAAGTTATAAATAACTCTATTTTTTTGTAATTTTACTTATTACGTGTTTGGAGATTGATTCAAAAACTTGCAACAGCACTTTTTGGAACTTTTAGAGAATTTCTCTTTTTTCAAATAGCCGAAAATTTAGATAATGTATTAAATACTTTTTTTTATTTTATTTCTAATGGGCTGCCGATTGGTGTCTTATCATTGCAGACCTAGTATATTCAAAGGAAGCTAGTACCTCTTTTTAGTGCAGCACCGTATAGGCGGATACCAATCGCCACTAGTAATCTTGACTCCCAGTTTCCTCCCCAGAGGGAGGCACCTGAGCTCTTGAAGATGCGAACCTGTACTAGGATTTATTTTTGCCGAGAGCATCCAAGCCAAACAGACCCTCTAGGGATCTTTTACATACCGTATAATCATATGACAGCGATTTTCAGCATCATGAAAATCCGCCGACTTGGGCCGGGGTCGAACCCGCAACCTTAAGTACAGAGGGCCACCAATAAACCAACAAAGCCCCCCCCCCCAGCCTTTAGTATTAAATACTTATATTATATTTCTTGTACATTCACATTAAATAAAAACAGACGATTTATTTCGGGAGGAAAAGGTTCAGTTTTTTAATATAAACTTTCATAAAACAATTTTTAAATTTTCTTCGGTAATTTATAAAAACAGTTAATTGAGTACACAGTTAACACAATTTTTGAATTATCTCTCTTTTTGAATAAGTATTATACGTAGTAATCGGAAAGACAACATTAAAATAATTTCTCAAATACTATTTGTACTCATCAGCTTAACTTTTTAACAAAGCCAAATATCTTAAGCAGACGATTTTCTATTTTATTTTATTTTTATTTTCATTTATTTATTTTGCAATATATTTAATTCTATTTTTCGAGATGAAGCTTAGTACTGTACAGAGAATTTTTATACATATAATTGAAATTTTGCAAAAATAATCTCATATTTATATCTATTTTTCCTGTATGACATAGCAAACTATAAATTAATGGTTTTTTTCCACGTATTTTTTTTTTTTTTTTTTTAATTTTTTATGTTGAGTTTTTGCATGAATCAATAAGAGATCTTATATAATTTTTTGTTCTTCCAAAGTTGTAATTAAAAGTAATATTAACTGATACTATTCAAAAGGCAACAAATTTTAGTGAAATAAATTTTAATTATTATTCGATTAAAAAAATCTCTTTAAACGTTAGAAATGGTTATTTTTCAGCAAATTGCAATTCGCTGTACAACTTCAATTAATTATTTCTTTTAAAAAATTTGTATGTAGTTTCTTAAATAAAAATATTTTACCTTTTCTAAAATTTTCACTTTTGCTTAAATTATTTAAATAAGCTAGCATTTCTCATTAGACGTTATCAGAATAAAATGCAGAATCTAAAAAGAAAATAAGTGTAATAAAATTGAAATTAACTGCTCAGTTTTATTTCTCAATCCGAATCAGTACAGTAAAGGATTTTTCATCATTTTTGGTGCAAATTAATAATAATAATAATAAAATATTCTATATACAAAAAGAAAACGAGACCTTACAGAGATAAACTATTAGAAATTAGTAGAGAAGTAAAACTATTCACAAGAAATGTGTATAGAATGTTCTCTCTGAATAGATTCTTCATTTTTTTTTTATTTACTAAACAATTTTCCTTAAAAAATAATTTCCTTTTTTTAAAATTTTTTTTTCCCAAAGTTAAAATATTAAATTTCTTGGGTATTTTTAAATTTCTTCAACAAAGAAGCCGAAGGCACTGTTGTAGAAATATTTTCTATCCTTCGATATTTTTGGTTATCTTAATATTTAAAAATTAAAATAATTTTTAAATTAAAATGCAAAATTAATCTAAAATCATCGATAAAATACAAATGATGGCAACCTCATCAGAAGCTCAAAGAGCATTGCTCCATTTAAATACCCAAAGTTTGTGTATTTACCGCCATCTATGGGCAATTTAAATAACTAAATTTCTTCGTTTCGGTTTTTAATGATATGCAGTTTTTCTTCGTCCATGGTTTATAGAGTGGAATAATTATTTATTGGCAATATTTATATGAAACAAAAATGATTCGAATAAAACTAAATAGATATTTTTCGAACACCGATTTAAAAAGCGGTCATATTAAAAATCGCTTTTACTACTTTTTTTTTGAATGAATGAATAAATATGTTTCCATAATATTTAAAAAAAGTTAATAATAATCCCTAAATTAGTAATTTTCGATGTGGCTGTAGTTTTAATGGCTTTACTAATCTCGAAAAAGGTTATAGCTAAATTTAGATAACTAGAGTAAAAGTGTTTTATGTTTTCACGGTTTTTAGAGAATATTGATTGGTATCGATTTTTCGCCTCCTCCGGTTTTATGCGCAGAATGTAAATTTTGAAAAGTAGGCCTAGTAAAAAAATTGTCACGTTTCAATGATAAAAATGTCTACAATGTTTATAAATCTACTGCTGTGTTTTTCTCATCTTCCACAGCCATATCTCACTTCTCGAACCGTCCAAAACCACCCATTACCACTCTAACGAACTCAGGTAAGTTGCTCTTATCTCAAATCTCTCATCTGCGCAGACAAACGAAGTGTTTAAAATTAATTGACACTGCACAAATTCCTTGTCTCTTTTTTTCCCCTTCCCTCGCAAAAAGCAAACATGCATTATTCGTCGTTCGAAAAAAAAACATTAAAAAATACTCTCTAAGTGTAACTGAGCCCAAAACGTGTTAAAAAATGCGAAATAAAAAAGAATATTTACAAAGTTGATTAGATTCTAATGACGATTCTGCCAAACGATAAGCGATTCTGTCGAATGAGGCTTAAAAAATTGCATTCTACGCACATCTTGTGACGTAGCTGAAACGAAGTGAAATAATTGGGCTGACGTAAGAGATATTCGTCGCTGGGTTTAACGAGGTTCTCTACATAATAATGAGAAACACGTTTTTTTTTTTTTCGTTCCATCTTATTATTATTTTGCGATGTTGGAAAGACATGTTTTTTTTTCTCGTTATTTCGTGTTCCACCAATCAGTGCAAGTTTATCGATTTCCTTTTTGATGCAGTTCATCGCGTTTGTCAGGGCATATGAAATATATGTTATCTATCTTGCAAAAAGGCGTTTTTAGCTTTAACTAAGAAGGATATTGATTTTTTAGATGCAGCGTTTCTCTAGATCTTGTAACTTTGTGCAAATGCATGATAATGTTTTTGTTTGCCTAGATTCTTGAGCTCTCTCGAGGCCAGCATATGAATTTAACAGCAATTAAGCATAAATTAATTTTCCCTTGATTTCATGCGGGTTAATTTATTTTCGTTTTTTAATTACTCGACGCAAAATTTTTCTAAAGCTACGATGAAAATTGGAATAATAAAAGTTTTCTATGTAACATCATCATTACTCGTGTAACAAACTAGCTCATAGTGAGTGCATAAAACTAATGAACTTTTTAATGGTAATTTCAAAAAGTGAATAGAGTTGCCACTAAAATAATAAAAAGTGAAACAAAACATTTTGCTAAGATTAAGTCATTTATTCATCTATAAAATCAAATGGGGAAATAGTTTTAAAATTACGAAGAAAAAAATTATTTAAATACATTTTTTTTTCATTAATGAGGATTCATTAACGAACTAAAAGAGAAAGAGCCAAAAAATTTATGGAATAAAAATTATATTTTGGAACTGTCTATAGTTTTTTTTAAATAATTATTTCAAGAATACTGAACAAATATTTTTGGTGTTGAGTAAAAAGAACACAATTATATTTTTAAATTATAGAACAAAAATAAAAATTCGTTTCACCTTTGTTCAAATTCAATAACAATTAATCATTTTTTTTTTCATAAATTTTTATCCAGAGTAATATGATTTAATTATTCTTCAGTTTTACTTGTTAAATTATTTTTTTTTCGCTCTATAACTGCTTGTTTGTAAGGTACTCTGTTAAGAAATATCCATTATAAAATTTTCATAGCCTTTTAATATATCACTTTTATTAGATGGAATGCTTTCAAAACTATTCTTATAAATTTCGCGCGTTTTTTCTTATTTTATAATAATAATTCGTAAATAAAGAAAAATTTGAGTTGATTAGTTAAGTTTTAAAGTTGCTTATTTTTTTTATTCATGCTAATTGTTGCGAAATAGGCATATTTTTTTCATAAAGTACGAAGTTTCCCAACTCCTCCTCTTTTTTTTATATATTTATTGGGGTTTATATATTCACATCATTTATTTTTTAAAAAGTGTACTTTCGATTAATTTATTCACAAAATATTTTTAAGTAATATAATGCTTTATTTTTCCTCATGGTCAAAAACTAATAATATAAAAATTGCTAGATTATGTGTAAGAAAGTAGCTGTGTTTCTCAATATAAATACATTTATGCAAAAATAAACATCAGTGTAAAAAATCTTAACAAATAATACATTTATTTATGCATGGTAATTTCTTACTTGAGAGAATTATTAAAATTTTTCTATTCCATTACTTAATTCCATTAATCTATTCCCTTATTTAAAATATTTGAATAAAATTATCAATATCTCTTTTAATTTGAGGTCGTAGTTTTTTTTGAAAAAAATTTAAGTTAGTGTAATTTGTCATATAAATTGTAGGACCTGAGAATTCGGGTTACAGTATTTCTTAACAATATCTAGAATGAATTAAAGGCAAAAATATTTTTATATATTATTGAGAAAAACGTTACAATGAGTCAACATAATTGATAATTTCGGAAGAAATTAGACAAAAAAATGTGTTTGATTACTTCATATGTAACTTAACTCAATATATGTTTCTATTTCTCTCTTTCAATTTTTTTTTCTATAAATCCGGAGATAAATAAACATAGAAATTGATTTTTTAAAAATTTATCACGAGAGCACCTACCAATCTTGATTGCTTGTAAATTAATTTTAATTTTTGTATTCTAAGCAAATGTTACCCTGTATTTTTCTTGTTGAATCAAACAAATAATTACTTTTTTTAAAAACCTATTGATTCCTGATTATTAAACGTTATTATTTAAAATATATATTCAATAAGATTTCCAATCACACACACACAAAAGATTCAACAGGAAAAAAAATGTCCTTTAAATAATTTTTATGTAGAAAAGCAATGAGTTACAATATTATGAATAAAAAAGTAATCAAAACTTCTTTTAAAAAGGATTGTACGCACTTGACTGATTATAAGACTTTAAACTATCTGTGTGTCTTTATATTTTATTTACTGCTTTCTATAAATTTATTACATTTAAATTATATGTTATTATTTAAGATGGGTAATTATATATTCTCCTTCTGTCGTTTTATAAATGTACATTAAGACCTTTTTTAAAAATTAATGGGAAAAGTGTTTTAGTGCTATGTGAATTGCTGGCTGAGAAATATTTTCAGTACCATGTATGTATTAGAAAATTAATGCACAATTAATTTTTAATGGTTGCTTTTACTTTTTGCATGGAAATTCTTTATTTTGTCTCTATAATTTGTATTCAAATCTACCTGATATTTTCAAATAGAGAAGGAAGTATTGATATGACCTTATTGGAATGAATTTTGCATTTTTTTATTAAATACTATTTTTTCTGCAATAGACAATTTTACATTTTGGACTAAGTTGTTTTAAATGAAATTTTGTTTATAAATGAAGTATAATTCTAAAACATGCAGAAGAGTTTTATTATTGAGGAAGGAGATATTTTAAGTGTGTATATTAGTATAAATTTTATAAGAAAACTACTGTGTTAATTTGTTTTTAATTGCACAATTGTTTACAGAAATCTATCAAAAGAAAGAAAAAAATAGAAACGAGGAGGATTCATAAAAAATTTTATGCCGTGAAAGTATTAGAGTTTCATTATTTTTTGTTAAACTTTTAAATCAGGTTTAAGAATGAATATAATAATACAAAACAATTCTTGAACTCTCAATAAATCTTATTTGAGGGTACCTTTTAACTGTGTTTTATGTAATTTTAATTTATATTAAATTACAAATTTGCTTAAACTGTATTCTTGATTTATTGATACAATTCTGATATTAATTTCTCTCATCAAGCTCAATTTAAGAAACAAAATAGAATTAAATTAAATATGCTCTATCAATATGAGTTCCTTAATAAGTTGGTTAAATTTTCTAAATTTATTTTTGTTAATTATACACCAGATTGAAATAAAAAAATTCACATGACAACTATACTAATTTAATATATTGTATTAACTTTTTTAATTTTAAAAAATAATTTATATTCTTTTGTCTGGTTAATTTGGGGGAAATGTTTTTCTAAATTATGTGTTTAAATATCAATAATTTCAAAACTTGTATATAATAAAGACAAGAAAAAAATTAGTTATAAAAAGTTGAAAGTATATAAAACAAGTGAGTTCTTCTATTCTAAATTTTGTATTATAATTATATTTATGGTATATAGAAAATATAAAATCATTGAGAAGAGTGGTGGGAAAAAAAGACAGTTTAAAGCATCAATATCCATTTTTAATACAAAAGTTACTACATATAAAAGTTTATTAAGTTATATTCACTTTGATAGATTTGCTACGCAATAAATGCTTACATTCTTATTATTCCTGTATGTGAAGAACGTTGGACAGATTTCAAAAACCTATTATTATAAATTTAGTGCGTGGAATTTCTGAGCAAATTCTCTATATTTACATCTTGTCTTAATTTTAATTTGCAGGCTGTTAGATTTACAATATTTTATTCCTTAAACTGGATAGTTTATATCTCCTTTTGTGCACTAAACGTCTCGGTCTAGAGTTAAGTGAGGTTTTAATATAATATATAACATCTCGGTTATTTTGTATTTATTTTCTCATGATACTTAAAAATAAAATATAAATATCTGGTATTTTACTTGGGGAAATGAACGTATGGTGAAACATTTTTTTTTTCTCATAAAAAGATTGTTATTTGATTTTTTAAAAATAATATTTTGAGTTGACTGATTCATGTATAATTTAAACAAAAGAGAAGAAATAAAATGTATGTCACAACTTAAAATTAATTTTTGTTTAAAATCAGAGTCCAAGAAGATACTGAACTTCTTTTTTATTTATATATAATTGAATCACACATTAAAATTAGCATATTGGATTATATATAAAAAAAATTAGCCAACGTAGTTTTGCATAAAACAATTATTTTATGACGAGAAATGCGTTTGAATTTTTATTTGTATTCTGTAACATAGAGTAATGTTTCACAGGAAAGTAAACAAAAACATTTCACAAAATACACACATAAATACACCATAAATTACGTATTTCAGTAATGTAAATAATGTATTTATAAAATATATCGCACTCCTGATAATATTTAAAAAGAGTTTCTTAGTTATTTGTGTAATAGTTTTAGCTATAAATTTATGATTTATAAAAATGAAATGTATAGTAAAAGAACAAAGTAAAATTTAATCTTGCATTGCATTTCAATGGCTGTGTGATCTATTTTAATAATAATAAATCGGTAAATATATAGAAATGAGAACAAACAGTCTCACAGGTAAAAAGTTAATTAAAAATAGTAACCACTAAGTGTAAGTGGATTCTTTTTTTAAAAGCGATCAATAACTTATAAGCATCTTTTCAGGGTTTGTATTTTGAGCTTTAGGAATTTCCCAAATGTCACATATTTTGTCCAGTTTTAAATAAGTGGCTATTTTTTCCAAATTTTTTTATTTGTTATCTTTATATAATCTTTGTTAATTATTATAATTTTTTTGCTTTAAATAATTTTTCCAAATCAATAAATCCATTTTATTTTACTCGAAAATGTTTAAACTTTTTTGTTAAAAATTTGTGGAACAAGAACATCATTTCGATTTTATCAGCTGGGATTTTAATAGTAGGGTCCTTATAAGCAACATTCCGTTTTCTTTTCTAAACAATATATACTTTAGACAGCTAATATATGTTGTGTAACTCATAATCATTACATAAATATTTCCAAATATAATTTTTTTCTTAATCGTTTTCATCAATTTTATACTTTTTTTTTTCTCGTTAAATTGTATAAATGTATAAATGCTTGATAATTAATTCAAATGCAAAGAAAAGAATTAATTAATTAAGTTTTAAAACATAAAATTTATTTTTGAAAGCACAATTTTGTTGCCATTTTATGAATTTTCCTTTATTTAAAGCATACACATACATATTTGTAATAAATTTCTTTTTAAGTTTAAAAAAGTAATTACTAATGATTCAACAATATTTAGATATTGAATATGCATAGATTTCTGAGCATGTTTAAAAATATATTTTGATATTCACCAGATGTAGATATTATTAAGCATATTTTATGCATTAACAGTTTAATTGTAACCTATTAATTGTGTTTTTTGTTACCATATTATTAAAAATTACGGAATTTTTCACAGAGTTAATTTGTTTTACATTGTTAACAGAATGATAAAAGTTTTATATATTTTTGATGAGTTAGAGTTGAAACAACAGATTTATATTTAATGTTTTTAGAATGTATGTAAACGCAGAATCTACTGATATACTTTAAGATTCTAATAAAGAAGTTAGTCATTCCATATGCTTCTAAAGAAACTATCGTACACTGTTAAAGTGCCAAATAAAGAGCTATATTATACCTATTAAATACATTTTGGTGTTGTAATTGATAAAAGATGAAAAAATAACAACATTTTATAGATTTGGAAATAATATTTATTTTTAAAAAAATGAAAAAAAAAAATACACATACAATAGGAAGTTGTATTTAAAACGAATAAATCAAATATACTGGAAATTACTGCAACTATACAGTTTCTTGTTTAATTAATACCTAAAATTAATCTTCAGTCATGTAAAGTATATTCAGTTATTAAAAATATTTGTATTTCTAATAAAGTGTTTAAAATTATTTTATGTAATAATGTTACCTCTCCTTTAAAGCAATTACTATTTTATCAGTCTTTCATTACTATTAGTTTTATATTTGACTTAATATTCGCCTAATTTTTTTTTTATTTTTTAACAGTTTAAAAATAATAAGAATATAATGTATCAAATACATTTAAAAATCAGAATTATTATGTAGGATAATTACTTTATCATTTAACCCTTTTAAGAAAAAAGGCAATGTTAAGTATACTTAACCCCAACTTTTCTCTCATCAATCTAATCTCTACATCATTTTCCTCTGTATAATTTACAAGTCCTTTTGCATATTATAAACCTATATGTCTATTTTCAAAACATATTTTAGACACTTATGATTACATTATTTCACTACATGCTGATCCTTGTTTTCATAAATTTCATGGAAAGTAATGATATGCATACACAAATTCTTAATTTCATCATCATCTTTGAATATAAATTTTTCTACTTTGATGTTCCTTTTCTCAGATTGTAGTTTTTTCAAAAGTCATGTAGAAAAATGTTATGAGAATTAAAAAGCATTAAAATGTCTTTCTTTTCAATCACATGCAATGGATAATAGTAAACATATTTTCCACAAATAAGCGTCTTTCAAATTAGTTTTATCTAATAAGTTAAATGGATTTCGTTTCTTAGATTACTCTCAATTTCAAAAATATTTTAGTATTCCATCACTAAAAAAGCTCTTTAAAGGGTTAAAAGATAACTGCTAAAAACGTAATAAAGTTAAATTTTTTTTTAATAATGAAACTCATTTTGATTGATAGCGAAACAGAAATCCAGGATAAAACATGTTCTTCATCTTCTTAAATACCCTGAAAAATAATGAATAGTTAATTAAATATTTATATGTTTCATATTATTTTATCTAAATTGATCTAGAAATTCTTCTAGAAATGAAATCCATAGTATTAGAAGTATGAAATACATTTAAACAATCCATGCAATTTTGGTATCTTATAACATTTTTCACTGATAAGTTTTTCATCAACATATGACGTTTTCTTACAATACTTTCTTCACCAAAAATAAATTTATTGATGAAATCGCATCAGTGAATTAATTATAGATATTTACTTACGATTTAAGGAATTCAAAAGGCATTTTTGATATTTTTTGACATGAAAAAGCTACATTGTCTGTAATCCCCCATGATTTTAATTATCATAAAACAATATTATGTATTTGTAGAAAAAAATATGGGAAATACAGTATTTCATGCAATTAGGCAACACTTCGCCAAAATACTTGCAAATAGTCAGAAAGACAGTTTTTATTCTTATATTAGTGCTAAAAAGTATTATAAATATGCATAGTCTTAGAAAAATAACGAGTAACGAGTTTAATGACAAACAAGAGAAGGGCAAGAGTTTTTTATATTTTAAATATAGCCAAACAACATTGCAATAATCTGATAATATGAATCATTTTTAATGGTATTTTTTTTTTCGTATTATTATTATAAAAAAACTTTCTCGGTGAAAAAGTTGCTAAAACTATTTTAAAAAGTTTTAATAGTTTAATTTCTTTCAGCATCTCTTTTTTCTACTTAAACATTATGTACAACTTAACATTTCTTAAAGTCAGTATCCAACGTTATAAAAATTGCATGGATTTTCATTACTATCATTATAAAATGAGCCTCGTTAGTTTCGCCGACAGCCACTAGTATAATAAAGTAAAATACAACCATTTTTCGAAGAATCACGTTGATAAAACTATTTCATAAAATCATAGAAATTACCTACCTTCAACTTGACCGTTTGAGAAAATATTGCTTATCAGAGACTTCTTGTGAAAAAAAAAAGTTTAAGTGATAGTGGAGGCTTCTAACTTAAAAATATTTTAAAAAAATCTTTTCAAAAAATTAAATTTTTTAAAGCATTTTTCGGGGGATTTTAATGTTTTTAAATACTTCCCGGAATTTAATATTTTGAAGTTCAGAAGGTGCTTAATAGTTGCTTTAAAATAAAATTCATTTGTTAAATATCAATTTTTTAATCTTAGATTTTTAAAATAAAATTGAGACTGTACATATAGTATACACACACATGTTTATATAGTTTATAATTATTTTGAAATAACTATATACTTATTGCTGTGCAACAATTCGCCCAGTAATATTATAGCTTTAAATATGTACTTGGATCCAAAATCTGGCATTAACTTGTTTATTATACATGTATTCATCGTGGTCTATGCATTTTTGAATGGAACTTTAGGTAAGTTCCCTTTTTCTTTTAATGCATTTAGAGCTTCTATAAATTATTTTTAATGAGATTTCACTGAGTATTATAAACAGAATGCGGAAGGATTGACAAGCTACAAAACTTGCCAAGCCCTACCTTTATAGTTATTAAAAGCTGTCCTAAGTCAGCATTGTTTATAATACTGCAGCATCCATATTTTTAAATTCCAATACCTGTTTGTTTCTTTTATCTCTTTGGTGCTCAAATCTCATTTCCGTCTCTCTAGTACAAATTAATAAAACTATATGGATATAGATACATTGATAAATAGGTATAGATATAAATACATTGATTGATAGTCTGAATTCTCTACAAATGAGAGATGAAACCGGAAAATATATATATATATACTGAGAATGTAAGAAGACTATACATTGAAGGATATATGAGAAATTAAAATTTAAAAAATGGATGCTGCAATATTATAAACATTGTTGACTTAGGACAGCTTATATGTAAAACAATTTATATAAAAGTGGAGTTGAACATGTTTTGTGATCAGCCAACTTTCCTTTTTATGTTAATAATACTGATTGATAGATAGATATAGATATAAATATATTAACAGTTAGATAGATAGATATAGACATAAATACATTAACAGTTAGATAGATATAGATATAAATACATTAACAGAGATAGATATAGATGTAAAGTCATTAACAGTTAGATATAGATATAGATATAGATATAAATACATTAACAGTTAGATAGATATAGATATAAATACATTGATTGATAGATAGATATAAATATAGATACATGGATAAATATAGATATAGATATATTGATAGATAGATATATATACATTGATAGATATAGATATATAATGCATAAATTAATTAAATGGTGCTAAAGAATATCCTACTAAGATTGGATAATAACAGAATGTACAAGAATCTGAGGTATTGAGGTATTAAAATTATAAAGACCGAAAGAGTCATTTGACTAAAATAGAGAGCTATTATGATCTCTAAAGCTGCCACTGATTTACGTCAGTGAAATAGGGTTAAACATTGCTTTATGCACCCACCTAACCCATTTAGCAGAAATTTTCGTCATAATAGAAAAACAGAACCCTATTGAAAATCAGGCCTATATCTATTTACACGTAGGAGGAACACAAAACAGTAAAAATAAAATGAATGCATGAAAATTGAAAATAGTTTTTTTCACATAGAAATGAGTATTAAAAAAAAAAATTCAAAAATAATTAGCAAGAAAAACGAAGATACAAAAAACTTACCTATGAGATATAGATATCTCATATGTAATATGTATATAGATTATCTCAAAATTATAAACCTGAAAAATAATTCGAAATAATTAGAAAATCATAAGCCATAAAAGAATCAAAATTTGTTTAACTGTTCCCATAAACATTCAAAATATCATTGTATAAGATATGTTAGATCTAAGAATTCTTATATATTTTTTATATATATTTTTATTGTTTTCCCCCCCCCCCCTACCATATGTTCTATTTTTGATTTCTTATATCCTGATGGCAAGGGCCGTTCGAGCGCTTTACCGTCTTCACCTTCAAATCGGTTATTGACCGCAAACTTGAAAACGGAAGGCGGGCTTCTTTTTTTTTCTGGCAAAGAACCGTTTTTTCACCACCAACTGCATATTCATAACCCTCACAACAATAGGAAAAAAAGGAGGTCACGGTAAAATGTCCCGCCAAAAAAAACCTCAAAGGAGAATTTGCCCCTAAGGAAGCACACGCGCAGGCCTCGGATTTTACTATCTGGAGTACAATTTTTTTCCCTTCACTTACGTTTTTTTTTTTCCTCCTTTTTTTGTGAATATAAGAGGTCGAGAGGTTTCACGGCTTTTTCAGAGATTTTTGTTAACGGCGGTGAAGAAATATGGGTCTTGAATGTTTTGTCGTCGTCGTGTGGCTGCTTGTATACGAGTTCAGCAATCGCTTAATCTTTTAACAAGCATTCAATCTCTCGAGTTTCACACTGTTTGTTTCTTTTATTTTTGTTCGTTCCCTTAAGGAAAAATTAAATTATTTTTGAATATATTGGATGACTTAATAATTGTTTAATTTTTTTAAACTGTTTTTGAATCACTTTTTATAACTTTCACACAGTGTGCTATAATAAGCATAAAACATTATTAATTAATAATTTTCTTTATTATTAAAAAATTTCTAAGAAATTAATTATCGTAAGAATTCGGCCTATTAATTGTTATTAGTCTTTTCATTCACATGCATATTATCGTAAAACAAATAATTTTATAAAAGAAAACTTTTGATTTTTATGCATAAACTCTTAGAGGTGTTATTTTTTTTGGAACAATTTTTAATTAAAGAATTCGTAAATTGTTTTCTGCCCAGTATTATTTATATTAATATTATGTTTCATTACCTTGTTAAATTGTTCTGTTAGCTTACGTTCTCATTTCAAAATTGCATCTCTAGCTTGAGCTACTTAATCAAAAAACATTATATTTATGAAATCTGAATTCAAGTTAAAAAATTTAAGATCCCGTCAAGTAATCCTCTTGAATTACTTTTATAATACACAAGTTCTCACTTTACTTATCAACTACTGTTGATAAATTCATGTCTTTTCAGTAATATAAGCATTTTGGAAAAATTTTATGAAAAATATAGTACTCTAATTTTATTCAGTGTTATAGCAACTAAAAAATAACAGTTTATACATTTTGTATTTCCTTTATTTTGAAGCAACATTATAAAGCAACAAAACATATATAACCACTGCAATACTTCTTCCTATTCCCTAATAAATTTATACGATAGTTAAATTACTTCATTATACTTTTTAATGGGCTGTGTATTTATACATTTCAAGCTGAAAATTTTCAAATTAAGTGCTTATTAATTCATATTCAATTACTAAAAGCAAGACTAAACTAACTTTTTGTGGAAATATTATATTATATTAATACTAACATATACATTAACAATGATATACTCATATTAGATGTACAAAAATTTAATCAATAAAACGTAATTATCTTTGGAAATCTTTTCAAAATTTCAGATTTAAACGTAGTCAACGTATAAATCTGTATTTTATTCACTTACGAATATATGATAGTTACATATTTTTACAATGAATATAATAAATGAAATTCTTTGGAGAAATTGCCTTTAGTAAAATAAATTATCTTGATTTAAAACTCTAAATATACATTGATTTTTCTAAAATTAAAAAGACTGTTGTGTGTAGAAATATTTTCAAGGATTACTTCTTTACATAAATTAATATGATAATATTTACAAATAAAAACTTTTTGAAAGATCCAAAAAAAAAAAAAAAAAGATTACAAAGTTGAAGATTTGAACGATTAGAACATATTAAGAGATACTTTGTTATTACAAAATAATAGATTTTTCTCCTTCAAAAATATTTTTGTCTAAATTAAAAAAAAAATACAAGGATTATTTTTAAACTTAAATAAGAATTGTAATGGCAACATCCTTCATATAAAATTGTTTATTAAAATCAAGTAATACGAATGAAACGAAATAAAATTAAAATGACACATAGAATAAATAAATGCAAGACAAAATTATACTTTAGGGAACGAACAGTAGAATATTATAAAGAAAAGTGCTTTAAACTAATTAAGTGTTTAGGTATTTTAAACACAAAATATTTAGCAACTACATCAAATAATTTTTACAATCCAACAAAAAGAATCATTATTAAGTACTTCAGTTGATCTAAAAAATGGAAAGGAATATATATAATTCTACACAATATTGCTTTTATATTTGATATTATTTATATGATCAATAAATGCAGATTTGACTTTGTACTATATTCGAGATTTCGTGAGCTTCAAGCATTATTCATTTAATAATTATATAAAGAAAATAAAAGTATAAAACTAAGCTACTTTAAGAGAAGTATTTAATACATATATGTGAATACTTATAGAAGTTAATACAAGAAACTCTTTAATTATGAAATATAACTTTAGTGAAATGTATAAATTCTTTTCCTAACAGCGCAAGTATATTTTTTCTTTCAGATATTGAAACTTTCGGACCACTTATCAATATTTAACACAATAAATATGAAATCATGTTATAAAAACTTTGATGATTATTCTTGATATGATTGAATCATAAACTATAATCTTGAAATATTAAACTCATGATGAAGATCTTGAAAGAATAATAAAATTTTGCGTCAACAAATGCTAATGAAATACAGTTAGGAAATGAGTTTTTAAATATTTCAAGCAGCTTTCATAGAAAAGGATGTTCTGATTTAAAAGCAATCGGGGAATATTTTTCTTACAAACATTTACTTGCAGAAGTTCCATATATATATATATATATATATATTAAATATGAGCTTTTATTAGAAATATTTAACTTTAAAATAAAACAAAATATTTGTATTAATTCCATGAAGTATAATTGTAATACTGGGAACGGTATAACATTAGAGCATTAAATTTAAATGGTCATTATTTCCAAATAGGATCATTAGAATGATTGCATGCTGTATGTAAAAGTAAGGGATTCAAAGAAGTTTCGATTTTCCCTTAGAATAAGCATACGCAAAACTACAATAAGTGCTAAATAAAGTAAATTTGGAACAATATTATTGTATACATAATTATACAATGTACTTCAGGTGTAAAAAATAGACATTTCAAGTATGTGTTTGTATTTAATTTCAATTCAATTTGGTATGATACAAATGAATTATTAAGTAACTAAAACTGTATTATTATAACGGTAAATAACAACAACAATAATTATTATTATCTATTAATTTTTAAGTGAAACAGTAGATGTAGAAAAATTTAATTATATGATATATTCAATTATCATCGTAAATCATCATCTGATCGATTCTAAGTAGTTTTATCATTTACTTTAACATAAATGTAGATAATTATTTGACTAAGAGAGAGACATTGGAAGCAAGTTCCATAATTTCAAATCTGTTAAAAGACTAATTATATATATGATAATTAGCCGACAATCCGGTATTGGTTAATGCCACTGGCTGCTGTGTCGTAGGTCCTGGATTTGAGTCCCGGAGATGGCGTGTATGTTTCTAAGTGTATAGTGACTTCACGACATGGGGATACTCTAAAAAGAAGTCGAGACACAAGTTCTCTCGTGAGGTTAGTGGAAGGGAAAGAGAGACGGAAGGCCCTTGGCCCCTCTCAGGGTGTTAAACCTCAAAACTGTGGTGAAAACGTACCGTTTGTACCGTCATCTGCATGGTGCTCAAAGCTACGGCTAACGACAGGCGTACAATCTAGCTCTTGGCCATGAAGAATTTCATGGGCCTCGATCTGGCACTGTCTATCAGGTGGCATTAGCAACAACATAAAGTGTATGATAATCATTTATCTTTAGACTGAACTTCTTTTTAGAAGTTTCCTTAGTTGTGGTACCCAGTATTACCTTTTGAGAATCTTCCGAAGACAATCTCTCCCTGAATGAGAAAAATATAAATTTTAAACATAATTTCCCAAACCTAGCATCCTCCATTAAGAAAAGAGTATTTTAACTGTAAAAAATTTCCACTCAGATTAAAGTACTTCAAAGAATAAATTGTTTAAGAAATTATGTACTTCAAAATTAAATTATTACTGAAAACTATTTAAGAGATATAACAACTCAGATATTTAAAAGTTTTCTCTCTGTCAGGATGAAGATTTGTTGTATGATTTAATAATTATACAGATGTCTCAAAAGCATTGTTAGATTCATACATTATAAATTTACTATTAAGGAAAAATTAATCAATATGTAACAACGCATTCACGTCAGACAAATTTGCTGAAATTTATTTTCTAGTAGACGTTATATAACATATATTATTTTATTTTACGCTTAATTTCTCCTTAGTCACTACAAAAAGAATTTTAAAGGCATAAGAGAGGAATTAATATGAGTATTTTCTTTGAAATTTAAAATGAACTTAGATTTTTTTTTTCGATTTTATAGGTAGTGCTATTTATGTAGTCATAATGAGGGATTTATCTTGTTTTTAATGTGAAGATGTCTAAATTTAAAAGACTCCTATTTTAAAACTTCCATTCTGACAATCATCATAATTTATTTTAGAAAATTATTTTATATTCAAATTCTTAGTTGATGAATTTAAAAATTCACGAACTTTGAAATAATTATGTGGAGTTTAAATTTTTTTTGTAAGTAAAATACTATTAATGAGATGACTGATTTAATCTATCTTCTTTGAATCGATTATAAAAATCACGCTTCCAAGTAATATAAGGGCTATTATCTCCGCTGAAAGCTAAAATATAAAGTTTAGAGAAAGTTGAAATTAAAATTGTTGAAATTAATTATTTGTACGAGTAAATTCATAAATTTAATTATTATATGCAATAAGATGCTTTTTAATGTAGCAAATGTCAAATGTCATGTATTTTTAATTAGAAAATTAGGAAACACATCCACCCATCCACACACGCACACACATATATATATAGTCTAAATTCTCTACTAAAGAGAAATGAACATTCATCAAGCAAAACCGAAAAAAAAAATTGAGATTGTAAGAAAATCAGACATTGAAGGATGTTTGAGAAATTAAAATTATAATAGGGTCTAAAATATAAAAGTATAAAAAATGGATGCTGCAGTATTATAAACATTGCTGACTTAGGACAACTTATATATGAATTAATTTATATAAAAGTGGGGTTGAACATGTTTCGTGGCTAGCCAACCTTCCCCCTTTATGTTAATAATACTGAGCCAAAACCTATTGAAAATAACGGATAGAATACCTAAATCCATTACAAGATAAAGGTAACTTACCTGAAAATTGCATTCAAAAATGCAGAGCCCGTGCTAAATCTGAATACAATAAATAAGTTATTGCCAGATTCTAGACCCAGATGCAAATTCAAATCATGGGAATGGCTGAATTGTAGCACTTAACAAAAGTATGAAAAGAATAGAAATAAAAAAATTAAAAAGAGAGTTTACAAACTACCATAACTTTAGTAACGCTAGGGTTACATATGAATTAAAAATAATAATGAGTAGTTTTATCTAATATTAGAATAGGGAGGTAACTATATATAGGAAAAATGATAAATTTATAATTCCGATTATCATTTTATCATGTAATTGTTGTGATGCTCTGTTATATGATTCGTCATCTCTTGCAAAAAAAGGCCTCCAATAATTTTATATTTTTCTAAGTACGAGTCTTTAGGCTTTATTTTTGTTGGTATTTTTGAATAGTTAATAAGCTTATTTTTAAACCAGCTGTCAAAATATTATTAAAAATTATTTCTGAAGAACTAATGTAAATGAATGTATATCGTAATCTATTAATGAAAACCTTCTATCTGCGTCCTTTCATTAATCCTCATGGGAAATCTTTGGTCTATCAATTCGAGTTATTTACAACCAACCCTCTGAGGAAGAAACCTTGATGATTCAAATTAGGTCTGCTACATATAGTTAAGGTTTTCAAGCTAGTAAGGAGAGAAAGTGAGGAGATAGGATAGATTGCTACTGATCAGGTATATTTCAGATTTAGGAGAAGTGTAAGAATTAAAGTGACGATTGTGGTCACTACAGTTTAATGAGTGATCGAATAATCTGGAAAGTAGATTTGATCTAGAACTAAGTAGGTTGGTATTTAAATTCTTCTCACACTTGGAGTCTCTCGTTATGAATCCACATATTGCTTAGATTGAGAGCATCTCTTTTCTTTAAAATTACTTGAATTGTGTTGCTAATTACATTGCTAATTATGTGATCAATAAATGAATTGGTTTTGGATATGGCTAATCTTCCCTCCCCCCCCCCCCCCCCTACATCTCTAGGCGAGAACGAGAGAATATCTTTTCAACACAATGGCCCTCAACGTAATTTCAAAAAGAAGAGATGTTCTCAAATTAAGAAATGTGGGGATTAATAATGAGATACGCCAAGCGTGAGAAGACTTTAAATACCAACCTACTTAATTCTAGATCAAATCTACTTTCCAGATTATTCGAAAACTCATTAAACTGTAGTGACCAATTGTCACTTTAATTCTTACACTTCTCCAATATCTGAAATATACTATGAAATTGAATAATACTTGATCAGTAGCAATATATCCTATCTCTTCACTTTCTCTCTCTCCACTAGCTAGAAAAACCTAGGCTACATATAGTCGACCTAATTTAAATAATCAAGGTTTCTTCTTCAGAGGGTTTGTTATGAATAACTTGAATTGATAGACAAAAGATTTCCCAAGAGGATTAATGAAAAGACGTGGATAGATCCGTCAGAACCCAAACCTGTCTTAAAAATCTTATATCCTGACTGAAAAAGCTGATTTTACACTTACTTCTATTTCTGCAACTCCAAGGTTTTTCAATATGATTTATTGAATTTATTCTTTTGTTGGGGTTTCAGGTTTCTAATATTAAACATTAAGTAATCTTTTTGCGAAAAAAAATCTAATTTCAAGCTCTTTCTTATTTTTTTTTTAAAAAAAAAAAAACGTTTTTCAATGAAAAGCAATTAATGCGCATCAATAATGTTTCCATTTTCTAAATTCCGGAATAAATGTCTGAGGAATAAGCATGTTCTCCGCTGACTGCAGCAATAAAATAAATTGATCTAGACTTATATAGATTTTAAAAATACAGCAACCATTCAATTTATCATTTTATTTTACTTATACTTCGATGAACTTGCAATTTCTGTCAGTGGAGGACATCTTGGGCATGTAACAAAGAGAAAGGAAAAATGAACAATGTCTCGATTCTGCGAAGGTCACACAGTATATTATGGAATCCGAAAAAAAGATATCAATTAAGCGTTTATAAAAAATGATGTTTAAATATAATCTAATAGACTGCATTGATTAATAAATGTTGTACATATTTATGAGTAATGTCTTATAGAAAAGTAATCTTTCTTGAAAACATTTTGTTTGCCCCATTCTGTGCATTTTTCCCCTTATAATTTGTTGGGTAGTTTTTGTAATTATTGCATGGATTTATTTCCTTTTCAAATTTAAACTGTTCACAACAACCCACAGATAAATTTAATAATTTATTATCATTCATATGAGAATGAATATTTTTTCTTTAAGTATTTTCTGAAAAAATACCTTTTTATGAGGAAAAAATCAAGAGAGAGAGTTAGTTTTTTCATTAAAAGTTTTAAAATACACGTACCTTGATAATAAAAATAAATAATATTAGTAAATCAAATTACTGAATTAAACCTTATATTATTTCATTTTAAATCTGCAGCATAAACAATTCATTAATCATGAAAAAGAATTGAATACCAAGAATACACAATTAATACAATTTTAATAAACACTGCGTTAAAATGACTTTTAACTTCACTTGAATTGCTAAAGGAACTCATTTTTGAAATTATATTCATGACGTCATTATATTTTTGACTATAAATTTTAAGAGCAATTTGTTCCCTGTTATAATAAGCATTTTGTGTTTAATTAATTAGAATTTATACTTTAAAAAACTGTTAAATTGTTATATTTGTTTTTTAATGTAGAAAATAAATTGTAGCATCTAAATTTTGTTCCCATTATGAAAATATTAATTTACTTCTTTATGCATATTTTTTTCTACAAGTTATTGATGGCATATATTTAGCAACAATTTGCCAAAAAAATTGCATTACGTATTGCAAAAGGGACTAAAATAGTTATACTTAGCTCATCTTTTTTCTTAGAAAAAACAGCTTGGTATTAAAAGCTTATTTCTCTTTTTATACAGAACGAGTTAGACAAGATGCATTTTATTATGTTTAAATATAAATAATATTATATTTTTCACAATTTTATTTCTATTTTTTCAATACCTGCTATCATTATGGTATTGATCAATCATAGGTGACTTGCTATTATATTTTCCCTTTATTTATGTTCATGACTTAAATATGTGAGAATTATTCAGTAAGTATTGTAATGTCTTATTTTCTAGCTACCAATCACAGTAATGATCTTGCTATTTTCTTGGTGAAGAATATTTTCTGAAATTAATAAGTGAGTTTATTTTCTACTTTAAAAAAGTATGTAATTTAAAATAATTTTATTTAATAAAACTAAAAGATTAAAGGGAATTTAAAAATGAATATATTTAGACCATTTAATGAAATTGTGTGCATGTATGCAATGAAGCAATATATACAGGAATCCATTTTAGTTGTACATAGTTATATTTTATGATAGCAGCTTAAGAAATGATTACATATTAATATATTATTTAATGTATGTATAAAACTCCCAATTAAAGATAATTAATGCTTATAATTAAAGGTAAAAAATAACAAGATTTCGTACTGTCTTAGAGACAAAACCCGTGTAAAGATAAAGAATAAGATTTTACTAAAATATTTTTAGTACATTTGGAGAAATTGTAGTGTAATATTTAAAGTAAATTATTTAGCTTCAATTAAGTATCATTTTAGAGAATCAATTATTTTCTATTAAATTC
The DNA here is from genome assembly GCA_019973955.1 of Trichonephila inaurata madagascariensis. Classification (NCBI taxonomy): domain Eukaryota; kingdom Metazoa; phylum Arthropoda; class Arachnida; order Araneae; family Nephilidae; genus Trichonephila; species Trichonephila inaurata. Next base: position 317,438 of record BMAV01000648.1, read on the forward strand.
ATTCTTTTTTTGTTGTAAATAGAACTACAATTCTTAACTCCAATGTTTTTACATGGTATTCAAAATGTTCGTATTTGTTTTTGTTTTGGAGGGAGGTAAAGAGGTTGGATTTTCTGGACATTTTCCAATTCCATTTTTTTGGAGAAACAAGAATTCCAATTTCTCTCTAGATGTTCAAAACAAAGGTACGAAAGCATTTATTTTTCTATTCCTATCTCTTTTATGAAATAAAGAAATACGTCAAGCCTTCTAATTATAGTTATTGAATAATCTGCAGATACTTATTATACACTTTGGAGCTTACAATTTGTGCATAGGTAATCTTTATAAAATGTGATTTGTTTAATGTTCTTTTATAGTGAAAAAACAGCAGCTTCACCATAAATGCATATGTTTCGACACTTTTTGTATGTATTCAGTTTTTCATATGAATTGCAGAACAGGATTTAATCTGCAAGACTTTTGAAAACAATTTTAGCTATCAACATTAGTGTCGATTTGTATTTATGACATTCTTTACATAAATAAAAAAACTGTCTTCAAATCTATAAATTATAACAATAATGTCAAGAAAACAGTAAAATGGGAAAACTAAGCGTTTGTTAGTTTTAATGAAATAGAACTGAGATACTAGAAATGATACCATCTTGGGAAATAATATTCATTTATTTGCTTTATCACAGGATTCAATTCAAGAAATATTTCTTCTAATTGGAAGGAAAAATCTTTTTAAATTAAATTCTAAGAAATACTTATAGATTTAAAAAAAGCCTTTCAGGCTCTCTTCGTTATCTTATACATTTAGATTGTTAATTACACGAAACGTAGAAATAGATATTTGTATCAAAACAAATGTAATTGTTCACGTATTTTTCTTTTGAAAGAACTTATTTAGAAACCAAGATATAAAAATTAAGAAATATTTCAAATTTTTCATATATGGCTAATTTTTAATATTCAAAATAATATATTAATAGAGATAAAGGTAATACTTTTGATAAAACTTATTTTTACTTTCACGTACATTTGAAAATACAGAAAAATGTTATAATAAAAAAATATTTCAGTTTTATAGATATTACTCTTTTGTCAGTTAATTATTTGTATTTCTATCATTCAAAGTATTTAAGCTTTAAAATATTTGCATAATTTATTAAATGTAGGGTATTACAAATTGGAAGTAAAAAAAAACTAAGTAAGTTCCTTGTAAAAATTGGAATTTTAAATAGATACAACAATAGTTAAAGATCAATAATATATTATGATTCAGAAGTTTCAATATATTCAGCTTATAATAATTCTCAATAAGAGACATTAAACTATTTAGATATTTTGTGATAAATTAGGCAAACGATAAATTTATTTTTATTTTATGTCAAAAAAAACTAATGCTTATATTTTCATTCTGTAAAGTTAACATGTATTTCTCTCTCTTCATATTAGACATTTAAACAGGATGAAAAAACAAATAAAATAAAATATTGTAATAAAGGATATAGCTTTATTTTTTAAGAGATTTTTAATTCTTATAACAAAAATGACTTTTAAATGAATGAATTTAGATAGTAAATCGGTTAGTAATCACTGATATGGTCAACAGTCTTGGAAACTCAACCATAATAATGACTAATAGAACTTGTGTATGGGAAAATTTTCTGTAGTACTTATGAATCATAGAAGTTTTACAAGTATTGTGCCGAAAGTTTCTTTTACTTCAGACTTGAGTCTATCGTATATATCACAAAAGAAAGTGTTTTGGGACTTTTATATTTTTATTTATACTTTTAAACTATTGTAAAGAAAATCTGCATAAAATATGTAAAGAAAGTAGATGCGTTTACTGGTAGATGTCTAAATAAGTAGAAATTATTACTTTCTTTCCTTTAACATTACTATCCAATACATTATACGATTAAAATTAATTTTTAGAAATGCTTCTTAATTTATATCAGTTACAACTTTAAAATACTTCTGCTAAATAAAAATATGAAACTCAAGGATATATAACACAATCTTAAGACATTTAAAATATGTTTAAAACACAGTTTGTTCCTTATATACCAAAGAATATAAAATCAAGTAAGGGAATGAAAATATATTTACATAAAGTATTATCGAAACATTTTAAAAAGTTATGTCTTTTTTTAGTATCGTTCAAATACATTTTGTTCTTCAATAAGATACAAACAAATCAAAACTGTTTTTATATTATTCATGGTTACAAAATGTTATATTTTATTTAGAAGTGAAATGTCAGAGATGAATTAAAAAAAACTTTTCAAATTTTATTTATTTTTATTACTATTATGCGTTTAACAAAAGAAGGATAGAGAAAGGATAACATTCTGAAGAAATGCCACATACATGAATAACGTTGATAGTTTTGAAAAGAAATAGTTTTCGTGATTATTCTAAAATGAATGTCAAAACAAACATTAAAAGAATTTAACTACAGTTTTTATTATTTGTAACAGCATTTGAGAAATGTATCATCAATATTAGTTAAATATTTCAATTTTCTTTTATAAAATATAAATTTAATAAAATAAATCTTTGATTTTTCTCAATTTTTTTTTTAATTTCGAATTTTATTTTATTGCATTTATTAAATAAAAAGGCATTTAATGCAAGAAACACATATGATCCTATTTAAGGAATCGGCTTTTACTCTTCATAACAATCTAAATGAATAGACAAAAATATGTACTTATCATTTATTCTTATTTCATTTATGCGTCGAAGTATTTTAATCAAAAATTTAAGAATTCTTTTCTAACAAATAAAATGTGATTTATAAAATGTGATCCCCTTTTAAAATGAGTGTATTTCTTATATTTGCATTACTTATTATTTACCCCAGATATTCAGATATTTAATAATATTTCTTTTTCATTACTTTTTATTTTCTAAGAAAATTTTCTGTGAAATGCTCATTAAAATTGAATGATTATAATTTCATTTTTTTAAGTTATGAAACAATCTTACTCTTCCACACTAAATCAAACATTTAATTATTATTATATTAATCTATTTGTGATGAAAATCACATAGAACGAATATCAAACGTAAATAAATATTTAAAACTTAGAAAAGCGCTATATATCATTAGACTGAAAGTCAAAGTACAAAAATAACAATAAATGAAGTATTTATTATAAGCCCATAAATTAAATAGATAATAATTTGAAACTTGCACAGAAGTATTATTCGTGATTCATATTTCTATATAGTTGTAAAAATTGAGTTGCATATTGATTAATATAACTAAAAAATTTAGGAAATAACCATGAATTATTGTTGACATCTTATAAGCTAAAATATTTCCAAGATTTTAGAATTCATGTTTAACAGTTAATGATAATAACAGAAAGTTAAAACTAATGACACAAATATACCTGTCTATCTTATCATGCAAAAAGTCATTATGAAATCAAATCGAAATGAAAACTCAGAATATTTTCTCGAAACATTCTGACATCCATAAGTATTAAGTATGTGATTTATACAATTTTATCTTTTTATGAAAAATTTCAAGGATAGACAAATGAAATTATTACCATTTTGACAAAAAGGGATCACAAAATAAATATGTTTTTTGTTACTCTGCATTTTCATTGAAATCATACATATTTTAATAAAAATGATTTGAAATGTAATTTAGCTGCTTCATGAATGCGTTTTATGTTAATTTTTAAATAAATAGGGATGAACAAAAAAATAAATGAAAAATAAATTATAGTCATATTTATGCAAAACATTTTTATCCCAGACATCATGCAAAATACATTCTAGTGAATAAAAATTACGAAAGAACATTAAACTATATGAATCATATAATATATATATAATATGAATCATAGTTCAAATTGAAATTCATAAGAAAAAATGAAATAAAAATGAAATTTCACGTTCATATAAATATTTGGACTATTCTGTAAAGGGAGAAAATTTATATAACACATTCACTATAAAATATTTAAAAAAACATAACAAAACATTCACAATAAAATTTAAAAAAACATAACAAAACATAAAAGATACAAATCTCACTCAGAGCAGACTCTAAACACTTCGAGCCAGACGGGTTTCATCAGCACCATTTAGGGTTCAGAAGTTTTTGAAGGTCCCTCAAGGTGAAGGTTCAAGAATTGTGCCACGAACCCTTAGAGAAAGTTTTTCTGCGTTCAATGTAAGCGCGCGGCAAAAAAGGTTTGACAGATTTCTCATGACCTACTTAGGATTTCGGAAGTTCGTTGGCCTTAGCCCCTATGATGCAACAGTTAAGGACAGTATTTTTTTTTTTTTTTTGTTTCTCTAGGATGGAATATTTTTTATGATATGTTCAAGTTTGAGATGATAGAAGATATTCGGTCAATAAATTTAATCTACATCAATATTTTTATCAATATGTTATATACCAGATAATTGAGCATATCATAGTTCCTACTTACATGAGAGTTAATTAGATTTGTCTTGGAAATGTGAAATAAAAATAAGTTTTACATTGTGGAAAAGGTTACATATTTTTTTTATTAAACTATAAATTTTTAAGACTGTATACATCTTAAAATTTTGTTACATCTTATATATATTTTAAGTTGCAGGAAAAAAGATAAATTTAAAGCGTAGAATTTATTAAATATTTTTAAATAATGTTTGGTGTATAGAAATATGAGGCTTTATTAATTTGCTACCATAAGTATACTTTTGAAGAAGCTCTTATTCAAATCTCACCTCCTATTTAAATCATTCCCTAATCGGTTTTTCATAAACATTATCTTAAAGCACGAGTTATGCTTTAAATATTTTTTTTCAATTTGGAGTCTAAAGATTTAACTCATAAAATTGCTCATGGTAAATTGTTTATTGCAATAAATATACAATTAATTTTGCAGCGATTTATCTTTATTAAAAATAATACAATGTCTTAAAATCTCTGTTCACGTTTCTACTTTTATTATCAGTATATAATTTCTAACTATTCCTTGGATCGTCATAAAAATATTACTTAAGTAATATATTCAAAGGTAGTTTCTCTATATTTTAATATCTCTAAAAGTTATTTATGTAATTTGTAATTTCAGACAATTATTTTGTGAAATTCTTAAAAAATGTTGCCTAGAAATTAAACTTACAGTCACTTTTAAAACAAATTAAATCTTTTTTTTTTTTAAATTTGAACTTTAATAAATATTTTAAGTAAGTTCCATGTAGTTGGCTGTAGATTCACTAAATACTTATTTTTATAACAATTCTACAAAGAAAAATAAAATTTAGAGTTATAATTTTTATTAATAACACAAAATGGCCATGAGATTTTTTAAAATAAATTTAAATTACCCCAAAAGGACAATAAAAAGGTTGCATTAAAAATGTATAATTTAATCAGATAACATAACATTTAATAATTGCCATCTATTATCATTTGAATTTAAATATCATTTTCCTCTAAAAAAAACATTTATCGTACTTAGAGTTATTTGTAATTTTCCTACAATTTTTTTTAAAAATAAATTCTTTAATTTCTTACAGATTACTTTAACTACACCACTACTACTCAAATGTATCAAATGACTTTGGTTATAATTTTAACCAATACTTTGCATTTTAAAAATTATTCACGATTAATAAATAAATTCTTACATTAGTGTTAAATTGATTAGAAATTTAAAAAATGCATATATTTGGATTCTATTTAAAGTAACATGATTTTATCCTCTCCATAAACAAAAGTAAGTAGAAGATGAACATTTATATATAAAAAAATAAGGACTTTAAAAAATGTACTGAATACAAATGTGCTGAAAAAGCAAATATTTATGTTAATATATATATATATACAATCAGATACTAAAATGCCTTGAACCAAATAAAGCAAAGCAATAAATAGAAATATAGCAAAATAGTATTGGTCAAAAATAAAAAAAAACCTTACTAGTACAATAGCAAAGTCTTAGCCTTAGGAACTAAAATTGTAGGTTTAAGTATAGTTCTAAGCCCATGTATATTTATTTATATATATTTATAACTAAACCTAAATTTAATCAATAGAATAGGATAATTAATTGAATTGGGTCTTATTTATTTATTTATTTTTACTTTGATATGCAGCCAAATATTATCTCGAATGTGTTTAAAAATAAAATTGTTAAATAAAAATAATATTTTATTATAATTCAGATGAATAATTCAAAAATTTCTGCTCATAATAAAAACTTTCGGTTAAATGTATGATAAATGGAAATTTTCTGCTCTCGATTATAACTTTTCTTTCATTAAAGCACTTCATTTGGCGAAAACTCTTTTCATGAAAAGAAAGTTCTTTTCAAGAAGAAGAAAAAGAAAAGAAAAAATTCTTTTCATTGTTGAATTTTTAAGGCAATAATGACAACTCATGATTATTATGCTAATGTATCTAGAGATTCATAAGAGGCAAAGAAAGAATGCGGAATCATATCTAATGTAGTTCTCTTCATTTGTGTTACAAAGAAGTTATAAATATTTGAAAAAAAAATTCTTTTTCCTTGGAGGCGTTCAGTGGAATTCCATGAAAGACATTATTCGTTAACTGCATTCATAGCTTGTAACTTCATTTAAAATCCAAAAGAAACTCCCCTCTTCTGTTTGAACTCTAGAGGGGGGCATATATAAGATGCCTTTCTACCTTGCTATTGCTTTGATTTAAAAATGACTAAGTAAGTTGGATATAATACTCTGTCTCAATATGATCTTAAAAACATCAAATATGTTACAACAATATTTTAGTGCTAGCTAATATTTGAAAATGGTTAACATCCGTAACATTATGCATTTAGTCAATAGTAATTAAGAGACCAATAAAATAGTCAATAGTAAATAAGAATGCATTTACGAGCATTTGATCTCATAATTTATTTACATTATTTTTATCTGTCTGTATATTCATTTCCTTCGAGTGTCCAATTTTTCAATTTATGATGTTTTATTGACTTAAAAATGAATTCATTAAAAAATATTGACTACTTGTTTAAGTCCTGAAATTTTGCATATGTTTTTAAAATGTTAGATGTAACTACGAAAGTTGATGAAATCTTTTGTTCGTAAGAAAAAAGTGTTTTTTTTCAATAAATTTTCAATAATAGAAAATAACAGAATTTGTTGATTTTGAAAATCATACGATTTTAATTAGTGGAGGAATTTTTTTACTGCCATACAAGATTTTGAAACTATATTTACAATCTTTCTTCTACTTAATTCCTTTCAAAATTAAATCAGGTTATGTTTCGTAAAAGCAATCAGATACATCAAGAAGAATTAAACTTTTTCTATATGTCTGGCATAATATTAATCCAGGTTGAATGAGTAATATTGTTATAAAGTAAATTTCCTAAGATTTATTTAAATGTTCACAAAAAATAAAAATCTGATTAATTTTCTTCAAATAAAGATATAAAAAAAATCCTTAAGATCTACATGGTCTTACGTTGTTATTGTAATTAAAATTTAAAGCCAAATATACATATGATTAACAACAGTTTTAAAATGTGAATTCTGAAATTTACTAAAAACATACCAAAATGTGATAAATTTGTGAAAATGTTAAAAGTGGCATTTCAACATTACATTTGAAATGTGTCTAATTTTTATTTTCCTAGTGCAAATTTTCTATTTCTAATATTAAGGTGGTAAGTACGTTTTGGGGGAAAGACAATTAATATTTGCCTGTATGCAGATTCTGAAACTTTATAAAGCAAAATACTTCTCTGAATAAAATAAAGAGAAGAAAATATAATTAAGACATTTTTCAGTCATAACATTTCTACTTCAGTTTTTCTTTCTTTTTTTTTCTTGGAAGAATAAATATTAATCGAAAATTGTTGGTATAAAAGTAAATAATTATTCAAAAATAAGATGAAATAAAAATTCCTAATGTGCTTATACTAGTAGAAAAAAATATTAAGGATTTTTCGAGAGCTTATTGTTTTATTGATGTCAATCTACAAATATTTTAAAAGTAAACATTTTGTGTGTGAGGCATCTTCGATTTAACATTGATTATCTGATTTGTTTCTATACCATTAAAACATTTTTCCTTAAAGATTTTGAATCATAGAATAATCAGTAAAATCATTTTAATAACTCTTCTTTAAGTCAATTAAGTGAAGAATGTGTATACATAAATTCTTTTATTTTCAATCACAATAAATGCTCAGAATTAGCACAACTTTTTTTATATATATTCTAGAAACAAATGAATTTTGCAAGATATTTTAAATATGAACGACGGATGCAATGACATGCATTATTTTAATTATTCAACAATATAAATACAATTAATTTACTAAAAAATTATCATACATACATGGCAATGAACAGTTCAATTCAATGAGAAGCTTGACAGATAAAATTAAAAAAGATTTCTAAAAAATCCTTTTCGCAATTAGATAAAGTCTTTCTTTTGATTCATGAAACCTTGAGAGAATTAATAAAGATAATAAGCAAGAAGTAAAACAAAATATAAAAAAGTAAGTTGGCAGAAAACAGATAAAGTTAATTTGATGAAACTTGAAGGGTACAAACAAAAACATAAGTACTACAATTAAGACATAATGATGAAACATAACAAGCCACTTGTTCTGAAACAATTTTTGTTTTCCTTATTGACAATGCTTCAATTATTTTAGGGATGCAATTACGGAGCCAAGTAATATCCCAATTAATATTATTGTTTAGTACTCTTATTTTCATTATAATTTTTTGTCAACCATTACTTAAATAATATTTATCAAAAATGTAAACATTAATTATTATGTTTTGTGAAATACCAAACATGTTTACTTAAATAAAATAGATTAATTTATATCTTAATCATAAAAATGGCAACAACATTTTAATATATCTAGAAAAATTATGTATTGAATCAAAAGTGTTACGCATTGGGAAATGTTTACTTAAAAATATGCATAACTTCCAATTAAATCCATATGTTTTCTTACATAACATATTATAGTTTTCAAAATTCGCAATGAAAGAAAGATAAATAAGAAACAAATAGTCCTTCAGATTTTTTACAAACTGAACAATTAAGTGCAATGAGAAAATTAGGAAAATTTTATTCAATTTCAGTATTTAGAAGGAAAATTAAATAATATTTTTGCATAAATTTATAGCATTCTTATAAAATAATTTTAAAATTCTAATAAAATATATTGTTAAATCAATATTTTAAAAGATAAAATAATGAAATTATGAAAAATAAAAATTGAAGTCATTCACAAGAAAGTAACGAGTTTTATTTAAATGGATTTATTATGCTTAAAAAATACCCTTTACAGTAATGATCTAAGACAATAAATATTTTATTGAAGACAAAGAGTATTTTTTATAAATGCACATCACTTCCAACCCATAAATTTATGTGCTTTTACTTTTTATATACATTTGGATTATCCGAAATCATTTGAAATAAATTTCTACAAAATTTTTGCAAATTCATGTTGCTTAAATATATTTTTTAAGCAATTTTAAGTGTTTTAATAAAAGATTATCAAATTATTTAACATACGACAACAGAAACAAATTATATTTTCTGGGTGAAATCATATTTTTCATTTAAGTCAGACAATTTTCGTACTTAAGGAATATTAATATAATTTTTGTTCTAATATTACTTTCTAATAAGATTATAATCACAAATGCATTTATCTATCGGGAACCATGGTGTCACAAAATATGTGTTTCATAGAATATTATTCAATAGAATGCTATACATTAAATGTACTCTACAAAATATTAAAAAGTTTAAAGTGAGAAGCAAATCTGTTACACAGTTGCTATGACAACTCATTCAAATTCTAAATACTTAAATATCAATAATAAATAGAAAAATATTTTACATCTATTTCAAAAAGCAATACTAAGGGTGTGGGTGTGTGTTCAAGATCTAGTCTTTTAATTTTAAAATACCTTTCTTAAAATGTATATATATATTAATAACGTCATTGTCAACTTCATCGATATTTTTAAGCATGTTAGGTCATGTATATTATTCATCCCCTTAGTATTTTAAAGGATTTATTCTAACTATTAACAGATTTAAAGTTTGCTAGCATATCTTAAGGTAGCAATTTTTTAAAGATATTCAATTAATACAACAAAAATTTCCTTTATTTAGGGAGGGATCATTTAAGAACTTAAATAATAGTTAATCAGTATAATTTTACGTATGCATTATTTTTAAGTGTATTTTTATGAATTCATTACTACAGGAAATTAATTGGCTTTTGATTGACGGATATAATTTTCGCATTAAGATGCTCTATTGTTAAGAAAGTGAATTTTCACTCGAAATATTTGTTCAGACAAAAAAAAAAAAAAAATGCTTCAATATGGATGCATATTTTACGCAGCATATGCATCATTTTTGTTTATTTTTAATACCTTATTTATTTCATTCGTCCTTTTTTATCCTGCATACAATATGTTCCATAATTCTTTTCTTACATTTCGCTGTCAAATGGATTTTTAGCTTTTTCCATTAAAATGAAAACTCATGTTTGCATTGAATATTTTTGGATTGTAAGGAAACAATGTGAAAGACAGGTATATATTTGTTAACCATCATGTTGAGACATATGTCTACCTGAAAAAGTATTCGGAGTTTGGAAAATCATCCTCTTTAGGAATAAAATTTTTAAAAAATATCACTTTCTTCACATAGAAAAATGTCACAATATAATAGTATCTTTGCAAAATATGTATCCATTTATCTCATGCTTTTTTAAAATTTAAAAATATTTGATAAATATACAGTCTATTTCTTTAACATATAAAAGAAGCTAAAAATACAATGTAGAAAGATAACTTATACGATATAGAAGTAGTAAAAGCATAGTATATAAAAAAATCTTGTACTGAAAAAATGGAATATATAAAAAATGGATTGATTTATACGAAAATGTGGAATGTATTAAAATATAATTCTTTCTATACGATAATGAAGTAAAAATATCAGTTTGAAGGGAATTTTTCTATTTGAAAAAGCTTTCCCCGAGTAAAGGTCTTATTTCTTGAATTTTAGTTGGACAGTTTTAAAACAGGTTTTTCTTAACCTTTTTTTAGGTTAACATACTTAAGAATCGTATAATAAAATATAACTTAACTTTTTTAATATGAGATTTCAACTTCTTTTAAAATCAAATCTTTCACTATTTTCCACCTGTTTATCTGACAAAAAAATAAACTTAAAAAACTCTAAAATTATTTTCATTTTAAAATATTTTAAAAATTAAAATATTGCACTGTTTCTTGTTTTATTCTCAATATTTTAATTTCTAATTAAATACTGAGCAGGGGCGTAGCTACTGCCGTATCAATGATACAGAGCCCCCAAGCTACAGGGGCTCCAACATATGTAACAACAGTCCACTAACAGGGCTTCCATATCTAAAAAAGGGCCCCGAAAGAATTTTGATATAGAGCCCCCTCGCAGCTAGCTACGCCAGTGATACTGAGTATTGATTTTTTTATTATAGAAAAATGTAATTAAAAACATTGCAAAGGAGGAATTAAGGGTTTTTATTTTCAGGTATTATAACCCACTTTATTGAGCTTTAAGCACAGAAAATTAAGAAATAAAAGCAGAATGGGAATTTTTTTACTTGCTCACATTAGCTTTCTTACGACCCATATTTTAAAGATAATTAATGACTTGGCTTATCAATGCTTGTCTCATAGCTAATCAATGCCTCATGAATTAGTCTTTTACTTAATGTCTCTCTCCTTTTTAATTTTCCTGTCTTGTCTTGATGCTCTTAATTTCGGAGAAATACATCATTACCTAAGACCTTTATTTTGATTACAACATTATTTACTCGTAACAAATTTTCGTCTAGTACCCCTCAGAAATTCTTTCTTGCATTCCTGTGGTACGTGTAATCTAAGTGAAGAAGCTGCGGAATACTGCATCTAATTCAGAAAATATGGAGCACTGTTTTTAATGTGGAAAGTTCATTAAATGTAACAATTTTACGATTCTGGCATATAATAGTGATTGAAATCTGCTTTCATTCATTTTTAGAGCATTTCGCTAAATGTCTGAGAAGGAAATGAATAAATTATTTGTGTTATGTTTAAATTTAGACTTTTTTTAAAAAAAAACCAACTGAGGTGTAGTAAATAAATTGAGACTACTCTTAAATATTCTTATACTAATATCTTTAATATTTTCTTATTGTTTGTTAGTCCTTTAAAAGATCCAAAACAGGAATATTACTCTTTCTTAAAATTTCTTAATTATCTCAATAGATAATATGAACATCACTGGTGACACAAAGTTTTTAGAATTGTTATCAATAATATTCTCTAGTATAACACATGCAAATGTTTCACAGAAAAACAATTCCTCGGTTTTCATCACTCAATACGAAGAAAAAAAAAAGGAATACATTATTAAGATTTTAAACATACTTGTGTGAAATACAATAATTGGCCCACAAAGAATGCTATAATATTGCTAAAAAATAATCATTTATTTTGAATTTGATACATAGTTTAAGCATTTGACTCACTTTTTAGTGTTTAAAATGATTAAAATATCTCATATTAAAATGATGTTTTAAAATTACCAGAAATCCTATCTTCAATGTCTAACAAAAATAACAATTTCAAATGATCTCGAATCTTCATCATTCTGAAAATTATAAATGGAATCCAGGGAACATAATACCTATGTACACTAATTTTCTTTCTTCTATTAATAAGAAAATATCAACATATACATTCCTTAGACATCTTTAATCTTTTTTTAGCAGTAGGGACTGATTATATTAGAAAAGATTTTTTTTTTTTACTATTTTTAATATCTTTATCATCATAAGAAATTAAGTAAAAATAACCATATTTTACAATTAAAAAAAATAATAAAAAATAATAATTTTTGTTGATAAGTTTTCTTTTGTCTAAAGGTACCTTTAAGGAGAATATAATTTTTGTTTGCTCGTAGTTTTTAGAAAAATAAAATTACATTTTTTTCCGTACAAAGTTTTAAGTATGATAAAATTAGAATTATGTCTGCATACAGCCTTAAGAATGATTAAGCATATCACTTTGTTTTTTCGTGCATATTAATGATTTCTAAACTCCTTCCTTAGCGGTTATCAAATGCAGTATGAATATAATTTTTTGCATTGCTCGTTAAATTTATAACAAAGAAGAATGCAGAGAATAATCAGAAAAATAAAATTTACATGTTTGTTTATTATTCGAGTCTCATCTCAGGATGATGAATCTTAAAAATATGCCATTTAAATTTTAAGTGAAGTATCCTACATATATAAAGGTAATTTTACATAATGCAAATATATTTTAATCCTTTTTTATCTTATTTATTTGATTTTCATTAATTTATATATTTATTTTCTATTTCTGAAGACATATTCTTCTACAGTTTTAGAATAGGAAATTATTCTTTTTCACTGATTTTAATTTTTAAAGAACGCGTTTTAGGAATATTATATGTAAGTGATTGTGTGTGTGAGGGAAAAAAATTTCTTCCTTTAGAAATACAATTATAACGAATTATTATTTAAACATTCGGTTTATATTATTCGTTATTAAATGGAATCATGTCTCAAAAATAAATGTATAAATCCTATATGAATTCAACATTCAGATTTTTATAAATAAATGACTTATTTTATGTGAATTGAAAAACCTAACTCATCGCGTGTCAGGATCGAGTCTACAAAGAAGCACAAGTAAGTTTGCCGACGGCCCCCTATCACTTCAAAATCAAAATCTGAACCTCATAGCACCATGTCCCCGTTAATTTTTCCTATGCAAGACGTCGAATAGTTCACCTGAATTCCTAATGATTCTTGCCTTCTGATTGACTCCCTTTCGCCCCGCCCATAACCCTTTCGCGGCCAATCGAGTAGGAACAGGGGGGCGGGGGAATCACAAGAGGACGGGAATATTTCCCTCTTTTTTTATTATTTAATTTCTTTCTTCTTTTTATTTTTAAATTTCTCCTCTCTTCTGCATTTCTCCGTTAATGAGAGAAAAGGTTCCAGGGATCGATGCTGAATTACTAATTCGTTTTCCTGCACCCCTTACACATACTTTTTTATTTTATCTTTTGGTGTGTATAATTTATTTTTCTTCCACTCTCCCCCCCACCCTCTTTTGCTTCTGTTCTTATAGTCCTCATCTCATTTGCCAAGTCATGCTTTTTTTTTTATCATTTTTAGTTTTTCTAGTTTTTATTCGATTATTTTAACTTTGCTTCTGTACACCCCCCTCCTTAGAAAAATTTTTGCCCGAAACCCTACCTACTCTCTCTCTCTCTTCCCTATTTTTTTCTTTTTATTTTTAGCCCCTGACTTGTTTTTGCATTTAATTTCCCCAGTGGGATCGCATATAAACTACGATCGTGCTATCATGCCCAGGGTATCATCATGGGATTCCCACCATTCTATCCACACAGACCAGATCTAAAATGTCGTTTCATTCTTTATGCAAAAGAGATGGTTTTTCGAGATATATATACGTCCTTAGGCCCGTTATTTAATACTGGATCCGTCGTATACTTTAATAACTTCTGTCATTTCTCTTCGTGCGGGTGATAGATTTGCCGAGAAAAGCCAAATAAGCATAATAAGACGCTTGTTTGAATGCCAGAGCTTTATTATTATTCTCCTTTTTTTTCATCAGAGACAAAGATATATGTAATAATAATAAATAAAAAACGGTGAAGTTAAACGTCAAATGTAAAATAAGTAAATTTATCTGATTTTTAGAATAAATCAAATGTTTCCCACCTTCCTCTTCAATAATTCTGTACTCTATATTATATTATAATTTTTGTATTATGAGTGTTTGTTGCAACTGGTGTTTTAGTAATATTAGTATGTTAATATTTTTAGGAACGTAACACAATGAAGAAATTTATCTCTCTCTTTCAACTTTTTAATATTCTCCTTTTATGAATCAACATAATGTGTGTGTGAAATATATTAAAATAAATTCTCCTTCATGAATACACATATAAGTTAGTGATTCCTTACATGCTACTAATATTACACAAACAGCTTATACTGCAACGTTGGTGTTATTTTCATAATAAGTCTTAAAATAACAGCATTCTGAAGAGTCATAGAAAATATAAGACAAGGTTTTGTTAGCATAAAAAATGTCTGTTTGGGGGAGGGGGATCGTAAAGGCTATTATTCATCATTAAATATAACCAAAATATCAAAAATAATAATAAAAAGAGGTAAAAAGATTATGAGTTTATTAAATTTGACAGATTTAATGTTAATAGTATTAACTTTATTTTAGTTAAACGTTGCTTATTAAAAATAAGCAATATTTTTCTGTATTTAGCTATTCATAATAATTTCATAAGCTTTAATCATGTATGATTTAAAACTAATTTTTTTATATTATTTTTTCAGTATTGATTAGAGTGCAATGTTTGATTCTTTATATAGAGTGATTATAACTGCAGTATATTATCATATGCACCAGTAAAATGTGCAAATATATCTTAAACATACCGAGAAATGATTTCAAAGTATATTCAAATAAAATACACTAAATATAATATAGTTTGATTAAAATTCTCCCTCATTGAGTATTATTAAATGTCCCCTTAAACGTGACTTCATGAAATGAAATAGGTTCCAATATTAAAATTTAAACTTACGATATATATTTAAAATATAACCTGATTCAGAAAGGGAAATTTAGGATTTAAATTAATAAGTTCTATTTTCGTAAGTCACCGAATAAAGATGTCAATCTGGATAATATATCATACAATAAAAAAAGGGAGGAGGGGGTATATTAATGATACTCAAGGGATTCCCCTAATTTCATTATTTAATTCTCTAAAAACTAATATATAAATAGTTTCCCTCTCTTCCCCCTTTTATATTTGGAATATTGACTTTATATTCCATGGATTAATTGAATAGAATTTTAACAAATGCATAATTAATTAAAATAATTTATGTGTGTGTGTATATAAACACATACTCATTTAAAAATTTTGACACTCATGAAATTATATTTGTAGGAGCAATTTTTAGGTTTGATTTAATTATTTAAATATTATTTTCATGCGAAAATATGTAATGCCTGAATTTTTCTTCACGTATTTTAAAAGTTATTGTTTTTTAAATTTACCTGATTATTCAAACCTTAATTTAAAGCATGCTTGGTGAATTTTTAGGGTAGACACATTTGACGAATGCTTGAAAAGTAGTTTGCCTTTATATGCTAGAAAGCAAAATTAGCAAGACAACTATAGTATTTAAATCTACAGTAAGCAAACAAACAAAAAGAACTCTTGATATTTAATTCAGTAGTATTCAAAACTATGGAAAATAAAAATCTTGAACAAACCCCACTGAAATTAAATAAAATAAAATTCATAAAAAGTATTATTATTTTTCTTTAATTACCAACATAATTATTTAAACGTGAGATTTTTTTTATCATTTCACAACAATTTTCCTAGTTTTCTCTCAACGAATTCTTTTACTTTTTTAACAAAGGATCCGATTGGTTCTTAATGAATATTTTAAGCAATCTTCTAAAACTGTAATCAGGATATCACCCCTCGGTATGGTCTGAAGGCATCTTGATGGCCCTCTTCCTTTTCTTCCTTTTCTTCGGAACATGCTCTTCCAACATCATTCCTCTTCGTGTCCCTCCCCCCTTTCCACTCACCACCCCTCCACCCCCTACTCTCTTATACCTACAACTCCTTCCCTTAAGTTCCAAGAAGAGTCTATGCAGTTAGTAATTTAATTTCCTTGACGACATTTTCGCTCGCCGGTGGTGCAGCACAACTCCACTCTGCTTCCCCACCCCTCCTTCATTCTCTTCGCCTAGGTAACGAGCCTCTGCCCCCCTCCTTTTCTTCTGTTCTTCAACTGCCTCGTGGGCCTTGCAACCTTTAAACCAATGATAGCCGATGAGTCTTCGTCACCATGGTAACGAGGCATCATCAACAGCAAAGGCTGCCCCCCCCCCCCTGCAAATAGAGATAGATATATCTACACAAATTACATATATATAAAAGATATATATATAAAAGCACTGTACAAAAAATGGCCACTGGCCTCAATATGACGATGTATTTTTCATTTATGTATTTTTTCCCCTCAATTTTATTTTAGCCGAGAAAGAAACGCGCGTAGAAAAAATGAAAACCTTGAGTATAAAGCAGTAAAAATTTTCTTAAAAGAAGTTTATTTGTGGCCAGCGAAGGAAGAAAAGCAAATAAATACAGAGAGAAATAAAAGTTTGTATCGGATTTCTTCGTATTTACTTTATATATATATTTCTGAAAATAAAGAAGGAAAAAATATTTCGATACAGTCCACGCAATGTTTCAAAGATTACTATTTATCATATCATATTCAAGTTTTTATAAGGAAAAAGTTATAAAAATATCCGTATTGGAACAAAATTCACAGGATTCGATATTTTTGTAGTAATGAACATAGTTAAAGTCTTATTAGTATTAATAGACATTACCTAAGTCATATTTGTTTTAATTTAAAATAAAAAGGTTAAAATCAATTTTCTCGTGCTGATATTCAGGCGTCTATAAGAGAATAATTTATATTGATTAATACTATTTAATGTAACATGCATGTTACAAGGATCTTTTTTTAAAAATTTTAAAAATAAAAGTTGGTTTAGATTTTTTTTTTCAAAAATTATATTGATATAGGTCTTTATGTAGATAATCTTACAAAAATAAATAAAATAATCTCCGAGATAAATAAGTTCTATTATTTTTAACTGAGGCTACTGCAAACCTTTCAAATAATTCTAATGAATTTTCATTTTCAACTTAAATTTTATTGAATTTCATTTTAATGCCTATAAATATACAGCTTATTATATCGACAATTTATTATAAATATTAAGTTGCTAAATATAATAACTTGTGAAATGCCTGTCTTCGATTGTTAATATTAGCATTATCAAATACACACGCACACAAAAAATCTCCATTGAAAGAAATAACTCATCTATATTAACCTGTATTTTGATTTACTTGTATATTATTTTAATAAACTTAACTCAGTGGCGTAACAGCCCACAAGGGTCAAGGCCTACTGTGCCCAACTCAATACACGTGAGCTTGGGCCCTGAGGTGCATGAACAGATGTTCCGGTCAGATGGTTAGTCTGATGCGAAACTCCCAGTGATAAGTTCCCAAGCAAGCTTGGTACTCATTTATCGACCCACACTATTTTAAGAAAAGCCAAAATTAGCTAATAATTTAGCAAGCCACCTAAATTAACTACCTAATTTATTTAAAACACAAAACTAATGATGCTTTTTTTAAGAAAAAAAATTGTAATGGATGATATAAAATGAAAGTTGTAATCGCAGTCATTGTTTATTGGGAAAATATGTAGCTTATTAACATTATTTCATTATTGATTTATATATATATATATATATATATATTGGCCTATTTGTGCCGGTTCTGTTTTATGTTTCTATAGAACAGAAGTTTGGAAGTAATCAAATTAACCACAGTTCATAAAGAAATTTAAACAATGCAATCATAAATAAGGAGTAAAAGAAAAAAGCATTCGAGAGTAATTTTTCTTTTGAAATTCACAAAAACAAATTTTTGTAAACATATTTTCTAAAATATATTTTAATTTATACCTAGTCAACAAATTTAGTCATAAGTAGTTACATAATACCGAAATATTTCATAAGAAACATAATAGTATAATTAATTAGTTACATAATATTAACAATAATATAATTATTTAATAGTAGACTAAAGAGAAAAGTCTTCTAACAAAGAATTATTGATTTAACAAATAATTTCTAACAAAGAATTATTTAATTCATATAAATAAGACATTTCAACTTTCTATGAGCATTTTAATACATGAAGTTTAAATAAGCTATTAACACATATTAGGTAAAAATTAATTGGAATATAATTAACATTCTATCATTAAATCTGTGATTAATCTTTTAATGGTCTTATAAAAAATTCTGATAGATTTATAATTGTTCGTGGCACAAGGAAATAAATTTTACTTGATTTGATGGATCTTGAGAGTTGTTAATATATTTAATAAATACTATTAAAAATGAGTGCAAACATTAACAAGTAAAACATTAAAGTCTATAAAAAAATTTAAATTAATGGAAAAAATATTAAATATATTTTTTAAATTAATTTATTTACAAAACTCCTCATGCTCCCCATTGCATAATATGAGGCTTACAGATGTAAGTGGTAACAGCATTACATGAGATTTAAAACAAAATTAAAAATACATTTAGATACAAATATAAAATAAAAGTAAAGGGGAAATACACATATATAAATAAGGAAGGATGTACCTATAAAATTTTAAAAATCTAAACAGTCAACAAACTTTCTTAAGACATTAAGACTTTCAGAACAATTGACCAAAAAGAACAAAAAAGGTGGCCAGGAAATACCTAAACATTTCAACTTCTTTTAAAACTCTTGTTCAAAAATATAGGTTACAATACAACAAAACATGTTCCGCTGTTTCAGCACCCTGACCACAAGAACAAATATCACTACCAAATAAATTAAACCTAGACAAAATGCTCTTAAATTTCCATATCCTGTAAGAATCTGGGATAACTTAAAATCAGTAAAAAATGTCTTACATTTTAGCCGTTGATAAATGGTCAATGCATCCGAAATTTTACCGAATTCTTAATTATCTATGCCCTAAAGCTCTAGATATTATACCTATTTATGTATAATAGAACTTAAAAATCAACAACTGCCACCAAAAAAAAAAATATTCAAAGGAGCATAATATTTAATAACATAGGAAATATCAGGGATCAAAATTGTCAAAACAACACTAAATCTTCATTTAATTCTGTCAACAACAATTCTCATCCAATCCAAATCAAGATCATTGTTATAGCTAATACTTAAAATTGTTCGAAGCAATAAAACGACATCATTTCTTCATCCTTTTATTAAATTGTTTCTTCTTGAACGGAATAAAAAGATAAGAAATTCAGCTAAATCAGAAAACAATTGCATCTGCATCGGAATTCGGAGCTAGAATAAAAAAAAATCTGCCAATGAAATTTGCAGAAATCTATTTTTATTTATCCATTCGTGTTAGTTTTATAAATTCTTCTGTGAACACCAATGACGAAATCTTCCTAAATTGTATCAGGTGATGGAATCTGACATTTAAATTTTGTAAGAAAATTGCTATGCGTTCATAAGTGAAGAAAATGTGTGAAAAAAAAAATACAAGTAAGGGGGAAAAAATAATAAAATGGGGAAAAAATGAAAGGAAAAAAAGGAACCGGATTACAAACGTTTTTCACACCTTTTGCAGTTTCGACAAGAAATGACAAATAAAACGAACAGGATTAAGAACTGTAATCCGCTAGGAGCTTTGGGGCAAAACTACGCACGGTACAGCAGCGCCGTTTTTGGGGAAACATTCAGGTAAGGGGTTTGGGTAAAAATTACGAAAATTTTGCATTGATCCAATGTTTACCTGGGATTACCTAAACATTGCAATTTTTACACAGGGTAGGTAGAGAATTTCACTTATATTTTGTTGAAAATAATGAAGAATTTGCTTTTAAGTCAAGTGTAGTTTTTATCATGTATATATTTTACCTGAATATTTGATTCACATATTAAAACAAAGGATTTTAAAACTCAAATTAATTTAAATTTAATTTTCACATTGAAATCGTGCGCTGGCTAATTTATACAAAAATTATACCATAATTTACAATAAAAGCATACATATTAGAGGGATAACGTACAATTTTTACTTGTAACAAATTAATTCTTCCTGAAAAATTTATTGGTTTAATTATGTAATTATTCAGCTAATCATAATTTTTATTCCAAAAGTCACTGCTAAAAACTTAATATAAACTTTTTGAATGAAGTTAGAACTATATATAGATAACTTTTCTTGAAAATGTTAGTTTTTAAAAATAATAGATAGAGTTGAAAAATAATTTTAGTTAACATAATGATTTTCACGAAATTAAGTTAATAAAACTAACAAAATTAAAAATAAATTTTTGTTCCTTTTGTTCGTATTTACTGCCCTTCTTTTTTTAAATAATTTTTTTTGGTAGTTATAACACATTATCCCTTCAATTTCGTACATTTGTTTGATATTTTTAATATGCTATGTTATTGTACGTTTACTTATGTAAAAATTTTAATTGAGTTTATCTATGTGTATTGTGCTGTGAATTTGCAGGTAGGATTTCTGCTATCTAAAACAGATAATTTAATTTTTTTAAACAAACAAACAAAACAAAAAATGACTGATGAAAGAACAGTTTTTTTTCTAGGAATAAAAACAGGTTTATTTTTTTGTACAATCTGTTTACTATATTAGAAAGTTTTTATAAAAAAAATCCTTATAATGTTCTAAGAATTTCCTGAAATGTTTCGCATTTACAACATATTAATTTATTTAAATTATGTACAAGTATTAAATAAATAAAAATTTCTGAGATATTTTGTTAAATAATGATGAATTTCAGAGATATTTTACTAATAATTTGTTGTCCCACCTTAATGTTAAATTTGGAATTTATGTTTCAAGTACATCTCTTCAGTATCCAAAACAACTTTTTGCATAATTAATTACCACTCCTCTCGATTTTACTATTATTACATTTCTTAAAATACATTTATTAATAGATTTTTAATTTTCTCATTCTCATCATGATCAGGTATTTTCTTAAAATTTAAATAATGTATTGAATTTTAGAATTACACTGCTAAAAGACAATTTTATTTTTCTTCATAAAACTATTTTATATTTAAAACATAATTAATAGAGTATTCCAAGCTTCGTATGTATTTAGTATACATTACATAAGAAAGTGGTTTCTAGATCAATAATGATAGAAAAACAACACAAATTGTATCACTTACATCAAGCAAAAATAAATCTAAAATAAGGAAAAAGTGGAAAAAGAAAAATTTGATGATATTTTTGTAGACTCCGTTTTTAATTGGATGGTCATCAATGAAAAACATATTCTTTATTAAAGAAGTTATATTCAAAAATTTAAAAATAAATAGTTGTGAAGTCCCTCAAAAATTATAGTTTAAATATATTACTGTTGTTGTTAAATTAATCGATATTTGTAAAAAATATTCAGTGTCACCTAAAAACTTATTACTGAACTGAATATGTCTTCCAAGCAGCAACAAATGAAATTTTATTATAAAATTCATTTCTTTTCCATTAGGTACAAATATCTTGTACATTTATGTTAAAAAATATTTTATTTACTTAGAAAATAAATCTATTGCATCTTTATTAAAATTTTTATTGAATATATTGTTTTAAAAAGCGCAATATAATTTGCATAGACGTTCAAAAGATTTGTATAAAGGAAATATAAATAAATTAAACGATATTTGTAGATCCTTTTAAAGAAGAATTCCCTTTTCACTTAATAAATTAAACAGCAATGGAAATAATAAAAATAAATTTAAAAATTGTCCTTGAGAAGTATGAAATCTTCTTAAAGGCATCGTGAAAGATTGACCTCAGCTCTGTAACACCATTTCCACTTTAATTTTTATGTATTCTTGAAATAAAATGAATACTAAATATCTAGGGTCCTTTGCATATTTTTACATAATATTTACAAAGTTTTAAATTTTCAATTTGTATATAAAAGACTCGAATACAGAACGTCTACAACAAAACAACAAACAGAAACTGTTTTGAACAGAAGAATATAAAATTATAATTAAAAAGACCCACTTTTCAAATAACTTGCCGCCCCCCCCCCCCAATTTTTTAAATTTTATTTGTAAAATACAAAATTTTGTAAACATAATTTATGCTGATGAATGGATGTATCTCGATTCTGTTATTAAAATATATTAAGACCATTAAACCTTCTTGGAATTTTGATTTTTTCGGAATTTTATTTTCACAAATCTCTGAAAAAAAACCGTCTCTCTCTTTCTCTCTATCTAATGTAGCTTGTAATATATGCTTAAAATTAATGGTTATAAAAAAAGTTTATGTTTAAAATTACTTGCTTAAAATTAAATAATGTCATGAAGAACTCATAAATTTTAATATAAAATTGTTTTTTTTTAAAGTTGAAAATACAATGTATTTTCGGATAATCTTTTTTCTCTCATTTTCTTTACAGATTTCTAGAGATATATAAAATAAATATATATTAATTTACAAAAAAAAAAAAAAAAAAAAAAAAAAAAATTATTTTTTTTTAAAAATAATAGGGTTTATGATTTTAAAATTTTTTTTTCATGTGGTTTCTAAAGTATATTAAAAGACAAATCTCTGTTTAACGAACTTTCTTTCTGGATTTAGTGCCTTCGTTCAATAGAGGTCCGACTCAGTGGCACACACAAGGGGGGGGGGTCCGGGGGGGCCCCGACCCCCCCCAAAGCCGTCGATTTTTTTTATTGATTATATAATTCTAAGTATATAATACGTAAAATTTAATTAAGTATTTGTTATTAATGATTAATTTTATTAGTTAATGCTAATTATTTATTCAATAAGTAGTTTTTTACTGTGTTTTGTTCCCGAAAATCGATAAAATCAAAAGGAGCAAAATACAAGAATGGTGAACTTTCGACCCCAGACCCCCCTCCCCTTGAAAAATTTCTGTGTGCGCTACTGGTCCGACTGTATATATATTACCTGCTTTTACTATCATTTTATGACATAAAAATATACTCATGCAGCTTAAATACTAATATATAACCAACTTAAGCCCTTCTCAGATTTACACCAAAAACTACTTTTTTATTTATATTTTCACTCTAAATTCTAGTAAAGCAGACATAAATAAACTAGTGAAATTCTTTAAAGAATTTTGTTTGGTCTCAAAAAATTCAGCTGGCATACAGCTTTAATAAAGATGAATGCACTGAAATCCCACGAGATTTCCAAGACTCTAGCCTTATTTCCTTCTCTCCGCCCCCCTTAACGTTTGACGTCATTAAATCTAACACCACTAGGGGACTCTGAAGTGCAGTTAGGGTAGGGTCGTTCTTCCGGATCCTACTTCTTTCCTCCTTGCCCCTGAGGACTTTTTTTTTTCTTGTTCTCTCTCCTTATATCCTTGCTTTCCATTTCTAATTTGTAAAAGTTCATTTCCTTGGGAAAGTTCGAGAGAGACATTAGTACTTAAAGACGTGCTGAAGTTTTGGAAGTAGTAAATGGGAGTTTCGATTAGATATATTCCATATTTTTTTCATACAGAAATTTTGGTGTGGTCATTACTGCATTGGGATGGGAATATTTATTTCTATAATTTGTTTGATAATCATTGAAGTTGAAAGATATTCTAGGTAAATGTTTGTTTTAAAAATATCAGTTCTCTTCTAGGCTAAAAATATGAAATAGATAAGTTAATAAGTGAAAAGTTGTGGCCACGCTTCCCGAAGGAATATCTTGAGACCTAGGCTCCACCCTTGACTCATTTAAGAAGACAATATATATACTATATACCAGGGGTAGGCAACCTATGGCACGCGTGTCAATTTTGGCGCGCAGTAAGCTTGTCTTAAGTCCTAGGTCCCACCCTTGACCCTTTTAAGATATCCGACTACGTTCGAAACCGTGATTTTGCAAAAGCGTATAAATGGATAATATTTACGATATTTAGTGTCACTTAGATTAAAAAATGTATATAAAATTGTTTTAAGAATAGTATTACAATACACAAAATTATTTTACAATATTTTGACAAAAAATGAACATAGAATGACCTATTTTCAAAATATTCTCCTTTTGTGTAATTCCATGTATAAAATTGTTTTAAGGACATTTTGACAAAAAAAAAATTATTTAAACACAATAGTTCGGCAAAAAATTAACTTAGAATAACCTTTTTTCAAAAAGGTTCTCCTTTTGTGAAAAATGCTTCTATTATAATAAAATTTTGCCTGTATATAGCTCAGACCTCTGTACAGAGGCTCAACTAGAATTTTTGAAATACATAACTTAGAAGTGGGTTTATCCATGTTTTACGACACAACAGAGGGGAGACATTTTAAGAAAAAAACGCCGATAATTATTTCAAATGGTTGTAACTCTGAAAATAATGTGAATATTTCAAACATCATAGTTGAGCCTCTGTACAGAGGTCTGAGCTATATACAAGCAAAATTTTATTATAATAGAAGCATTTTTCACAAAAGGAGAACCTTTTTGAAAAAAGGTTATTCTAAGTTAATTTTTTGCCGAACTATTGTGTTTAAATAATTTTTTTTTGTCAAAATGTCCTTAAAACAATTTTATACATGTATTCTAATCTAAGTGACACTAAATATCATGAAAATGATCCATTTATGTGCTTTTTTAAAATCACGGTTCCGAACGTAGTCGGATACCTTAAGACAATATATGTACTATATACCAGGGGTAGGCAATTTATGGCACGCGTGCCAATTTTGGCACGCAGTAAGGTTCTTAGTGCCACTCTACACATCTCTATAAATTAGTCAACTTTAAACTAAAGTTCATAATTGGAGCTTATTGAACTAACATCTTCCGAATTATGGAAAGGAAATTTTACGGAATTATTAAAAAATCTGTGGAAGATGACTCTAACGATAAGCCGACAACTATTTTCAATTGTTGAATGTCATTTCTAGTGAGATTTAATTGTTTAAATTAAAAATTGCTCGCGCGCTCTGCTTTTCACTTTGGGTTCTTCATATCTATATGAACAAATCTTTTCTCATATAAAAAGTATTTTGAGTCTGCAAAGAAAATGTTTAACAATTTATGTGCGGACCTAACGGAACATTCAGAATCGTGTGAAATATGAAGTCACAAATAATACCCCTGATATTGCGATATAAAATAGGGACGGACATGGACAAAGGTTTGCATTAAAATATTCACCTATATTGAAGGAATTCTTATATATTGTGTTGCTTATTTCTTACTTTAATATATATTCTTAAAAAAATACATAATAAAAAAATATGTACAATTTTAATTTTTTTTATGATGAGCAAATAGATTAATCTTGTTTTGTTTATTTTTATGTTAATAATTATCTTTAAATATATAGTGTGCATAACCAATATATAATAAAACTCAAAATCTGTATTTTTGACCTCTGCCCATATCTCCACATGCATTGACTCAAGAAATGAATTTTTCCCTTTTTTCCTACGGTGTGGAACCCTGAATCGTATTGGTAGCTTGGACTGGATTTTTTTGTTGCTTGACCACCAAGACAGTTAAAAATTCCACTTTGAATAGAGATCAAGAGATTATAGTCTTGCATTTTTCACTATTAGGAAAACAAAATTCCTTTATTTCTTTATTAGGGAAACAAAATACCTGAAAGTGTTTCAACAAAGAGATCGCCTGCAAAGTTTGGAGAACGAGGTCACAAGAAGATTTCAAGATTTTCAGAAAATTGAACCTAAATTCAATGTGCTTTATTATCCCATTACTGCTGATATTGATACAGCACCGGAGGAGCTGTGACGGATCTATACGCTTTTCTTCAATTAATCCTCTTGGGAAATCTTTGGGCTATCCATTCGCGTTATTCACAACCAACCCTTAGGAAGAAGAGAATCGTGATATTTATAAATTGACTTACGATAAATAGGCGAGGTTTTCTAGTTTGTAGGAGAGGGTAGGAGAGAAGATATACACGAGTCAGATGAAATTGCTACTGAATGTATAATATTAGAATTATAGTGATTTGATTCTTTTTAGGAGGAAACTTTACAGCGACGATTGTTCACTAGGATTGATTTGATATTAGATTGAATCGAATGATAGGTTTGATCCTTTATTATGGTAAGGATCAGGCTTGATAGTCTCCTAATCCTTCACGTTTTACCGTCGTTGTTCCACTTTCACGGATAACATTGATACATTAGTTGACATTGTGTCTGTTCTTTATGTGGAAATAAATAGATTGATTGGATTCTCTGTCGAATATTTCTTCCCTACCTCCCACACATCTATATACCTGAGAGAGAGGTCCGAGCCTCTCACAGAGCTATATATAACTTGAGCTTATATATTGTGACTTGAAGTTAAATCACAGTGTGAAGAAAATGTTTAATGCTATGACATTTGTTGACTTTTATGAATTCTTGTAGACTGAAAAGTGTCCATGTATGTGAAGAAATTTGTAGGGAACTTGTTCTTTATATTTTAGTTGACAATTACTTGTGAGCAAAGTTTTTCTTGGATAAAGATCAATAAGAGTAAATACAAATGCAAGTTGGCTGACATTCGCTTGCGAGACGCAATAAAAATTTCAACAAGCTATCTCACTCTTGATTTTAAAGAAATGGTAGACAAATTTGATAGGATACTTTTATCTCATTAACCTGACTCTAAAATTTAATGTGCTTGAAGCTATACATTTGAAACTAGCACTATAAATAAATGAAATAAAACTGCCACTATTTTATTTAACATATATTTATTGATTTTTATATGATACAATTTATACATTTTAGGAAATGCAAAGTAAACTAATAAATGCAATCACTTTAAAAAGTACGGATTTCCGATATCCTCTATTTTCACCTTGTGTCCTTCGAGACAAAATAGTTGACCACCCCTGAAATAGATAAAAGAAGTGGCTTCGTTAACCACAGTGATGTCTTAAGACCTCGGGTCCCTATGTAAAAGTAAGCCCCATCTGGGACCCTTTTAATCCCTTAAGCGGTCATTCCCCCCCCCCCCCCAAAGTTCCAAGAAAGAGAACGTTTTTTTATTGCATATATTTAAGTAAAAAATTTAAAAGAATGGGAAAATGGGAGAATTTTATTTTAATTTTCTATTTTAAAGTTTTCATACAATTTAATATTTTATAATTATGGAACTCAAAAGCCCCTAAATATTTGCTTTTATAAGTACACTCTACATACAATGAAGAATGTTTCATACATCTTAAAAGAATTTCTCATACTTACAAAAACATTTCACATTCGTACCTCTTTTTCAAACGGTTGTGGATTTTGTGCATGTGCACACATATATATATGCACACACAATTTGAAGCATGATGTAATACTAAGTCTTACATCACAAGGGGAATTGAGGTAGTATCGTCAGTTTTAGATAATCTTTCCATTTTTATTTCTTCTCAAGTAACAAATTGCACATTGCCTTTGTAACGGGTTCTATTCGGGCTTCTACTCATCCTCTTGGGGGAAAATACTCTTTTTAACTGTGATTTTCGTTTGAAAACCGTTTTCCTTAGAGAGGACTTGGTTTTATGCAAATGCAAACTTCTATTTAAGTGCCAGTCGTTGAGGTAATGGTTAAGGGTTGATCCAAAGCGGAAAACCTGGTGTGAATGACTAATGCTCGCATATCGTAATATTAAATCTAAAGGAAGGATCCACAGAACGGTGGAAGACGTCCACTTTAAGGTATCCGACTACGTTCGGAACCGTGATTTTAAAAAAGCGCATAAATGGATAATTTTCATGATATTTAGTGTCACCTAGTTTAGAATTCATGTATAAAATTATTTTAAGGACACATTTTGACAAAAAAAATTATTTAAATACAATATTTCGGCAAAAAATGAACTTAGAATAACCTTTTTTCAAAACGTTCTCTTTTTGTGAAAAATGCTTCTATTATAATAATATTTTGCCTGTATATAGCTCAGACCTCTGTACAGAGGCTCAACTATGAGTTTTACATTCACATTATTTTCTGAATTACAACCATTTGAAATAGTTATCGGCGTTTTTCTTTTTGAATTTCTCACTTTTGTTATCGTAAAACATGGATAAACCGACTTCTAAGTTATATATTTCAAAAATTCTAGTGGAGCCTCTGTACAGAGGTCTGAGCTATATACAGGCAAAATATTATTATAATAGAAGCATTTTTCACAAAAGGAGAATATTTTGAAAATGGGTCATTCTATGTTCATTTTTTGTCAAAATAGTGTACTTAAATAATTTTTTATTGTAGTACTATTCTTAAAACAATTTTATGTACATTTTCTAATCTAGGTGACACTAAATATCATAAATATTATCCATTTATACGCTTTTAAAAAATCACGGTTCCGAGCGTAGTCGAAAATCTTAAGGCTGAACGACTTAACAATTGGGAATCAGAATCGTACCAGATAAGTGTGCTTCCATATGCTCAATATACTTATAATTAATAATTCTTATTGTTCTTCAGTTTTAGTTATCAAAGTGCATTTACCTAGTGTAAAAATTTGAATAAAAACAATGATTATAAGATCATGTCTATTTCTTATTTGAACCCTCTCACATCCGCCACCGACGGGTCTCGAAACCTTGCTAGTTGTTGTTCTTTATCGAATATTTTCCAAAATCTAAATTCTTGCCTTCAATGAAAAATTCTCTTCACCACAAAGAAAATCCCAAATGAGAAATATTTCTGTACCACGGATAAACTACACATATCTTAAAAGCACTAGCAATAATAATCTCACTATAAGAGTTAAAAATATGGGCAAATCAAAGAGATAGAAAGAAGAAAATATCAGTACCCGTGCAGCGCATGGGCAAACCATTCGAGACCAGCTACCGGTAGCCCGTACGGTGTATGTGCAAACCACACACAGTTAAAGGGTTAAGAAAAGATAGTATATTGTATATACTATCTTCTGTGTATATCCTATAAATATACTAAATTATGTACTATAATTTAGCAACGTATACTATAATAATACGCAGCCAAATACTCGTACAAACACCAAACCGTAACAAATAAATGTGCGTGATTCACAATCTCATTAGCTTAGGCACAAACCGACTGGATGGACTGCTGCTTTTCGGCTAAATGATAATGATTGTGTATGGCAATGGGTCTAGGCTTTGAGTCGGACAATGGACAAGACATGGTATGTCATTGTTACCAGTTGACATACAGTTCGCAATGCCTAGTTTTTCGGAGAACAACATTTAATGATTAAAATTATTCGGATCATGATCTTACTGAGGCTGAGTCAAGAAAGAGACGATGCTGATGGTTAAATTTCATATTTACTCCAATCTAGACTTAATGATTTCTCATGTTACTATGCGGAAGTTTGGAGAGTAAATATTGTAGTGTTTTTGATCATGGTTCGAATTGCGAAATTTGGTGCCAACAGCTTGTTGTGTAAAACAACGTGAATGGTCAATCAAAACCAAATTAAACATCTTAATTAAATTAAGTAATTAAATCTTTTTAAAACAGATCAACAACTTGATCACGAAGAATTTGCGTTTTTATATAATATTTTTGTTTTTAATATTCCTATTCGTGTCATTCTACTAATCCTGTTAGGGAAAAATAATTATTTAGCTATTATTTGAGTTTAAAATCCCCTTCCGTAAAGAGAACTTTATTTTATGATAATTGGAGTGCGCTATTTAAACCCTAGCAAAGTGAGTGTTAGGGTTAGTCGTTTAACTGCTATTATAGTGAGATTCACAAAGTGACTATTGGAAGCATTGGTGCTCTTCTAGACCGTAATATTAAATTCTGACCAAGGCGAAAAGTGGCGAATGCTGTTTCATCGTGAGTCGTTAAGTCAGTGTTTCTCAAACTGTGGGGCGCCCCCCCCCAAGGGGCATGATAAATCTACAAGGGGGGTGCGAGCATGTCGAAAATAAATGATTATTAAAAAATTGCGAAATTACTAAAAGGAAACAAAACAAAATATATTCTGACATAATAAAAAATAAAATACACATTTACTCTGGTATACTACATTATATACTATATTTATAAATGTATAACAGTACGACACAATATATTTGATACTAAGTATCAATACTAAGTTAAGAACAAGTTTAATAATTACTATTGATTCTTCCACATAAGAGTTTATCATATACAAAATTGTATGCAAAATTTAATATTTATTTTGATAATTTATACGGTTTTAATTTAGATCGTATTGTAGCTTTAGCTTTAAAGTACATTATTATTGCATTCAATGTATTGTTATTGTATGGGGGGGCACGGTGAAAATTATGTTTGAAAATTGGGTCGCCAATACTGGAAGTTTGAGAAACACTGAGTTAAGTGCTTAATTATTATTTGTCTTAGGAATTTAAGGTACTCAATTTGATTGCTCTATCGTTTTATTATCTTGATTGTTGTAAATTAGTCATTTTTATAATAATATGACAAATAAATTTAGTTATTTTTATAATAATATGACGGATAAAATTAGTTATTTTTATAACAATGTGTCTGTTCATTCGAAGTCCTAAATTTTGACTGCGACCGAAGGGTCATAACATCATAACATTCATAGCAATATAAATAAGATATGCACGTAAATTAATAATGAATTATGTGAACAATTGATTGAAGTACCGCATGTGTTTGCATAAAAATTTAATTATTACTAAGTAAAACACAATGAAAATAAAAATATCAAGATTTATTTCATTTTTTAGAAAAAAAAAAAAGAAAAAAGAAAAGGAAGCTTTTTGATTGGTTTATCCTTTTTCAAAAATATCTTTTTGAGTTACACCATACATATAATAAGCAAAATTACAAGGTAAAAGTATTTGACATTTCGAGAAAAATGTAACATAAAAAAAAAACACTCTCGCAAAATTTAGCTTTAAATATGAAATCATTTTAGATTTATTGATCGAATTTTGTAGATAATTCCTTTTGCAAATTATTCATTCTTAAAAAAACGCTGCAACAATAACAACAAAAAAGGTGGTTTACTTGAAACTTTATTTCCCGCTAGGATAATTTTTGAGGAATAGAGGGAATTTAGTGTATCCGCAACCAATCAAATAAGAGAGAAACGCGGGTTTTGATGGATCTTATGAGTCTTTAGCAATTATTATTCCTCCTTTTTTTGATAATTTATGCGAATTATTTTTGAAATAAAAATTCGTCTTCATTTAAACAGGAAAATTTGATAAGAACTTATACTTTATTTCATTTTAATCGACTTTTGATAAAAAGCTTCTAAAATAAATCATGATCTGCACTTTTTATTCTAATTTTAAATGATTACAATTTCCAAAATTTATACATTTGCATCCTTTTTAATTTAAAAATAGGAGGAGGAAAACATGTCTGCCTATTTTAATGACAAATCTGCTTACCATAGTAACTGATTAGGTAACATTTATGGAATTGTAAAATAGCTATAAATCATAGAAAACTGCATAAAATATTAAATTAATTCAATGTGTTTATGTTTAATATTAGGTAAAATTGATGAAGAATTAAAAATAGTGGAATTGAATTGAATCATCTTTTTTCTTCTTTGATTTACGATATTAAAAATTATCTGGATAATTTCAGATATTCGTAATTTTAAAATAAAGATCCTTTCAGCTGTGTTCATTACATTTTATTTACTTTTGTGGAGTATTAGTAAACTGAGATATCTCAGCTTCTATCTATAAAAATAAACAAAAGATTAAAATATCTTTAAAGACGTTGTGTATAATGTTTCTTCAAAACCATAATATTATAATGAATCTCATAAAATAAGAACGTATTGTTACATGTAGATCGGGGTTCGAGGATTTTATGCTATCTGTCTCAAAGAGCAAAGCAGCTCTTCAGGAGCAATGAAAATTTATTGTCGAAAAACAATTATTAGAGATGCAGGATACAACAGTAAAAATTGCAAACTATATTCCAAAAGATCTTCACACCTTCTACAGCACTCAGACACAACTATCAAATACAAATATATAATGTATTCGCAAGCAATCGCTCATCCTATTCAAAAGCCAAAGCAATCACTAATCGCTGGTAGACTCTTCAACGGGTCAAGACAACACTAACTCTGTTTCGGAAAGTGATTCCCTATTTATAATCTGCACAGATTTTTCTCGAAAAATTCGCTTACGTCATAGATTGAGAGACAAGTAGATTTCTCCAATAATTTCCAGAAGCCTCCATATGGTCGCCTAAAATGATCCCAACTTGGCTTAACCGCCAACTTTCCATTGAATCTCCATTAACATTTAAGGAACTGCGTGACTTGCGAATATTACAATTTTAGTAAAAAATAAATACAACAGAGAATAATATTAACGTATTACACAACCAGATATAAATTACTTACACTATTTCACAAGAATTCATCGCACAAAATTAGTTACAATATAATACAATATTTTAAACTGCTATGTTGAAATTATTCTTTTTTGTGGTTTGCAATGAAAAAAAATTTCTTTGGGTATGCTTTCCTGATACAAGTTCTATTGTCAAATGTCTAGTATTACTCTTATATTAAGTCTTATGCAAATATTTATGCATATGTATTTTACTAAAAAATATTAGCTTATACTTTTTGTAATCAATGAATAAAGCGTAATCTACTTCAATAACCAAACATGCATTTAAATTTAGGCGTTAAAAAAAGTTTCTGCTATCTCAATAATTATACGAATCCTTTTATTTTCATCATAAAATCCTCATTTTCTAACTGAATGTTAAAAAAAAAAATTCTATATCAGCAAAATTGATTATTATAATACATAAAAAATAAAAATTCCATTACGTAGAAAAAAATGGAAACTTTATCTCTCTCTTTTCCATGTCTTCGATCTTTCATTTAATAAATGTAGCAGATATAAATGGAAATTTTAATCTAATTTTCTGTGCCATAATAATGAAAAATACAGCAATTTTCTATAAAAATATTCATTGTAATTTCATTTTTACGATATCTTATTTCACGTAATTCTTAATTTTTTTTCCAATAAAGTTTAATTTATTTCTCTACCTGAAGGGGAAAAAAGATAATAGCAATTTCGAGGCGCTCTCTAGTTAGGCGGCGTTTCTAAATTGCGCGAATTTACTAATAAAAACCCATCACATTCTTCTTTTTTTCATTAGAACTTTCGGAGCGAATAATTGAAATTTAGCCTCGAACGCATGTACTTTTATATTAACCAATCAAAGCGATTCCAGTTAAATTGGGCTGGCATGCAGGCAAGAGCAAATGAATTGAAAAGAACCGAAACGGATTTTCAATTCGAGTTCGAAAGATAAAATAAAAAAATAAAAATTGATCATTAAAAACGAATCAAAGAAAGTGCAATCGGCTTGATAAAGAACAAAAATTTATCTTTGAACTTAGGGTTGAGACTTCCATTCACGCTGGTTCCTGCCCGGTTCAGTTTAAAGCTTCAAATAATTGCTGCCGAAAAAAAGGGGGTTAGAGCAAAAAGAGCAGTGGAATTACAAAGGGGAGAAAATTACGTTCAAGTAGGGATCAAATAATTTTCTTCTAAACGCTCACTTTCAAAGCAAGCTTCTAAAAATCCCTATAATTCTCTTTCACAGTTAAGACCTAGGGACGGACAGTAGTTGACGAATTAAGAGAAGAAAAGGGGAATTTTTTTTTACCCTTAATTCCGATTTTGTCCTTTTTATTTGGAATGGGAATTACTTTTCACTTCCTTAAGTTGTCTTTTTTTGTTGCTGTTAGTTTATTTTTCTAACCTCCGGGTTTATTTTCATCTTAACGAAATCGAAAGTGTTTGTTCATTTTAAGGTTGCCTTGAAATGCCTGAAAGCAAAATATATTTCTTTTTGTTTTTCCCTTTTATTTTCCCCTCGTAGAAAAATAAAGGGAAAGAAAAAAAAACGGAAATTGCAGCGTCGATTCTTTTGTCGTTTAATTGAAAACCTGTAAATCACCTCGAAATTCGATTCGCTTTGAAAAACTTATATTTCTTAAGTTCGTTTTCCATAACTTTCCCGAGCGAAAAACTTTGAAGTTTTGCTTCTTTTCAAAATTCTTTTTAATTCCTTCTCTATATAAATTTAGTCTTCCAACACAATTGGTTAGAGAAATCAATAAATGTTTTTGAATTTACCTGAAAATAATTAAAATATTTTACGTCAATGATTTTAAAACTCGTTAGTTACCTAATAAACTGCAACGAAATAACGTAAATTCTTACATATAACGCGCACCTATACTTTCCAAGCTGTATTTTTTATGTTTAGGTATATTCGGCGTGTAACGTGCATCCAGTTTTTTACGAGTGAGGGAATATTAACGTCGCACTGTTCACGAGGGCTTTTGGCGACAAACCATGTAATTTTGAACCATCGTCAAGTTACGTGGACGACACCTGAGTTGGGAGGACACTTGAAATGGCACCCCATCTTCTAACTTCCACACCACACCAACGGGAGGATGTATAAGCTTCGACAAATTTAACGCGCATCACCCCATACGTGGCGAGTGTTCAGCGGTTCTAGGATCGATCTCATGACACGCCGGCCACGAGTCCGTTACCTTGACCATTAAGTTGCCACGGCCACGCACTAGGTCTAGAAAACTATGACTCGTCAGAAACACCGGATATAAAATCGCGACCGTGACCCCTCGGACACCGTGGCCACAAAAATAATAGAATTAAATATAAATAAATTTTTTTTAGAAAATAATCTTTTATGTTTTATTATTCCTTTTTTTGAAATCGCCATTCCTAATCGTGAACTATGTCCATATTTCCAAAATAAATTCAATCTTCAAGCCAATATATATGCTCTATAATTATAGAACCTTTAAAAATCATCTCTTAATGTTCATAATCCTTTTGAGTTAAAAGTATTTTTTATGAGATTTTTATTTTCATCTTAAATACATAGTGTGGCCGTGATAGCGAAGTAGCTAGAGTCACGAACTAGGGATAGGCGTGTCACGAGTTCAACCCCTAGTTCCACAGAAGACCTGCCGTGTAGAAAGGCTGATGTTCGTTAAACGCGCCGTGGCTCAAAGTCCTCTAGCTCGCTTGCTGAGGTAGCTTATAGCGAAAGGGGGTGCCACCTCAGGTATGTCATCTCTCCTTGTCAATCGACTGATGCTTAAAATTATGTGGTCCTTCACCATTACGATGTCTTACAGTGTTTTAACTAATAGTACTTAACAAACACATACTCAATTAAACAATATGCTTCAATTTTTCAACTGGACTGATGCAGAAGTTCATTACAAATTTTTAGATATGAACTGCATCTCATCCAGTATAGTGGTTAACGACGCTGACTGCAGTGCAGTAAGGTCTGGGTCCCGGGGAAGCCATGGATGTTTGTCAGTGGTGCACACAAAAACTTTTCAAGGGAGGGGGCCCAGGATCGAAAGTCCACCCTTCTCGTATCATGCTCCAATATACAGCCCAAAATATTCTTTTGATTTTGTCGATTTTCGGGAACAAAAAACAGTAAAAAATTGTTATTGAATAAATAATTAGCAATAATTAATAAAATTAATTATTAATAACACACAAATACATATTTACATTTTACGTAGTATATACATAAAATTATAATCAATCGAAAAAATGAAGGTTTGTTTGGGGGGGGGGCTCGAACACGGGAAACCCCTTGTGTGCTCCACTGATGTTTGTAAATGAATAATGCGTGTGCGGCATTGAGGTACTCTAGATAGTCGTCGAGCTTCAAGTCCTCTCGTGAAGTTGGTGGAAGGGGAAAAGAGGTTTAAGACCCATGACTACTTCCAGGGTGTTCTCCATCAAAATTGGGGTGAAACCAAGCCGAATCGCACTGTCATCTGACTAGTGCTCAAAGCTACAGCTAACGGCATGCGTACATCTATCCCTTTACTGCAATGAATTTCGTGGGCCTCGATCTGACACCGGCAGGCAGGGGGCGTTTGCAACAACAGCAGACACTTAAGGATTAGCTGTATGCCAGAGATTCAACAAGCTGTTTCAACCTACTTTTGATGCTATCCTCCATACATAGAACTGGTATATTTTGTTGAAATTCGCCAAAAGTCGCCAACGGCATGAGATTATTAAGAAAAAAATGGCGATTGGTATTATTAAAGTAAATGTTCTTATTTTTTTAAATTTTGGGGACCTCGATCTGACAGCATCAGACAGGTGGCCTTAATAACAGATATCAACTTCTAAGGAAAAAATACGGGACACTACTATTGATACCTTAAGACAGTGCTTCTCAAACTTTTAGTATTTGCGACCCAATATTTAATCATAATTTTCCTCGCTCTCCATTCCCTTCCATACAATAACAATGTATTGAATTCAATAATACTATACTTTGAAACTAAGCCTATGATACCACTTGAAATTCTCAAATGCCACCGGCGTATATAAACGTCTCTCTCAGCCGGTGCTTTAACTGACCGGGACGTATGTATGTCTTTCAGAAATAGGTTCTTTTCTGTGTACTATTCGAAGACTTTGGAATGCAATAAAATGACTTTGACACTTTTTACGAAGGATTTACTTATTTATTCCTTCTCTACTCTTACCCCCCTCCAATACACCACATACGCTCTCCTAAGTATTAAAAGATGGAATTGGGGTGCGAATCGCGTAATTTTTAATCGACATTTAAGAGGAACTGTATAAATTATCAAGATAAATGTTAATTTGTGTATATAATTTTATATATGACAAGCTCATGGGGTGATTGGTAATTATTAAACTTGTTCTTAAATTAGTATTGTTAAATTAATTTTAAAATACATTACGCGGTACTCATATATTCATAAATGTATTATATCAGTGTAAAAGTGTATATTTTTTATCTTTATTAAGTCAGAATGTATTTTGTTTGTTTGCTTTCAGTTAATAAATAATTTTTTTAATAACCTTTTGTTTTCGAATTTTCAATATGCTCGCGACCCCGTCTTCGGGTTATCACGCCCCCTAGGGGGTGTGCCCCACTGCCTTAAAATCATAAATGTTCATAACTTCGTTACTTTCAATTGAATGCATTATTACTATCTTTCCCATACGCACATATTTTATAAAATAACAATATAACTTTTAGGCTTAAAAAGGATATTACTTTACTTGTTATAAATGTAATATATGATAACGCATAACGCGTTATAAGCTTTATGATGAATCTAACTTGATGTTCCACTCACATGAATCAAAAGTTTTTTCAAATGGTAATTTTATTTCTTATATATATGTCGTTATAATTTCTCCTGAGAATTATGAATGTGGGACTATAACAGAAATGTTGGATTCTACACCAGCCCATTAAAGGCAGTTTCTATAGCTTAATAATTCTTCCATTACATTACATATCGCATATAAATCTCTCTCTAAAAGACTTCCACATTTACTTATCCGTGTCGTATCTCCAATCGATAACACAGCCCCCTGAGCAATTAAGGTATTAAAGTAGGGCTATTTTTAAAAATTTATGATCCATTAATCTTTGAATGATATCAGAATCTGAAATTCCAAGACAGCATAAAGAGGAATAAAAAAAAAGAGAAGATAATACTCTTCCTCTATTTTTTTTTTATCTTTTTCTATTCATCGAGAGAGAGAAAAAAGAAAAAAAAGTTCTTATTCAGAACTTTTCAATCAAACTTACTACTTTTATCCGCACATTTTTCAGATATGAATAAAAATCAGCCCCTGTGGTAGCAATGACAGGAAACTGTTGATACATTGTTTATAAGCAAATTGTGTTTGGTTTATCGACGCAATGCTTTGATTGATTGCGTTCGAAACAAAAAAAGGCACGCGGTGATCAATCAAGGTTAGAAATTCTTCTCTGCTCGCTAAAATGGCGAAGAAGGAGAACCGATTGTAACTTAATTTACAATAAGAACTTTTGGAAGAAAGAGATTTGAAAAATCAAAGATGTGGCATGTACGCAAGCGAGAAGAGCGGATCTAACGTGGCTTCTTAATCTTTTCTGCTCCGTGGAGCCTTTTGACTGCAAGATTCCGGCTCCTTTTTCTCAGACTGATATTTAAAAAGCGTAAAATAATTTTAAAAGGATACTAGTGGAATAGTTTTGATGTAATAAAGAAATACGAGAAATATATAATCTCGTTTGGTATTAAGTTGCAAATAAAGTGAAATAACAAATAAAGTTGTTGTTACTAATGCCACCTGATCGTCAAAGGCCAGATCAAGGACCACGAATTTCATCATGGTAAAGGGCTAAGTGACGCCTGTCATTAGCCGTAGCTTTGAGCACCATACGGGCTGCCGTAGCCCAGTGGTCAAGGTATCGGATCATGGCAGACATATCATGAGTTCAAGCCCAGTACCACTAAAGACCCGCAGTGTAGGGCAGCGATGCCCGTTAAATCTATCGAGAGCTGAAACATCCTCCCGTTGATGTGGTGTGGTAGTTAGGAGAGGGGGGGCCAGCTCGTCTACGTCACTTGACCATGGTTCAAAATTACGTGGTCAGCCACCAAAAGCCATCGTGTAGCTGAACAGTGCGACGTTAATATTCACTCACTTTGAGCACCATACAGGTGACAAAACGATTTAGCTCGGTTTCCCACTTTTGAGGGAAACCTACGAGAGGGCTTGTGGCTCGACGGCAATTTAAAGTACTCCTATGCTGCGAAGGCACTATACATTTACAAACATCCATGTCTTCTCCGGGATTCGGTGGCCGCGGTAGCCGAGTGGTATAGGTATCGGATCGTGGCTTGCCTTGTCACGAGTTCGAGTCCAGTACCACTAAAGACCCGCCGTGTAGGGCAGCGATGCACGTTAAATCTGTCGAGAGCTGAAACGTCCTCCCGTTGGTGTGGTGTGGTAGTTAGGAGAGGGGTGCCAGCTCAGGTGTCGTCCACGTCACTTGACCATGGTTCAAAATGACGTGGTCCGTCGCCAAAAGCCCTCGTGTAGCTTAACAGTGCGACGTTAATATTCAATCAATCAATCAATCTCGGGGATTCGAACCTAGGCCCAACGGCAGAGCAATCAGCATCGCTAACCACTATACCGCGGATGGGTGACACAAATAACGTTCTTACAATTTATAAGTATAATAGCCCATGGATATGAACTTCGACACTCAATTCAGAATTTTTAGAGAAAAATTTTATTTGTACCCATTTACACCCAAATTTACCTTGCAGGAAAAAGAAATTGGTAACCTCTGAAGGTTTTGAAAAGGGTTTTTATTTCTAAACAATAAATTTGGTCGCTCAAGATCAAAATACGGGTTTTTGGAGAGAAATTTTGTTATTCCGAATCATGGTCATGAAATGGAAACGATGCATGAGCTGTTGTGTATCCTTTTGCTAAATTCCACATAAGATCATGTGAGTAATTTAAATTTTTATTCCACTTATAAAGTATCTCCGGTTACTCCCCGTGGCCGCGGTAGCCCAGTGGTTAAGATATCGGATCGTGGCTTGCCTTGTCACGAGTTCGAGCCCAATACCACTAAAGACCCACCGTGTAGGGTAGCGATGCACGCTAAATCTGTCGAGAGCTGAAAAGCTCTCGTTGGTGTGGTGTGGTAGTTAGGAGAGGGGGTGACAGCTCAGATGTCGTCCACGTCACTTGACCATGGTTTAAAATGACGTGGTCCGTCGCCAAAAACCCTCGTGTAGCTGAACAGTGCGAAGTTAATATTTAATCAATCAATCAACCGGTTACTCCCCTTAACAAATTTTGATAAAAATCAAAACTCCAATGCATAGCTCATCCCTAACATTGTCTTTTTTCGTTATCTGGACTTTTTTATACCATGGATTAGCTGTTCATATACGAATGATTATTCATTAGTTCTTTGGTGACCATAGTAGCCGAGTGATCATGGTCACGAACTCGTGGTTGGTGAGCCGTCTGTTCCACTTCTGTTGCCATTGAATACCTGCAGTATAGAAAGGCTTATGAACATTAAATATGCCGTATCTTAGAATCCTCATCTTGACGTGGCGTGAAAATTTAGAGAAGACGGTCAGGTGTCGTCCTCGTTGCTTGACCAATGCTCAAAATTCCAAAGTCACCAATAACCCTCTTGTTGATTTTGAGTATGGCGTTAGTAAAAAATCTAATCCATCACGAGTGCCCTCATAATTTTAATTCAAGATAAAGTGATGGGGACGATACCTGAATTGGTACCCAACTCTGTAAACCTCCACATCACGCCACTGTAATAGTCTAGAGCTTTGACAGTTTTAAAGTGCCTCAGACTCCCAATAAAAGCATGTTTCTGGTGACACTAAATTTTTTTTTTATTACATTGAACTGAGAGATTGTCCGGTGTAAGTTCAAAATGGGGAGGTCAGTCTCTAGTGAGTGAGTGAGGGAATATTAACGTCGCACTGTTCAGCTACACGAGGGTTTTGGCGACGGACCTCGTCATTTTGAACCATTGGTCATGTGACGAGGACACTTGAGCTGGCACCCCCTCTCCTAACTACCACACCACACCACGGGAAGACGTTTCAGCTCTCGACAGATTTAACGTGCATTGCTGCCCTACACGACGGGTCTTTAGTGGTATTGGGCTCGAACTCATGACATGCCTGCCCTGATCCGATACCTTGACCACTGGGCTATCATGGCCTCGAGGTCAGTCTCTAACTTATCTCGT
Organism: Trichonephila inaurata madagascariensis; assembly: GCA_019973955.1. Taxonomy (NCBI): domain Eukaryota; kingdom Metazoa; phylum Arthropoda; class Arachnida; order Araneae; family Nephilidae; genus Trichonephila; species Trichonephila inaurata. The sequence continues at coordinate 358,810 of BMAV01000648.1, forward strand.
GAGGATTCAAAATGAGACGTTAATAAACAGTCAATCAAATCGTCGCGTTTGCAATACTAAATGATTCTACACTTTTCAATCACTTCAATTTGATCTTTGGGTCACAGGAGCCTAGAGGTCAATGGCATGGACTCATGGCCGGTGTGTCATGAGTTTGAGTCTAGTGCCACTGAAGACCCGCAGTGTAGAGAGGCTGGTGTGTTCCTCTTAACTTAACCATGGTTCAGAATTACAACCCATCGCCAAAACCCACGTGTAGCTGAATAGGGTGACGTTAATGTTCACTCACTCCCTCACTCGGCCTAATCGTTGAGATATGGCTTGATGCAGAAGTTTGGAGAGTGAGGCGCCAATTTAAGTATCGACCTCGTCTCATGTCTGTCATTCAGGAATACTATATTTATAGCTGAGTGAGTGAATGTTGAGTATTATGGTGCCAGAGCCGAGATTTATAGCTAATAATTATTTTGTAGCTCAAATTCGTTGATTAATTTGAAGCAATACGAACGCTACAGGGGACGGTCTTTATAATTTTGAACCCAGACCTGGCAATGACGAGGATGGCATTTCAGTTGGCATTTCACTTATAAACGCAAACGTAAGGATTTTGAGACCAGAAAACGTATCATGCATCAGTGAGGGAGTGAATATTAACGTCACACCGTTATCTATTAAAAATGGCTTAATTAATACTTAATTGTGGTATCTTGTGTTTTATGTTAAGACATCGAACGAATGGAAACATTTTAAAAAAGTAATTTCAGGCTTATTCAAGATTCACTCCTGGATTTCGAAGCGCTATAGTAAAAAAAAAAAAAAAAAAGAGAGAGAGAGAGAGGGAGGTGTGGAGGGGAAAAGAAGAAAAGAAATCATACAGAAACAGTTCGTTTTGTTAACATACTTTACACGTGTTCCATGCGTGAATGAATATTAACGCGTCGCACTATTCAGTTATTCGAAAGCTTTTTGCAACGGACCTCGAAATTTTGAACCACTATCAAGTGACGAGGATGACACTTGAGCTGGCACCCCCTCTCCTAACTACCACACTACACAAACTGGAGGATGTTTGAGCTCTCGACAGATTTAACGTGCAACGTGTCCCTCACGGCAGGTCTTTAGAGTGGTACTGGTCTCGAACGTTTAAATGTGTCGAAGTTCTTATGTTGGCATTTTGTAGAAGTTTGGGTGCCTGCGGTAGCCTAGTGGTCAAGGTAACGGACTCGTGGCCAGCGTGTCATGAGTTCTACCCTAGTACCGCTTAAGACCACCTGTGTTGAGGGACTGATTCACGTTAAGCCTGTCGAAGTTCAAACATTCTCCCGTTGGTGAGGAAATTCGGAGAGGGGTGCCAGCTCAAGCGTCGTCCTCGTGACTTGGCCATGGTTAAAAATAACGAGGTCCGTGGCCCAAAGCTCTCGTGTAGCCGAATAGGGTGACGTTAATATTCACTCACTCTTATAGAAGTTTGAAGAGTGGGTTGTCAGTTGAGATGTCGGCCTCGTCATTTGATCAGAATTACGATTCGTCGCTAAAAGCCCTTGTTATGCTTTTAAAATGCGATGTTAATAAATACTCACATACTCGCTAAATTTGTAGCGTTATATTATTTCAAATGTTGCCAACAGAATTGGAGATTAAAGGGCCACTGTCCAGTTTTCATTGCATAATGCATAATTATTACGTGATTTCTCATATTCTTCACATATTTCTGGAAAATACAGTAAAAGTTATATACAGTGAAATGAAATGTTTATAATTATGAATGACCCTCATATACTAGGAACTGCTGCTCGTTAAATCTACCGGATCCCACATCCTTCACACTGTCAGGACGTGAATGTGAAGATTAGGATGCTTCTCCATTCTTCAAACTCGTCACTTAATTGCAGTTAAAGTTAAAAGTGAATTGGGCGGGAATGTCGAATCTTCAGGTTGAGTTGAGTTGAGTTCAGTTTGGTGTTTTATGGCGCAAGAGCCAGTTTTGGCTATACTGCGCCAAACATTCATAGGTCTGTGGTCTGGACGGGAAAAGAAGAAAAGGAGAAATTGGATGACAAGATGGAGGGTCGAAAATAGAGAAGGATCACTGGGGTACCCCGGGTCGTGACACCCGTGTTTACCAAAGATAGTAAACCCCTTGGGAAAAGGAAAAGATCACTAGGGTACCTCGGGATTGTGTGACACCCGTACCCACCTAAAGAAGGTGAGCCTCTTGAGGGGAGTCGAATCTTCAGGAAGAGGCAAGCAGGAAACGTTCATTTAACTTAACCAATTTGTACTGTTTCATTTGAATCTTAGTCATAATACATTAAAAAAAAGAAACTTTTTAGTATCCATAAATAGGCCGTTTCATAATTTATAAGGAACTCAAAAGTAAGGGATTTATAAGAGTTTACTTTTGAGAGAGAGAGAGAATAAGAGCTTAAATCCATAATGAAGAAACTTTGAAATAATTTACACAGAATTTCCTGATTAATTATTTACGACTTATTTTTCTTCAGAAAATTATAATATTCTGGAATAATTCCATTTCCCAGTTGCATGCGCATTAGCATAACTTATTTATAATTAAAAAAGTTATATACGTATGAAACCCATATTTTATTGGCGACCTTGCTCAAACAAATATTAGCAATTGTCTTCTCTCTCTTTCGAATGATATAAAATAGCCCTGACTTATAAAATCTTTGCCAATTAATGTCTGGAGTGGAATTATCACGTAAATACTGATATTTGAATAAGAATATACTTGGAGATTAATAAGATTTCTTACAAAAAAAAATTCTATTAACATTTTTTGAATGCATGTTCTACATTGTCTACATAATCCCTAAGAGTCAGTGGAACATATTCAGAAATTTGACCAAATCAGTTCGTTAAGAATAATTCTGCTTCACTTATTCACCATTCAGGTAGAACAATTGATATATCCCTGGTCAAGCACATTTTTGACCAGTTGTAGAAACTTGGATCCGAGTCAGCATTTGATACGAGAAGAAAAATCTAATCTAATGGAGTAGGTTTTGTATGAAAATATAAAAGTAGATTTAATCTATTAAATTAGTTTTGCCAGGAAATTTTTTTTTCTAAAATTACTAATGATACCTGATACATTAAGTGGTGAAACAGGCATAAATGATAAACGCTTTCACCAACAGTGAATTTAATATTCAAAATAATAATATATTCTTAAATATCGTACTATAGGTTGACAAAATTCGTATTTTTTTTTTTTTTTAAAAAAAATTAGAATTTTTCATAGAGCGATCTATGTATTTCTAACAAAAATGTAAAAGAAAATCCAAGAAATTACTAAAAAGGAGATTAATTTATTCAAAGTTTTAAGTCCGCGTTTTTTTATGATGAAATCATCAAGCTATTTATTTATTCTTAATTTTAGTTCCTTATTCTAATTAGCTAAGCGATTATGATGTATACCAAAGTTAATGACACTTCTTGCTTGATTATTACAGCCTATATCTTGTATATAGGAATACTAAATTATAGTTTTAGTCTCAAAGTATATATATTTTTAGAGAATGTAATCAAAAATTAATTTGTTTTAAGGCATGTCAAAAAAAGATAATAAGAGTGATAAACTCTTACGATATATTATCGCGAATATGTATACATGAGTATACATAATCATAAACTAAATTATAGCCATAAATCTAAAAAAAAAGCAAAGCAATAAATACAAATACAACAAGACGGTGTATAGGTCAAAAATAAGATAGCCTCAGTTGTACAATAGCAAACTCTAATCTTAGGAATCAAGATTGCGGGGTTGAACAGTTTTAAGAATAACCAACATTTCCCTTTATTGTCATATACCAATGTTTCTCAAACTGTGGGGCGCACCCCTAAGGGGGAGTGATAACCCTATGAAGGGGTCGCGAGCATATTGGAAAGTCTAAACAAAATATTAATTTACTGAAAGTAAACAAACAAAATATATTCTGACGTAATAAAAAATAAAATACACATTTAAACTGATATAATACACTTATAAATATATCGGTACTGTGTAATGTATTTTATAATTAATCGAACAATACTAAGACCAAGTTTAATAATTGACCAGTGACCCTTGGGCTTGTCATGTATAAAATTATATACAAAAATTAACACTTATCTTGATAATTTGTACGGTTTATAATTAATCCCTAATAGGGCGATTAAAAATTACGCCTCGGTGTCACCGCTTAACACGTCGGCCCGCGTCCGCCGTGTATGCCGCGGGGGTGGGGGGGGAGTGTAGAAAAGGAATAAATAAGAAAATCCTCTGAAATAAGTACTTCCGTCGCAAACACTGTCAAGGTCCTTTTATTGCATCCCAGAATCTTCGGAATAATTTTACTGATAGCAGTGGATAGAAAAGATCATACTTCAGAAAGACGTATATATACGTCCAGGGCAATTAACGCACTGGCTGAACGAGGTGTTTATATACGCCGGTGTCACTGAAGAGGTTAAAATCGTATTGTAGCTTTAGCGTCAAAGTATACTGTTATTGAATTCAATACATTTTTAATGTATGGAAGAGGGTGGGAGGGAGGAATGAAAATTATGATTGAATATTGGGTCACAAATACTGAAAGTTTGTGAAACACTGCCCTATACTACTAGATAGCGAGGAAAAGAAATTAGAGTAAGAATAAGCTTCTATTAACACTATTGAAATGAATCAACGCTAAGAGAATAATACTAGATATACTAACATTAAGTTGCTAAGTTTGCTAAATATCAAGTTAAAAATACCAAGGAAAAGTCTAAGCCAGGATATATTAAATATTTAAATAATAAGATATTTTTAAGATGAAATTGCATAGCATGTCTTAACACTCTTTACATATGCTTCAAAAAACAATAAAAGTAAAAATACATTATAATGCTCGAGCATTTTTTTGAATTTATAAAAAAAGCACTAGGTTTGTATCTCCATGCTAAAGGTTAGACTAAGGCAGTCTTAAGCGATATTCAAGTAACACAAGCCATTAAAATCATTTTTAAAAAAGAAATTAATGTACTATATAAATATCAATAAGAAAATTAAGAAATCTTGATGTTTTGTTTTAAAAAAAATTGGGTTAACGAATAAAAATGAGTACTAAATATCGATGTGCACTACAATAAGAAAACGATTAGGAGAGAGAGAAAACGCCAATTCAAAAGAAAAAAAAAATCTGAATTACATATTTGAATCGAGTGATAATCATTTGAGACAGGGAGAAAAAGACCCGGAAAAATGAACGATTTGTGAACACATGATTTGTTAGTACTAAAACTAATAACAAAATGAGATTGCTTTATATATAAACATCGTAAAGACTAGTAAAACTCAGCGCGCTAAAATTTTATCAAAATTTCGCAAATAATAATCCTATAGAATGGATTTCAAAAATCTATTCATAGCATTCCCGATATTCGAAATATCTAATTACAAATAAGTGAATCGAATTTTGTTAAAATAAAATAAAATCCTAGTCTAGATCTTTCCAAGCTTTTGGAACTGTTAATAAATTGGGAGTGACATTCTTGTGTGTGTAAATAATATATTCGAATCTGTCTCAAGCAATTTTGAAATCTTAAGGCTCCAACTGATAAATAAAATTAAATTTGAATTGTGAAGATCGTTATTTTTTGTACAAGTCTTGCACATTTTTAGGAGAAATAGGGGTAGGTATTACTTGATAATATTCAAATATTAGTTCCTAAAAGGACCTATTATGCATCTTAAACTCAGTTTTTTTACAACAGGTTTCTGCAGATTTATTCCGGACTTTTCCTTTGAACATGGAGAACAAAATATAATGCTTCGGTCATTTTTAAGAATTTATAAATTCCAAGAATATTATGGATTCAACTTGACAAAAGATTCGTAGAATTTTCGGAAGCACAAAGATTAGTTGAATAGTACTTGGTAAAAGAATAAAAATTATTAATTTAAAATTATTATTAAACTTATGATTAAATTAAACTTAAATAATTTTTATTTGTGGAAGCAATAATGTGTGTGAGTGTGGGCATAATACATTTCAAATACAGATATTCATGCGTCTTAAAATCAACATAATTGAGTATATTACGTATTAAATATGCAAATTGGCTTTAGACACGGTTAATATTTAAAGTTTGTACACTTTGAAATGCCTTAATTATGCATATTGAATATCGCCTAAGATGGTGCTGGTTGTGTTTCCTATGAAACTGTTATCGACTGATTCCAAAAATAGAAAGTTACTTGGAAATGATAAATAATAAATTAAAACTCAATCTCTAGGATTTTGAAATGTAGATCTGTCTTTTGTGAAAACTGAATAAAAAGATATATAAAAATCATTAATTGAACAAAAGCTGAAAAAATAGTCTTATTCGAAAATAGAAGTTCTTGGAAAAGAGCTTAGAAATAGTAAAGTTTTACAAATGTAAATAGAGAAAATTGGATTTTTTTTTTAAAATTTTGCAATTACTAGGACTATATTTTTATAACGTAGTTGGAAAATCAATTTCCAATAGCTTAAGAACGTGTTAGACTATTTTAATTAGTTACAAATTAATACAAAATATTCCAAACTAATTTTAATGGCTATACTTAATTTTTTCGTGAAGGTGCTATATAAACAAAATACGTAGGACAGTATAACCAATATGAAATAAATATAATACTTCAAAATTATTTCTGAAAATTTAATTTGTTATAAGTTAATAATTTAGAAGATTTAACATAACTGTATTTTTGATGTTGCAAAATTTATCATACATTTGTTCTCAAAAACGTCTATGATTTTTTTAGTCGTAATTTCTTAGAATTGGGTCCTATTAGAATATGACACAAGTGAAAAATTACAGTAATTATTTTTAAATTTTTATTAAAGTTTTTATTTTAGGATTTTTCAGGGTAAAAAAAAAAAGACTTTCACCAAATTTTTTTTTGCAATACGACTAAAATAATGCAAATAAATTCGTAGAAATTTTAGAATTTTTAGAAGAAAACTTACATAATTGTTTTTAAATAAATGAATCATTACACGACGTGTAAAGAAAAATTATTCATCAAAATGTTGAATTACAATTATACTTTAGATTGAATGATTTTTAGGAAAATGATAGTTAATTTTAGAAATTTAAAATCATTAAATTTTAGGTTGGAAAAGTAAACTTTTAGATATGTAGCCTTATAAAATTATGCAGAGAATTATAATTCTCTCTACTTTAACTCTTTAAACTCTTCTGAATTCAAATTTTTAAAAGTTTAAAACCAAGGAATATTATCTGAATTAAAGGAAATATGTGTCATTTTTTGGTTATAAGAGACACGATCAGAGATCTCTTCTTGAAATAAGAAATTGAGAATTATACATCAGACTTATAAGTCACAATTTCATATAATTATCCTTGACCCCCCCCCCTCCTTTATCAGAATAATCTAAGCCTTGTATAATCAATATTTAAACCTTTAATTTTACGATTGTATTGTTTGAAAGATAACTGAAATCAAAACTGAATATTTTAAATATTTTAATTAAAAATATTAAAAAGGTAATAAAAATGTGGAATCAAACAGATCGTATATTATTTAAATTCAATATGCCTATAAATCAGATGTACGTATTAGAAATTTCTGGGCGAATTAAAAATTCCACATGGTACTAAAAGCTTTATGCTACAAGAGTCAAATTATACTTGGCCATAAAAAATTTGCTTTTCTTAAAATGCCGCAAAAAATAATGTTCAAATCATTTAATAGAAATCGTAGAGAAAAAAAAATACCTATTTGAATTAAGCAGTTTGCCTAATAGGTACAAAAAAAAACCCCTTTAATTTTCTATTAAACATTTTATGTAGTTAAAAAAAGTAGAACAGGAGCTTGGAGAACAAGAATACTATTTGAGCTTGATATCTTGATTAGAATGATTGAAACCAAGTTAATACCTACAATTCTTTCCTATTTAGGTACCTGAATATTTTTGGTATAATGTGCAAAGTGAAGAGAATTAACTCAAGTTAAAATTTCTTAGGAACAATATGTTAAAAAGGCATGTCGAATCTTATGTTTCGAGTCAACATTCATGTAACTTAACGTGCACGCACGCAAGCACGCACACACCTTGCTAACAATATATACAGTCACTCAAAAAAGTATTGGGACACTTGGCATGCATAACTGTAAAGTCATTTATAAAAATATTTATCACATTAAAACAAAAACAAAATGATTCAAGAAATATTTTAACATTTGGTGTACAGTATGTAAGGAAAATTTTATTGGTATTATAGAATTATAATTTGATCTAACTTTTCAAATATAATTCAAAGGCAAACTGGAATCAAAAAAGTATTGGGACACTTTTGAAATGAGAAATTTAACAAACATACAGCGTATCAATATAATTTAATTTCCCACCACTGTCTTATAGACCAGAAGTTTAAACATAAACTTTTCAACAGATAAAATTATTTATAGAAAAAATGGCGAGAAACAAAGATATATTGGTTGGTTTGCGAAATCTCGTAATAAGTCATTGGAAAGAGGGGATATCAGTTCTCTGTATAGGAAATTTCTTGAAATTGAGTATGTCTACTGTTTTTAACATCATTGACAGGTTCAAGAAGACAAATAGTGTTGAAAACTAGCAATGATCAGGGCATCCAAGGATATTTAATGAACGTGAAGAGAGGTGGATTGTGAGACAAATACATATTAATCCAAGAAGTAGAGCAGTAAAAATGACTTTGTAATGTAAAAATATAGGTTCGGGAAATCAGTAAATCCTGAAACTGTCAGAAATGTTTTAAGAAAACATAAGTATCATGACAGAGTACCTCAAAGAAAGCCCTACATTAGCAAAGCATATAGAGAAGCTAGGTTGGCATTTGCTAAAATGTATGTAAGGCAGCTAACAGAATATTGGGAAAATGTAATTTTTGTTGATGAAAGCAAATATAACATTTTCGGATCGGATGACAAGCAAAAAGTTTGGCCGAAATCAAATACAGCAATGGATGTCAAAAATTTACCACCTACTGTCAAATATGGAGGGGGTAACCAAATTATCTGGGGCTGCATGGGAAGCTCTGGAGTCGAGAACTTATATTTTATTGATGGTATA